>CM067374.1:48248798-48362988 GCA_034401795.1 Chaetoderma sp. LZ-2023a | reverse complement strand
TCAGTGGGTAGAGTTTCGGCGACAGTATGGACTTGACGAAACTGCCGAAGTAGCAGGGGAGACCATGGACGAAGGTCCTCAAGCAGCGGAGACTGCGGACGAAGTAGCGGAGACCGCGAATGAAGTAGCGGATACCGCGCAGCCTTCTGATGAATGAATAAAAGGTGCAGCGGAGACTGCTGCGGTCTCCGCTCAGTCTATCTGCGATGATGTGTAGAGCAGGCTAGTTTCGTGGCTGGATTCAGCTTGCAGGTGAAAGTTTGCGCCTTTTCCAGAGATGGCTTGAAGTGTGACAGCTCACCTGTCTCCTTGCTGCTGAAGATGAAGCAGTACAGCTCAACTGCCCTCTGTACACTTGCGATAAACTCCCCTTTGGTCTCCTTGAGGGTTAGGCTGTCGTATATGGTCTCAAGCAGGGCACGTCAACACTTGCAGCTGAAGTATGGCAACCGGGCATTGAGGCGGATGTCTGGTGAGATCTCGTGGGTGTACTTCTGAAAGAGGATGAAGACAGTTATCGTTGTGTGCCGGATGTGCCTGGTGATGTTGCTGAGGTAGGTGACTATCTTCTGGTCCATTGCAGCATCATCGATAATGAGAACAAGTGGATCTGCCAGCAGCTTCTCCATCAGTGCTTGCAGGTTCTGCATCTTGGTGATTGGGCCATTGTACCATTGATCATTACTGTCAACCGCCTCAGCGGCAGAGTCAGAGACCAGAAGAATGTATTGAGAGCCCGCATCAAGAGGTTTTCCCTGTGTCCTGATGGGGCAATGATCAGCCTACTGTCGAATGGTACAGACATGCGTGCGGAGGATGATTAGCACTTGGTCGGTGGTAGCCTCATCTATATCTGGGACTAAACGGCAGTACCTCTTGCACCAGATCTTTCGCCTGCAGAGTGGGGAATCCTGCACCTCCAGCGGATACGAAGGATGTGATGGAGGCGTCAAGCATGAAATCCCAGCAGCAGCTGAGAAGATAGAGTAGAGGGCCTGTGTCAGCCCCCATAGTGTCTAGTACATCCAGTATCTGTATGATACGTGCACGGGAAGCCATGACTATCCTGTGTTCTTAAACGGCAAACCAAAGAACCCTGACTTCTTCACCTCTGGTAGCCGGAGGCTGGCGGTAGCACCTGCAACTGTTTGGCCGTCGACAGTGATATGGCTCAGGCCGAGGGTGCCTATCTTGAGATTCTCTCCATCCTGTCGGAATGAGCTCTGTGGTTTCAGGAGATCCTAAACCAGGTTCTGTTCATAGGACTCAGACATAATCTTGATGGCTCCAGTCTCATCGACTCCGAGCATACCTCGCATCGTTGCCCGCTCCTTGATGCCTATCCCCTTGTATAAGTCTTGGCCTTGTTAATGGCAGATTGTCCTACCGTATCAGTTTCCCAATGAGATCTCGGGCTGGGATGGTACCTCTGATCTCCCGTGGGTCTCCCTTCTCATCGGAGTCTAGGAAGGAGATAGGGGCAACAGTGTCCTCTGAACCGAGGCATACCTCGCCCAAGTGAGAAAGATCGCCTAGCTCTTTGCTTTCTAGGTCTGTGAGTGACAGAGTCATATATATATATATATATATATATATATATATATATATATATATATATATATATATATATATATATATATATATATATATTTATATACAGACGGCTTAAACCTAATAGTCATACCCCCAGTGAAATAGTTGCGCATAAGAGAACCAGGCTAAGGGAATAGGTCGGAGTGGTCAGGGTACTGGCCCTCTCTGCAGGGGCATGCCTTGTGGGCAGTTCACCATTGCCAGGCATAGGCGATCTTCAGTCCGTGTGCTCGACTATGGGCTAAACACTGCCCTCTGGCACGCCATGCCTCATATGCTGCAGGGGTCTCGTGATCCATCTCTCATTATTTAGGGGGGTTAAATGTAGGCGACGATGATCTCAGCCATTGCACTCGTTGCTAGCCCTAGAACCACGGCCTCCATTAGTGTAACATGTTCACCCATGATCTTGGCGGCAACAGTGTAGGAGGCACCACTGAGGGCGATCTTTGGGATGGGGTGAGTCTTCTTCTTTTCGATCGCTGGTATCACACTTGGAGAGCCGTTCTCAAGATGAAATCTGTGGTTTTCTGCAGTTCTTCCACAGGCCCATACAGCTTTTCAAGAAAAGAGGTTGACAAAGGCCAGATCTCTTCTCTCAGCAGCTAATACGTACTGCAACATTGACGTATGTGCTCTGTGGTCTGTTCTGCTTCTCCACAAGGACAAGCGGGCGATGTCGTAAGGTGGAACCGCCTGTACATGTGTTGGTTTAGTCTGTTATGTCCAGTTCTGAGACGAAAAATGGTCACTTGCTCTGGCCTCGAGAGATGATGGTAGGCATCTTCTGATTGAGGTGTTCTAGAGTGACTTGATGATAGTCTTCATCTCTGTATGTGTAACCATGTTTTCTGCACCCACCTTTGCCATCTTGTCTGCTTCCTCATTTCCTTGGACTCCACAGTGTGAGGGGATCCACTGCAATGCTATCCGAAAGCATTTGATGGTTTGTAGTGCTTCTTCAAGTTGTGGCAGCTTACCTTTGGTGATATCCTCAAGGACGGAGCGGGCATCAGATAAACACAATCTGTGCAATAGGGTCTGCTGTTCTCCTGATGGTATTAGCTGCATGGACCAGTGCTTCGACTTCAGCTCTGTAGTTTGTGTAGTGTTTGCTTGTCGGTATTGCAGCTGACTCATGTTGTCCGTTTGGATACTGTATGTGCAGTCCAGCACCTCCGCTCCTAATTGCATCTTTGGCTGATCCATCTGGATCCTTATCCATGTCTTCTGAGGGTACATTTCTTCCAGCATGGCTAGGGTCAGGGCCTTCTTGCTCACATCACTGTGTTCATCTTTGCTCGTGAGATGAGGTACTGTGGTGCGAATAGCTATGCTCTCTAATTTGTTTTCCCAGGGTTGAGGATCAAGGGTGTGGTTTGGGTCTTCTATTTGTGCTGGCAACATTTCTTGTTGTTTCCTTTGAAGTGCTTTTGTCTCTTTCACAATACTTGATCTTTTAAGGACGGGGTGAGTTATTCCAAGACAGTGCCCGGCCACCCCACTCACCACTGTAGGAAGAACCTCATTTCCCCCCGTCATCTTCACCACGGCCACATTCGCCGCCACGTTACTGGCGACATGGACTGCCAGAGGTTTTGCTTTGGTCAGTAACTTCTGTGTCTTGGTTCGCAGCTGGTTCTCCATCTTCTGAAGACTCGCCTGACTCTCGTGCAGTTGCTTCATGATCTGTACCATTGACGTCATTGTTTAAGCACCGAGTACACAATGCAGTTAAACATCTGCGTCCCCTGTCGAGAGAGCTGCCAGGTGGCCGGGTTGGTACTCAGGAATATTCATCTCTCTATTGAGACATCTTAAACATGTCCGGGCTCATGCTATCCGAGAAGTACTATGATGTCTTCCGGAGGGAGTTGAAAGACTACAAGATGAAGACACCAGATGAGCTCGCTCAGCTCTCTGGTGGTGAGCTGACAGAGGAGCTGACAGCTGTGAAGCTCTATCTATACTTTGGCAAGGGACAGATCTGCTTCCTCGACTACCTTATCATGGGCGGGAGTATCGTCGAGCAGCTCCTGTGAGCTAAAGGTCCTTACAAGGATCGGGAGTATCTGTCAGATGTGTTCCAGCAGTTGCCGACCGCCATAGCCTCACCGGACTCAGAGCTGAACAAGGCTCTGCGATACTACAAGCTGGGAAAAGGATGCACTGCCAAACCGTCCAGCCCTTGGATGTGCATGTTGGCAGCGGGCATAGGGGCTGTAGGGCATGCCAAGCTGGTTCAGTGTCTCACCGTGGTCCCCACTGTTACTGTAGAGAGTCAGGATAGTCTTATAGCTGATTTGCTAGCGGCGGAGTAGGCTGATCCTGAGCACCACGATAGCTAGGCCTGACACCACATGTAGAGCTAACAAGGGAAGCGGTGTCGTGTCGACTGGCTGCAGTGTTGGGGTGCCTAGAGCTGCTGTGTCGACTGGCTGCAGTGTCAGGGTCGGAACGACTGTATGGCTCGTACTATGCGTAGGTGCATTGATGGCAGTGTTGAAGCCGAAGTGGACACCGGGGGAACTCCCCTCAACTATCATGGGGCCCCTGAGTTGGAGGTCCTCGATGTTCACGATCATGTTGCTCGGAATCAACAAGAGGTGTGGCGAAATAGCAGTCAAGTTTGCGACTGGCCTTCTGCAACCCCTGCTGGAACTTAGCAATAAGACTACTGGGGTCTGCCATGATGATCATATCCTCAACGAGACTGATGAACATGGCCTGGACCTCTGCTCCGCTGACACCATCTATGGAATGCCGCAGCTGGGTCTGTGCCATAAGGAGGCAGTAGCACAGTGGTTCCAGGGACTGGTTGATCCGAACGATCCCTGCTTGTGTGAGGCCAGAGGTTGTGTGTGTGACAAAGTATTTCCACACATCTGGATTGTCCTGCCGCAAGCCAGTGATGTGCATATTTTGCACTATCGCTCCAGGTTCGGCGTCTGGATCGAACGAGAATGTCGCTGTCTTCCAATGGCCTACTCGTCGGGGGGGAGAGGGGGGGGGGGGGTTCGATAGGGGAATCCTGAGTAGTCATGTCTCGCGTCACCGTACATAACCCCTAGACCACTGTTGTCACCAGCATGCCACCAATAATCTGGGTGAGCGCCGAACTGTCTCTGTAGTCTGCTGGCTGCTGAGACGTTATGACTGTTGAGCTGTGGGTCAAAGGCGTTTGGATCAGGGAGGCTTGCACCCAGCTCATGGAGGATTCGTCACGCCGTGAAGTACACGTGGAATCTGAGACAGCTGGCGATGAGCACACCTTCAGGAGTACCAGAATAGGAGTGAAGAAACTTACTCCACATCATGCTGTGGCACACCACACAGCAAAGTTCAGCTGCTGGCTCCAGTATGAGAGGCTTGGAGCAGCCATCGAAGTATGAGCTTGCTTCGCATCCTTGATGGTGATGGGGCGGTTGGTCATCGGTCGTGGGTTGCTGGAAGCTGGTTCGGGACCGTCCATCCACTGTGATGGAGAACGGTGTTAGCTCTGGTATATCATCCAGTAGACCTCTCAGGCCAGTCAAGGGTGTACCCAGGAGGGGCGGTTGACTCCGGATGGCTGTCGTGAGGTTCAGTGGGAAGGCCATCTATACTGGTGTTTTAAATCTACCATACAGGCAGCACACTATTTGTAGTCATCTCGACTCCAGAGACCAGCGAGGCGACCTCGCCGTAACATCTCGTTTTTTAACTCCTCCATATCAACCCGCCCGCTGGAGCCTTTGAGGTATTGCTGTCGCACTTTAGGTTTCTTCGTGCGGTACAGGGCTTAGACCTTCAATATATGGTGGTACTCTTCATCGGTGACCTGGCCATCCTCGAGAACTTTGCTGACAGACTCGTCGATAGTCCGTAGCATACTCTGTGCCAGTGCCACGTACTTAGCATGCTTCTCCAGCCTCCTTGTGATCTGCCGCTGCCCCACCCCAAACCCGTGGTGAAGACAGTGGCGGCTAGTGTCACGCCACCCAGTGGGAAGACATCATCCCACTGACTCTGGCTCATGCTCATCCGCGGTCTCCACTGCATCATCTGCGGTCTCCGCTACATCTGGCTCATCATCGTATGTGAAGACATCGTCCCGCTTTCTCTCTGGCTCATCCTCGTCCGCGGTCTCCGCTGCATCGTCCGCGGTCTCCGCTACATCTGGCTCATTGTCCCGCTTACTCTCCTCTAGGAGGGCCTGCCAGTATTGGGAACCTTCGCTGTTCCTTCGCCTCCTTGCAGTGATCGTGTTCTGTTGATACCAGCTCTCCTGCTGTAGTCGCTCTCCTTCTTGTTGCAGTGCGAGCATATGTTCGTTTAAGGCCTTTATCTGTGCATGGGGCATGAAGGGGCAACCCTGTAGCTGGCTCTTCATCATCTCGGCAACGGTCAGATATTCCTGGTGTGATATCATGTTGTCGTCAGGTCAATGAGTAATAAGAGTGTAAACTCTAAATGGGCGTCCGATATCCCATCCGTGCTGGCATATATGTTAATGGAGGGGCTGTCAAACAGGTGATTTACAGGTGTGAACAGGCTAAGACTGATAGCTTTCCATAGGTTGCTGTTGGCACCTGGGAGATACTCTATCACGTCCCGGCCGACTTCTACCAGTGAGCTGCTGTGTGCACTGCCCGGAGGTTGATGTAGCACATCAGCGTGTATGTATGTTTTGCCCCACTGGGGCACCTCGAAGAGGACCCATTCTACATGGTACTGTACCACCCGTCTCCCCTCTAGAGAGGGTGAGATTACGTTCTTACCAGCGGAGAGCAGCAGTCGGACAATCGTCATGGTTGTATGTCTTGTTTAAACCCCTCCTATAGCGTGCTATGGAACCCATATCTGCTCACTCGACTGGTCTTGCTGACCTGGCAGATGTGTACGCAGTTGATGCTGCCAAGGTAGAAGAGAGCGATGGCAAGCCATTCGCCCTACAGTATGAAGCAAACTCAGAGGCATTCTCCCTCCACCCCATTGGTGGTGATGGGGTGGAGCTGCTCACAGACCTCAAGGATGTGTTGAAGGAGTGCCTTGGTCCCAACAAAGATGTCCACAAGACCGTGTTTCGGTACGATTTTCCGAAGAGGAAGTACATCCTCGAGCCGTTCATTGAGCTCTCGGATACAGAGGTGGCAGACATCAACACCCTAAATAACGACCTCAGCTTTCATCTGGTCAAATCCTAATCGAGCGGTGCCCCGCCGATGGCCCATGATGTCCTGCTATTGACCCTGGCAAAAAACGTGCAGTTCATATTTGAGAAGAATGAAGTGTGGTACCTGGGGGTGACTGGCAAACATGGTTGCCCCTATTTAGGCCTCCCGCAGTCATTGACATAGAGGTTACTCCCCTCTCCACTGTTGTAAAAAGGATGGGACAGTTCGAAAGCTCTACAATCGGTGATCATCCTTCCTCACCTACATAGGTGAAGGTGTCTTCTTGACGAGGGCGGGTCACCGGATCGGGGTTACAGGTGGAAACCTCCTGCTGTGTCGTCCATTCGATGGACCATAAGAAGCTGTTAACCTCCAGGAGGGAACGAAGATCACTATTGATCCGGATGGCACAGGGCTCGATCTGGCACAGATATTTCTCGAGGGGTTCACTCTGTTCAGATTAACTCTTCATATATAGCCATGATTCTCATCATACTGATTGTGCTGGCGTCTACAGCGGTGGCACATGGTGCTGAGACTGCCATGATATTGGATGCCAAGTGGGCCCACTTCCGGGATGACCCCCAGTACAATCCTTGGATCGACCCCTTGCGGAGAAACATTTACCACCGCTTTCACCCACGTGAAGAGATCAAGTCTGTCTGCCACTTCTATGGGGTGGAGAGGGTAAACCGGGGTTGTCTGCTGGAGACACCTGCTCAGCACCAGATTCTCTGCGTAACATGTGAACATGCCAGAGTCTGCCGTGGTTTACTTGCTAATCACTTTAGCCTCCTCCCAGGTGAGCGTTGTCAAGGTAGATGGAAGCCCCTATGGCTGGTCCCATCATGCCGATGCGACTCTGGCAGAGACTACGTGTTTGTCTGAGCCTACACAGGAGAGAGAGAGAGAGAGAGAGAGAGAGAGAGAGAGAGAGAGAGAGAGAGAGAGAGGCCAGCCCTGTGGTTGGTGGCGATCAGTGGTGTATATCACTGTTGAGGCTTGTCTCTAAATGGGCATTCAGACCCTGGTAGTAGTAGTGTGATACTACCTCCCTGGCAGCCATTCGGCGATCCGTAGTGGCCCACGCAACCTATGCCCCAGAGATTGAGAGGGCAGTGGTATCATTTACCTAGTAGTAGTGTCGGAATTAAAATGATACACTCCCTCAACTGGCCGACATTCGGCGATCCGTGACCCCCACCGCTCTCTCAATCCCTGGGGCCTCCATCTAGAGGCATACCACCCACCTGTTTCAACAACCCTGGCCTCCATCTAGAGGAATACACCAACCACATGTCTCATCAACCTATGCCCCAGGGATTGAGGGGGCGGTCGGGGCCATGGATCGCCGAACGGCGGCCAGTTGAGGGAGGTGGTATCATCCGACACTACTACCAGCCGCATCGAAACTTAGACAGTATAACACAGTAGAGAATTTCAAATATTTTCTTACCTACAAATTCCAGCCGACAATCAACATGAGCTGGAATATTTACACCATACACAGGAGGAGGCGTATGCTCAAGATCACCCGCATAAAAGGGACGCTGTTCTAAGGAACAGAGAAATGAAAGCATATGTTTCTATTTTTCGCATCAATACATACAGTCAACAGCATCAATATCCACATATATACAAATTGCCTAAGTTTCCAATCAACCACGTGCTTTCAAAACAAGAATCACGTGATCATCACTTCTATTTTCCTGTAAATTGGATCAAAGGCTATAATCAAAAGAACCGCCCTCCCACGACGCTACCACAATGTGATGGAGGCGAGAGGTGGTGAGTCGGGGTCATGGCTGCTGACGTCATCACGCTCTCCCACACCCCATAGGGTGTTCCAGCCTGAAATTCGAACAGGCGAGTTTATAAGCATCCAAATTGAAAAACCGCATCATGTTAATTAAAAGGTGAGTATCCACAGGAATAAATAGATCTAGATTTTAACATTGATCGGAGACCTGATTTTCCGTCGAGTGGGGATGAAAGCGGCTATCCTACCTTGCAACAGTGAAGTTTGGTTTGTTGTATTAAAACTATGCGTCCATTTATAACCAAATTTGCAGGCATTTTGTCAATGTAATGTCTCGCTGATCATGAAGAAATGCAAATCATTTCTTGCATTTCTCGGCGGCACGCTTAATGCATGTGAAAATGCATTTTTCATGCACTGGCCCACATTGGCGGGTAGCGAAGGCAAAAATTCACCATATTGCAAAAGCAAATAACGAACGTTAACAGAAAATGCTTAAAAGTTTACCCTACCGAACATGGGCCGCCACCCAGGGCTACCCGAAAATCAGCGCCATGAAGCAATGGGAAGACTCGCTGCTGGGCAGAGCGTTCGGGCTGTTGCTCGTCATTTTAATGTTCACGCCTCAACCATTTCCCGTCTCCGCCAACGTGAGCAGGAAACTGGACATGTTAATGACCGACCACGATCTGGCAGACCGAGAGCAACAACACCACGAGAAGACCGCTACTTAGTGACGTCATCACGACGTCACAGGTTTGAGACAGTGCCGCGGCTGTCCCGTAATTTGCACACCGCTACTGGCACTACAGTGCATCCACAAACTGTGCGAAACAGACTCCATGATGCTGGACTGCATGTCCGTCGTCCACTTGTTGCTGTTCCGCTTACAGAGCGTCACATCGAGAATCGGTTTGCATGGGCAAGAACTCATCAGCGATGGCGTGCTCAACAATGGAGCCACGTTTTGTTCAGTGATGAGTCGAGGTTTTGTGTGGATGTGGCAGATGGTAGGCAAGGGGTTTGGCGACGTTTAGGAGAACGGTATGATGCAGCCAACATCATTCAGCACGACAGATTCAGTGGCGGCAGTGTCATGGTGTGGGATGGAATCCATGAAAATGGCAAAACAGATCTTATTGTGATTCGCGGAAATTTAACGGCTCAACGTTACTGTGAAGAAGTTGTCGCCCCTTTGTCATCCCTTTTATGCAGCACCATGCAGACTTTATGTTCCAGCAAGACAACGCCCGTCCTCATTCAGCTAGGGTCACCAGTGATTTCCTTGAGGCTAACAACGTTCCGGTGTTGGACTGGCTAGCGCGATCACCGGACCTGTCTCCTATCGATCATGTGTGGGACATTCTTGGCCGTATGGTGCGTGAGAACCATCCACATCTTCACAACGTGCGGGAGCTGGTAGCTGCACTGCTCCAGGAATGGGATGCGATTCCTCTTCGTGACATCAGGTGCTTAATTCGAAGCATGAAAAAACGATGTACGGCGGTGGTTAATGCGCGCGGAGTTCACAACCGGTATTGACAGCTCAGTGTCATTATTTAAATTGGACCCTTCCATTGAATGATGCCGTGTTAAAGGCGCGATGCTAGCATTACAGTAACAAGAGACTGTTGTTCAAATTGGAAAATTACCTATCAATTAAATAATATATTTGAATCAATTTATTGTTTTTGTTAAATAACATTTATACAGTAATATTCTCAGTGTTGCTAAACTTTTTTGGTTCAGTATATATATATATATATATATATATATATATATATATATATATATATATATATATATATATATATATATATATATATATATATATATATTTATTTATCTTCTTTTTACGAAGGGAATATGTAATTGGACTCCAGGAGCACGAAAGTTAAATAAGCCCATACATGGAGTGACCGAGTAACTCTGGAACTTTCGGGCGTGGTGCTCCGCCTTCCTGTGACGTCACCAAAAATATAAAAGGAGGAAAGCGTGCACTAAAACTTCATCTTCCCTTCAAACTCGACACTAGGGAAGATCAGGCATTAGGCCATTTTCGTGTCACAAACCAAACTCTGTTGTTCTTTTTATTATTAAGTTCATGTTATAATTGGCCAGGAAAGCATTATGAAGAGTTAAGAAAGTTAGGAAAAGTTTAGTTAGGCACGTGCAGTTCCGCATATAACACTCATGTGGGAGTAGTATGTTGCTTGTGGAAGATCTTGTCCAACAGCTCGGAAGAATCGGTACCTGTGAACACTGGCAAGAAATATCCATGTACCTCAACTTCTTACGACGGACAGCCATCCAAGGGTGCACGTTCCAGAAATTCGGACTTGAAACTTCATGTCAATTGCGACCATATACTTCAGAGGGCATACTGTGCGGACTGCAAATGCTTATATTCTGCGACGCGGTATGATGTTACACACGCGTTATCATACAAACATCGTGTGTTGGTCGTAAGTTTAAAACTGGGTGAACAGATCGAGGATATAGACATCCTCGCACCACGCATTGAAAGTAGACTTCCAATTGTATTACTTCCAACCGGGAAGATGGCCAAAACTAAACACATGAAGAGATGACAACCTGACTTTCCACAAATAGCTTCAGCATCCGCATCCGCAACACTGTCAGCCAGCACCAGCACTCCAGCAACCACCACCACAACACTGGCAGCACCCGTAAGATCAACACCGGCAGCACCTGCAGCATCGGCATCATCACCAACTGCAACATCCGCACCGGCAGCGCCCTCAGTAACCACACCGGCAGCACTCATCACCACAACAACATAAATTGATCAATCCAAATAAATTGACCAATCCAAATTCTCGTTAGAAGTGTTGAAGTCTATCACCACTATAGGATTGTTCCGAAAATGTTTCATTGAAATTGGATCATTGCTTAATAGAGTTTTAAAGTCCTGGACAACTTTAGGAAAATTCAAGATGGTCAATGGAAGAAATCGATGAATCAGAATTTGGAATAGATGTTCGAGGGCATACCACAATAAGATCCATCCAATCAAATTTGGTTAATATCCATCATGCATTTTATGGAGATAAATTTCAAATGAGTTCCAGAAATTTTGTGGATAATCAAAGATGGTCACCGGCAAGATTCTGAATACAATTTCTAGAGGCTGCCAGAAAAGGATCCTTCCAGGTGAACTTGATTAAAACCCACCAAATGGTTTAGGCAAAGATTTAAATGATTGCCTGAAAATTTTCATAAAATCTAAGATGGCCCCCGAACCACCATAAGACCATTCCAGCGAAATGGGCTAAATCTGCCCATCGATTTATACGAGATGTGTTTTAAAGGATTTCCAGATAACATTTGGATAATCCAAAATAGCCATCGAATAAATGGATCAATCAAAATTTTGAATAGAATTTCTGGAAAATATCACCATATGCTCCAGCCAAATTTAATTAAAATCCAACAAGCGGATTAGGGGATATGTTGGAAAATATTTGGAAAATCCAAGATGGCGTCCCAAAAAAATGGACTAATCAAAACTTTTTATATTGTTGAATCATACCCATATAGGATCTTTACACCCAAGTGATGTGGAAATTATGCAATTGATTTAGTAGTAAGATTCTGGAACATTTTTGGAAAATCCAAGACTAAGAATTTTTAGAGCCTACCAATTTGTTTGAAAGTTGTTGCAACAATAAACGTCCATCAAATACTTTCAAAACATTGGCTAGTGACACACATTTTCTGCTGATTATTTCACGAACAATTTGAATGAATGCTGTTGCTGCTGTATCCAACACCAAATTTCAGTCAATTTGTTATAAAGAATATCTAGCCCAGCCAGTTTCACTTCCATCATTAGAAATACACAAATACAATCAAACTACAATCATCTTACTACGCACTATCCAGGTAGCTCCTCTCAACTCAGTACATATAATGGCTGGCATTAAGGTTACGAGAATTGTTTTATATTGAGCATTGCGCAAAAGCGAGAAAAATTGAATCCCAAATAATGGCACCTACAAATATCAAAGTAAACTGGCCTCTGCGAAGAGGATTGTCAATGAATTTTTCTAAATATTTTTTAGGAAAACTTTCAAGTGCATACGTTTTAAAGCAAAAGTTGATAGACGATGGATAGTCAGATGGATGGACGATGCATGGTTGTTATGGCATTAGCTCTGACACTAGTCATTCCGACCAGGTGCTAATATTATAATGTTTAGCATTCAAAAAAACAATCTCTGATTAATGGTAAATCACATCCAAGAATGCAACAAACAAATTGTCTCTCTATGTATTGCTCACTGGGCCAATTTCAACCAAACTAGGTTGTAGCTTTCAGCACGTCTATAGAGAAATTTGATTGCTTCATTGTTTGTGCCAATCTTGAACTTCCAGAAAGGTCCGGTAAATTGTCTAAACGACTACTTACTTCTCTTTAACCCCAACATTTTTTCAAACATACTACGTCCAGATGGCGATGGCATGACAGACTTCAGAATTATATACATAAATTTGACTGATCAACTTTGATTTCTGAAAACATCCAGGAAATTGGTTAAAAGATTAATCCTTAGAATGTTTTTGACACACCATATTTGTGGAATTTAGATTTCAAAAGTTCATGTGGAACAGTATCAAAAGTCTTTTCAAAGTCAAGAATAAAAATGCCCACTTGTTTCGGTTTATCAATGGATGAGGCCGAATCATTGTTGAGCTTCACAACTGTGAAATTTATGGAAGGCGTGTTGTCTGTGAGTTAGGATGTTATTTTGTTCAAAATGGCTCATTAAATTAGAACAGATGATGTGTTCCAGTATCTTACAGCAAATGCATGTGAGGGAAACCGGACTATAGTTACTTAGGAAGAACTGGTCGCTTTTTTATATAAAGGACAAGTGTTTGGCCATTTCCATTCATTTGGGAAAACTCATTTGTCTAAGGACTGTTGAAAAAAATGTGATGGTATGCCTGACAGTTCGGTTGATAGTTCTCTGATTATTCGCGAATGGATTTCGTCTGGCCCTATGGCCTTTGATGTTTTCAAACCATTTAATAATTTATTAATACCGCTAATGCTACAGTGGCTCCAAGAAGCGATTCTGGCGTTATTCGTCAGAAATGAATAAAAAAGTGGTGTGCTTTTTGTTTGTACGAGAATTGTTAATAATTACAAGATGTACTATTATGATAATGTCTATTATTTAGTCTTGCCCAAAATAAACAATTAAAACTTCACACTCTCTGTGGACCTACTCAAGCTGTGTTCAGGAATTGCCATAAGCCCCAGTACTGAGTCAATTCCCGAGTACAGTCAGATTCGTCTTATGCTTTCTTTGGCAAAAGCATCAAAGCCGCACTTCAGCGGGGTGGCTGAGGGACGCCATAGTACATCTGGTAAGTATTAACAATTCTCGTAGAAACAAAAGGCACACCGCTTTTTTATTCTACTTCAAAATAATACTTATCAGGTGTACTATTGTGATAAACTCGACAGGCAGGAAATCCGGTGGGCGGAGGTCAGGCTCATACCAGCTCTCGTCTACCAGCCAAATGGAAGGCTTGTGAAGAGACTGAGAACCCCAGCGACTGCTTGGGCTCTGCTATCAGACTCACAAAAATGCAAATGCATCCATGGTCTTGCCCGTGCTCCCACACACACACACACACACACACACCCCTCCCTCATTTGTCCACACAAATCAATGAGGGCTGTCAAAGGGAGTCAGCACCAACCGGATCCGTGTCAGCCCCACGTCTCATCTAGGGCAGTCCAGGAAAGTGCGAATAAGCTACTACAACTTCAGATCTTGAAAAAACTATCAATATTCTGATAAGTTTTACTGATTGGAATGAGACTTATGTCTGGTCATATCGAATAAGAATACTCTTGAAAGACAGACAAACCACAGGTAGTCTGATAAGTCGACTGCTAATGATAAAATATGCTACTGGTCACTAAAGTTTTGTTAATTAAGAACACTCACCATTCTAAGTGCTTGAATCGTTGTCTTTATCCTAGGAGCTTGCCCATCCACGTCTGAGTAGCTGGCCTTATGCTTCACCTGAGCCACCATGTCCCATCCATCACCTGGTGTGTTGGGGACAGATTATATAGGATCCGATCCTGGAGACTAACATTTTACCTGTCATTAGGGTTATGTTCAGAATGCCCAGAGATGCACTGCTGGCTGGTTAAAAATAATATAATGTTTTCGCAGTACTTCCTACTTTGGCATGTATATTTATGCTAACTGGTATCAGAAGATACAGAGGGAGTGTTTGCGGAATTGAGACTTTAGTCTTCACCACTCGGAAACCCCAATAGTTTCCAGAGTCAGATCGAACCAAAGTGTCGAAGGGAGGTCCAGACAATTATAAGCCTTACAGCTGGAGGAACGTAGGAAGAAACAATCGCTCATATATTAATAAGGAGGCCCTAAGGTATATGGCCAATTTTTAGCACCTAGCCTGTGTGCGGTGTTACATTTCTGCTACATCCAGAAAAGCGACTTACCCAAATGACTCCTAAAGAGCGACGGTCCCTAACTACTTTTAAACCTAACATATCGAGCTAAAATAGCCAGGTTTAGTCGATCTCATGTCAGGTTTGCTTAATGAGAACCTGAACAGAGACCATAGTGAAAAAGTGATGCCGGGGGGGGGGGGGGGGGAAGGTGATGCAGATTTATTGTTGCTGCATAGTGTAGCCTAGCGTACTGCGGTCCTAGTATTGTATATAAAATAAACAAAACAAATAACTAGGATGGCTGCTGCCGCCATATACATTTAACTAACTATCACAGTATTGGCAATAATTACGGTCACACGACCTTGCGGTGCTTGTTAGTCGTAAGCACAGAAATAAAGATAATATATACAGTGAAAATATAAACTATAAAATGCGGTCTCAGATGACCGGTCAGTACCTATCAGTCATCAGTACCTATAAATGTAAAAATACAATAACACAAAAATACAGTTAGATGAGTACCTATTAGTCATCGGTACGGAAAATGTTCATAGATCACTGTAGATGATGCATCCCAGATGAGGAACGCGATATGGCTCGATTCTGAAGCTGCTGGGCAGATATCTGAAGGCGAACTGTTGATGCGGCTCACTCTCAAAGACGGCAAAGAAGAACGATTGTGGTTGCAGATGTCCACTAGATAGTCCATGTTAATTTAAGCAGTGTGACAAAAGGTTCTGTCTTGTAGCGGAAGTTGGAAGCTGCCCTGTAGTAATGAAGGGCTACAGTTGAAAGTTAAATAATGATGCATATGCATCTTCCGTGTACACAGTACATGATGCACCGCATAGCTCGTGCGGCCCACCAGGCAAAGTCCCACTAGATTGTGGTCTAAAAGTTAAATGCTATACACAAAACATAGCGCGGAGTTTGATTAACACTTTTTGGCATGGTCCGGTAGATCTGATGAGTCGTCCACCAAGAATCACCACTCGTTTCACATACTATGCGTTCTTTACATAGGGGCCGCAAGGCCCATCTGTAGGAAGGCTCCTCTGATGGTGTAGGAAGTGAGAGCTTCTTTTGTTTGATTTATTTATTTGCCCTCAGGTGTTGTCCTCCCAAGACCGTTCAAAAGATTAGATGCGGATGGGGATGTTGCAGGCCAGAGATTCAAGATCTCTAAGCCGGTCGGCTCCACTGCGGATACGATGAAACCAGATACAGCAGGCAGATATTGGCGTCCTGTAACTCTCTGGCCACACAACCCTCCACCTTCTCTCTCATTCTGGAGTGTGGTCTCGATTCTGTTCTTCGCTCTTTTTATACTCCTCATGACCTCATAGTGAGAACACTCAGCCAATCAACGCACGATCTGTAGCCAATCAGCATGCGAGCTGGAAGGGCAAGGACATTATCACGTGATAAACATCCTCCCCATTCACTTAGTACATACACGTGCTTTTGACGTTTTCAATATTTTTAGCATAATTTAGGGAGAAAAATAAGGATAACTCGGTCATTTCTGAACTGATTTTAGAATGGTTAACAGTTTTGGATTCCTCAGGAATGACGAGGATACATAATTTAAAGAAATGATATGCACCAACCCGTTACATTTTTAGTATGCGTTTTCTCCCAATGCTGACATGTGTTGTCAGGGAAGCTCTGAGGCACGTGCATGCGCGCTATGCGATGTCACAGACTTAGTCAATTTATAAAGTCTCTGATATGGCTGTATGTATGCGTAATATCCTACTAAGGGGGGAGGGCGTGCTTAGAATGTACCTGTGACAGCCGTCCCATACCCAGCTGAGCTGGGACAGTCCGTACCTGTCCCGGCCAATCTGCGCTACACCACCCCCTCCTAGTTTGACACCCATGGCAAACGATACCGCCATGCATATCGAGAGCATGGGAGCACCTAGGCAAGAATTATAAACTTCTCCAGCAGGTGCATCGCCGAGAGGAGTAGAGACGCGAGAGATGCGTATTTTAATAGAGAAGGGCACATAGAGGTGCGAAAGGTTTTTGGGAGGGAGGCATACTTTTGATTTTTGGCCTGGTATATATTCCCAGGCCTTTTCTTTTTTTCTTTTGATGTCATGGTGCGTGCACTTTTATTTTATTTTAGTACACTGATTCCTAAAACAATAGCTCGCATGGGCGTTCTCTTGGTGACGGATAAGTAAATTTCTACTGAGAACTCCCAAGATCCAACGTACTCGAATTATGATTTAAAAATATATTTAATATAAAAGATTATATATATATATATATATATATATATATATATATATATATATATATATATATATATATATATATATATATATATATATATATATATACATATCACACCATGAATGACTACAGTAATTATGTATGCATGCCAATATATGAGGGCATTTTGGCGGGACCGCACGGATACCTCTCACCATCCACAAGTCCGTCTCGCTATACTAAAACGAGAAGAAAAATAGGAAATAATAAGGTTTTAAATGTCTATCAGGCAGCCCCAGCAATAGCTGTGATGGCATGATAATAAAAGGCATATTCGCTGCAGTATGCTGTATACCTACACCGCATAGAGTGTATTTACGGCATAGGGATCCGCAGCGATTTATTTGTTTGAGACACAGCTATGCAATAATTTGCGTGGCTGTGTAAGATGACCATGGTCACCCTAGGGACGGGGTTTCGATTTAAAAAAGGTATAATAATAAGAAAAAGATTTCAAAAATAAAAACATAAGTTCACTTTTTTCCGCACACCTAATCAAACATTCTGCTGCATCCACGACAATAGTGGCTACAGGTTTTTGCCAAAGTTACCCCAGCGTGTCTGGGTGCCACGATCTGAATAAGCAGGTCGTGGGGTGTGATCCACTGGTGCTAATATACTGTTGCTTATAGTAATGATCTCTGCACTAGTGTCTGAAGATGTTGTGGATAAATTTAACACATGCGGTGTGGTGACGATGATGCTGGACGCTCTGATGATTGCGGTGGTGGTGGTTGCTGTCATCACCATGGTGGTCGTGGTGGTGGTTGCGGTGTGGGCTTGTGGTCTGTTGTGGAATGTGGTGATGATGCGACTGGATGTAGTTTCTGTTGCTGCGGAAAGTTTTCGGAATTTCATGGCCTGGATCAGCCTACTTGCGGATGTACGTGGTACCGCTTGGATGTCTTGCTAATGTGCGAGGCAATGCTTCCCCAAGTACGGTCTGTCTGGCGTGGTAGCTTTCCTAATGGCGGGATCTAAAGATGCAGTATTGCTGCGCGTGGTTTTGTAAGGCTGGTGCTAGGTGTAGGAATCGTGGTGCTGGTTTCTATGAACATGATCTCCTCATCGATCATTAAACCCATTGGTGAAACATAAGAGTCTGAAAGGTTAGGTAAAACAGGATCACTAACTGTCATTGCCACTTTTATAACCACCGATATCGGCTGACAGATTGCGGATTCTGATGATGTTGCGGTGATTGAGTGCTGCTGGTGTGGTCACTGCGGGTGCTGCCGGTGCGGATACCGTAGTGTGGTGATGACTAACTGTGTTGCTGGTGCAGATGCGGAAGCTGGGCGTGACTGCAGCACGTCAGGTTGACATCTCTTCGTCAACTTTGTTTTAGACATTTTCCCAGTTGGAATCTCCACTAAGGATGGCCGGGCTTCTAAAAGCAGAGCAAGGTCTTCTATAGCTTCGTCCAATTCACCAGTTTTTAATGTTACCACTAACACACGATGTTTATGGGATAATGCGTCAGAAACACTGTACCGAGTAGCTGAGTACAAGTATCTGCAGTCCGAACAATAGGCTCTCTGTAGTAAGTGATCTCAGTTAACGTGGTGTTTCAGATCCGAGTTCCTGGAAAATTCTTGCTTGCACAGCTTTCCGTTGTATAATTTTAACAAACACGGATATCTCTTTCCAGTGTCTATCAGTGTTTGATCTTCTGAACTATCGGATAAAGCCAGGCTTTCCACGAGCGACATACTACTTCTGCATAATGGTTGTTTTTGCGGAACCGCAGACACCTAACTAATTTTTCCTAACTTGGCCTAACTCTTCATAACTTTCCTGAACCAATATATAAATGAAATAAAAATAATTGAAAACAGCAGAATTTGGTTTGTGACATGAAAGTGGTCTAATGCCTGATCTTCCCTAGTGTCGAGTTTAGAGGGAAGATGAAATTTCAGTGCATGTTTTCCTACTTTTATAGTTTTTGATGACGTCACAGGAGGGCGGATGACCACGCCCGAAGTTTCATGGTGATTCAGTCACCACCATATAAGGGTTTTCAGAACTTTAATTTACCTGGAGTCCAATTGTATATTCCCTTCGTAGAAGGAAGACATATATATATATATATATATATATATATATATATATATATATATATATATATATATATATATATATATATATATATATATATATGAAGGTAGGATAGCTGCTTTCATCTCCATTCCACGGGAAATAGGTCTCCAATCAAGATTAAAATCCAGAACTACTTATTCCTGTGGACGCTCACCTTTTAATTAGTGAGATGCGGTTTTCAAGTTAGATGCTTATAAACTCGCCTGTTCAAATTTCAGGCTGGAATGTCCTATGGGGTGTGGGAGAGTGTAATTACGTCAGCAGTCGTAACCCCGACTCATCACCTCTCACCTCCTCCATCACGTCGTGGTAGCCACGTGGGAGGGCGATTCTCTTGTTTATAGTCTTTGATCTAATTTACCGGAAAACAGTAGTGATGATCACGTGATTCTGGTTTCGAAAGCACATGGTTGATCGGAAACTTCGGTGGCTTTGTTGACGTGTCGAGAATTGCTGTTGCTGATTAGTCAGTCATATTTGATGCGAAAAATGGAAGTATATTGTCATGTCATTACCCTGTTCCTTAGAACAGCGTCCCTTTTTATGCACATGATTTTAATAGGGGTGCTTGCGGAAAATGTGACTTGTTCTGATGATGGTAGTGTTCTGTTGTAGGGAGGTCGGGGGTGCTGCGTGATGCTGGCGCAGTGCAGAGTCTGTTGCTTTGTGGAAAAGTAAGGTTGCGGTGGGTGGTGAACTCACCACATTCGTGCGGTAGGGAATGCTGCGGAAAATGTGTCTCTAACTTTTTCTGTTACAAAAGTCAGGTGCATGCTGCTATACTGTTGGTGACGCCTATGCTGCTCGTTGTAATGAGATGTAGAATGTCTCCGTTCTATCTCTTATAACCGGATGTGTATGTAGTATTCGCTCATTGAACAATTGACATATCCAGCCTTGAGGGCAAGTGTGTTCATTGTGCCCCTGGATTTCTGTGTCTTGGTGTGATATTCTGCCTGCTCACGGGGGGGGGGGGAGGGTGGGGGGGGGGGCTTGGTATGGCGGTTGTGGTCGGGGATGCTATTTGGATGGGGATGGACATCTCCCATTACATGATGGTTGGTACTCTGTCATAGTTTTTAAGTACCGGAAATATTCTAGCCGAAAGTCTACTGAACAGGCTGCTTCCCCGCCCACCACCAGTTGGAGGGGAAGTGGTTGTGGTGCGGGATGCTCCCTCCACTGAAACAGCAGACTCTCTCATAGCTGAAGATTGACTGTCAGCAGACGACGAGTGGAGTGTGAAAAGGATGGGACGTGATGTCCGAACTCGGTGCGGAGATGAGCGATGCCAGTTGGAGTGGGGGATGGTGTTGCTAATGGATGGGGTGCAACTTGGAGTGGGGATGGTCCGGTGATTTGATGGCTTGGAGGGGGAGTGCACCAAGTTGTGCAGTTTTCCTGTTATCGAGAACGGCGCACAGTCTCATCTAACCTCTTCACTTCCATGCTATTTATTATATGTCCCACCTCACAAGAAACATGGCCTGGGGCAGCCTTCACTTCTTCCTGTGGTAACTCTATAATTGGGGTAATAGCATGAAGTGGGTGGGAATGGGAAAAGGTCGGAGGAACAACTTTTCCACCCTTCCCCTTGGACAGCACAAATGGAAAAGTCTTCAGATATGACTTCCCAGATTGTGTAGACCCGCTCTGAGGAGGGAGAGGGTGAGTACATAGCTCGTCATCGTCCTCAGCATTAGTCTTATGTTCACCGGACAACTGGCTTGGTAGGAGAGGGGCTGAACTGGCACCACGGTGCTCGGGACTAACGTTGGGAATACATCTTTCTGTAGAGACATCTGTCTGGGTACCAATGTTATGTAAAATACACAGCCCGAGCTCTGACACTGGGTCGTTACTAACACAAGGTTTAAGTTGATCGAAGTGGATGACTGAGGTCAGGCCATACGAGGCGCGGGTGCGGTAAGTCACGTCCGACTTCTTACCTACTACCATATAGGGGCCTTTCCACTGGTAACTCAGTTTACTCAGCACGTTTGCAGAACGCTGCGTATCGTGAACCCAAACCAGTTTCCCCGCCTCATACGGGTCTCCATGCACTCGGCGGTCATGCCATGTTTTCTGACGCCGGTGTGCAGTGGAGAGATTCTCTTACTAACTCACGGGCTTGTACTATCCTCTGCCGCATGAGCTATATGTGAAGAGTGGGTGAATTTTTCTCCCATGGAATTCTTGGCATGGGCAGCTCCAAGGGTAAGGCTAATTCACGGCCTAACATTAACCAAGCAGGGGTATAACCCATGCTGGAATGTATCGAAGTGCGTTATGGCATGAGCACATATGGGAGTCGTAGATCCCAATCGTGACAATCAAGGTGTGTTTCCTTAGTCAACATCACCGTGAGAGTTCTGTTAAACCTCTCTACCATCCCATCTCCATGCGGATGATATGGTGTAGTACTTGTGTTGACCATATGAAACAATGTGCAGAGCTCGGAGATCAGCCGGCTCTCAAAATTACTTCCTTGGTCGGAGTGCAATTCATAAGGCATGCCGAAGTGGCAGAACACATTGCTAGACAGGACCTCTGCTACTGTGGATGCCTCTTCGTCCGGTAAAAGCGAATGCTTCTACCTACTTCATAAAATAGTCTTGTAATATGTGGATGTATTTGTTTCCTTCATCCGTCGTATTCAAGGGTCCGAGCACATCAATAGTCACTCGCTCCCACGGTTCACCAACAATTTTAATCTGAAGTGGTGCAGTGTGGTGCTGGCCAACAGCATGTCTTTGACACGGGACACATTTGGTGACCCATGCCTTCACACTATCGCATATCCCGATCTAGTGGAATCTTTGTTTGATACGTTCCACTGTTCTTTCTATGGCTAAATGTCCAGCGCTGTCATGTGGTTGTTCTAGAATCATGACTCTATAGCGCTCAGGGATTATTATCGGGTTATTAATGTAAAGATTGCCATTATGGATATGCACTTCTCAAACCTCTGATAATAATTTTTAGCCATGGACAATGGGCTGATAGATTCCTTAGGAGGATGTACCCCCTCCTGGATCCATGCGCACATTTGTCATGTTTACGCGTCAGTTGCCTGTTCGTGAGCGACTTTCTCTGTATCGTAATCTGCACATTTTAGCTCAGGGAATGCGGGACATGGCTGTGTTGCATGTGTCACGGAAGTGGCCACTTTGTGTTCATCCTCGAGCCTGATTCTGCTCAAGGCATCACCATTTCCATGCAGCTTGCCTGGGCTTTGAACAACATTGAAGTTGGAGGCCTGTAGGGATTCCTGCCACTGCGCTACCTGGCCCTCCGGATTTTTTAGATTTCTGAGCAAGCCTAGTGAGATGTGATCTGTATGGTGTGTAAATGGGTGGCCGTACAGGAAGTGTTTGTAGTATTTGACAAAATACACCACAGCTAATAATTCTCTCTTCGTGGTTGCATAACGTTTCTCCGTATTGTTCCGAGTACGCGAACCATAACCCAGTACCTGGCTCCATTCCATCTTCTGTTACCGATAGAACTGCATCTATTGCATAAGTAGATGCATCAGTGTCTAAGATGAAATCGAGGTTAGGGTTAGGATGAGCACGAATTGGTGTGGTTGTCAAATGCTCCTTCAATGCCCTGAAGGAACCTTCACACTCACTCGTCCACTTGAATGGTCAATCTTTCTCTGTGATAACGGGGATGCAATCTCACTAAAGTGACCAATGTAACGGCGATAATACTGGCAGAGACCGAGGAAACTTCTCATATCTGTTACTGAAGTGGAGGTCTGCCATTCTCCTACTGCCTTTGTTTTGGAAGGTTGCGTGGCCACTCCATCTGCAGAAATTACGTGACCCAGGATGCCGACGCTCTGTCTGAAAAGGTAACACTTCTTGGGTTTGAGCTTGAGGCTTGCCGTATGGAACCACATCAGAACCTTGTCCAAATTGGACAGGGTCTGCTCAAACGAAGAGCCAAAGACGATTACATCGTCGATGTAACAGAGACATATTTTCCATTGCAAGGTAGTTGATACCTGCTCAATGAGATGTTCGAACATTCCAGGAGTGTTGCACAAGCCATAGGGCATCTTGCGGAATTGGAAAAGACCATCTCAACAGATGAAAACGATCTTCTTCCTGTCAGCCTCATACATGGCTGCCTGCCAGTATCCACTAGCTAATTCCAGTGTACAACACCACTGGGATCCAGACATGGAATCTAAGGCCTGATCTCCCCATGGAAGCGGATATGCGTCTTTGATGCTTAGATCATTAAGGCGGCGGGAGTCAATACAAAACCACAAAGATCTGTCCTTTTTGCTTGCTAGTACTATGGGACTGACCCAGGGGGATGCTGAGGGCTCTATAATTCCTGCCCATAACATGTTGCTAACTTGTTGGTGTGCTTCCGCTTCCTTGTGAATGGGGAGATGTCGAACTGGCTGTCGTACTGGTCATTTGTTTCCGGTATCGATGGAGTGTCGCACGAGGTGTCTCTCCCAGGTCCATGTCTCCTGCAGAGAAACTCTCCCGATATTTATGTAAAATCTGTTATACGTCACGTTTGTGAGATTGTGTTAAACCAACTGAGGCACGCAAATATAAGTCATGCATGTGTTCTAGTAGATCATCCTCAGAAGCTGTTGCTCATGTAAGTGTCTCCAGTGATATCACATCCAGTAAATGGCCACAATGAACACATGGGACTAGTGTTATTGGGTCCGCTGTTCCATTGAATACCCAGAATGGTATGTGATCCTTGTTGCTGGTGTCTACGATCATTCGTGGACTGATGCATTGGGAGGCAATCATGTATTGGGGGTCAGGTTCCAGCATGTGTGTGCGTGCGTGCATGCGTGTGTGTTGCTTCCTAACTGTGGTGTGGTGGCCCATAAGATCTCCTCCTGTCCCAGCTCAATCATTGCTGTTGAAGCTAAAATCACCGCACATGTGTCGTACAGTGATGATTCTGGTCCAAGGGGTATGCGATGGCCATGTATGTCTAGTTCTTGTTGTCTGCAATGTATGACAGCTTCACTGGCACTGAGGAAGTCAGAACCTAAAAGGGCATCGTTTTGAATAAAGGCAACTACAAGTCACTGGATGAATTGCAGTTCCTCTCTTTGTATAACAAGGTTTACCGTACCAGCCACCAGAACATCGGCTCTGGTAGCTGTCTGTAAACCTTTGTTAGTGGGCCTAATGGGTGGCTTTCGCTGAGGTGGGATGCGCTCATACAATCGCCTGTTGATAATGGTGCTGGAAGCTCCAGTGTCTACTGTAGCACTGGTAGAAAATCCATTGAATAGGTAAGCACACTTATATACCACTTTACGGTGTGCTTGTGGAAGAGTTTCAAATGATACTCCTTGCAGAATTGCTTTAGGTGCAGTGTCATCCTGTATGTAATCCATTTGTTTCTGTATAGCTTCCATGAATGCAATCGGTGGCTGAGTGAGGAAAGGGCCAACCCGTCGTCGCTTCTGCTGTAGTTGCTTAGCCGATAACGGAGCTGCGGGTAGCAATGGTGGTGTAACTGATGCAGGAGGGCTGTATTGTGTGTTTGTATAAACCGCAGTTTGGACAGGACTAGTGCGGTGGAAACAGAGGGTTACCTGTGCCTGCCACTTGGGACAATGTATCATTGGATGCTTGGTAGATGCACAAAAGAAGCAATGGCGACGCTGTTGTTTGCCGCGTTGTGTGTGGTGCCTCTTTTTGCAGATCCATGATGCGGAGTGCTGACTGTTGTCCATGCCACTATTACTACTGCTGGATGCGGTGGGTGATGCTGATAGGGCTCGTGAATTGCATACCACCAAGGGGCACCAGGTCTTAAGTGCTTTGGTGGTGGGTCGTGGTGCTTGTAAAAACGTTGTTTCAGCGGAGGTGCTACAACCAACCACTGCCGTTTTGCATAGAAAAGAGAGTTTGTGAGATGTGTTTATTGCGGGGTCACAACCTTTCGCAAGGGGGGTGGGGTGGGGTGGGGTGTTGGCGCTACTGCGGATGCAGTGTGCATCGTAGGCACCAACTTATGTGAAGCCGGGCGTGTGATGTCATGTACTGTTGTTGAGGTAGTGTTCTTAGTGTTTGTAGATGTGGCCACCTGACGGTGCTGTCTGGGGACCATGGTTGAGCTGGGTTGCAGGAATGGGCACCGAGATGGCTCTGTAATCAGTTCCCATTTGAGCTTAATGGTGGCTCTGGCTGTGGTGTGCGTCGGTCAGCTGTTGGAGTTGCGGAAGGAGACCGGTGCAGACATCGCTTCTTCCAGTGACCACATCCGAAACATGCGTTGGGTGGCTGTGTATGCTGAGTTATACTACTTGGTGCTGGTCGTGTAGTCTGTTGTGTGACGACCGTGGTGCTGAGTGTTGTAACTAAATTGGTGAGTGCTGAGATTTGTTTGATTATCTCTTCTAACCTATCATGCATATTTTGCATATTGCTGTTAGTGTGCCGATTCCCGCATCCTGGGACATTGTTGTGGCCTCCCCGGTGGGACTGGCCACACACCCTTCCTCTGGGCGTGTGATTCTGACTGGTGGGGTGTTCATTGTGTGATGCGGTGATGTTTGGTGCAGATGCAGAGGCGGTGTCAGTCACGATAAGGATATGTGCATTATTCAACTCGCTTATAGGATGTAATTGACGGCGATTGGCTTTTTCCCGCTCCAAGAAGTTTTCTATTCTGACTGCCATTGCAGTCAGGGACTGAAGATTATTATGTTCCAGGAGGAATAGTTTTTCTTTAAGAGCGGGCTCACCACTCAACGCATCGATGAATGTGTCGAGATGAAGGTGTGTGACTCCCTCATGATTTGTACTGTGGTAAGCGCGTGTGACAAGTCGCATTCTGGCTAACTCCGGCATGGTTTCCTTGGCGCGTCTCTGTCGATTTTTGAATTGAAGATGACTTGTTTCACCGAGGGCCGTGTCCCTGAATCATTGCGACAACGAGCTTTCCAGCTCCGTGTAGGTTGGCATGTTATCCGATCCCAAATCTGCCAGGACCTGATCCATCCACCGGTTGGTACGGCTAATGATTTCAAATTGGCATTTATAATTGGCCCAGTCACTCTCCCCAGTGAATTATAGGGGGGGGGGGAGAATGACTCTGCCAGGTCCGTGATATGGTGTTGCCGGCACGAATCCTGGTAGTGGTGCGGGGGAGAGTGGTGTGAACACAGATGCTGGTCTGCGTGTTGGTGGTGCTGATAGTGGTAGATCTCCTTCGTGTTGATGACCCCTCTGGTGCCACATCCATGATGGCGATTCCCGTTCATGATGTTCAGTGCGATATAATTGTGTAGGTTTCGCTGAATGCCTTATTGGAGTCGATCGATAACACGGAGTAGACGCATTATGTATACATCGTGGAAGCGCTACTGGGCGCTGAGTCTGGCGTTCAGAGGGGGTCCAGGAGATTGACGAGGGTGGTGTGTGCTGCGTGATTGTGTGTACCTTCTGCTGTAGGATGGTAATGGTGATCCTGTATACCAATGTTCATACCGTGGTACCGCAAGGTACCACGGAAATGAAGTTCTCATTGGGGGTGATACAGGACATGGTGCATAAGGGGCAGGCCATTGGTCACCTTCTGATGGTGCTGGTGAACGCATTGGGCATGAATGTATGATGTGCCCCTGTAGGGGTCTTTCTCGTGGTTGACTGTGATCCAGCTGAGATGTTAGTCGCCTATCGTGGATGTCCGACAAGGTGATGTCCCCTCGCTGATCGGTGAGTACTCGTGTTGATATGATGCTTGGAATTCCACACCAGGGAAATTTTGGTCATAATCGGTAAGGACATGTGTGGCTCTCCTATCATAACATGCTACCTCCACATCTAGGGAGTTTTGATCATCTGATGAAGGAGATGGAAACGCATGGATGTTGAGTATGGGTGTGGGTTCGCTTCTCATTCGGGCCCCACATCGGGTGCCATTTGTAGCCTCCGGAGTGGGTATGCATCGGTCCGTCCGAATATTCTGTTCCGCTGCACGCATGTACATGATGCATGGATTAGCTGGTTAGCGTCGGTTCTCAGGGTTACAGATCTTGTTTTGCGACCCTCTGGGATGTACAAAGACCGACTTCTAGAGCCAGTGGAATGAAAACATTCCAGTAGGGCCGTGCGACCATTGCCGCCAAGATTGAACCACACCGTCTCATCCCGGCTGTTCGTGTCATCAGTATGATGGTCCATTACTCATTTTGGGAGTTAGACATGATTAATAAAATAAAATAACTAAAACAATGCTACTCGTTTGCTAGTATGAGAGAGAAAATATAGTACATAGAACTAAGTTGGTGTCTTGTTTAGTGTGGGCTCGTCACAGGTACCTCGCCGATCTTCAAATCCACGAGGTAACCCTGCAAGGGAGAGTGCTAGCGCGGTCACTTGTGAGGTTTAATATAAACCATTATACCCATAACAAAATATTATTGTTGCGAGAGGAAAGTGCCTCGTGCGGGCCTCCATCACAGAAAAATGCCTTCAACGCCGAAGCGGAGGAAGAGAGTTGGCAAAAAGGGACACTCTTGTTCAAACATATGCTAACTGTGTAGTGTGAGTTAACCTAGTGAAACTGTATGCTATCATGATGCACGCTGAATTACGTGAAGATGGGGTGGATGATTTCCGGAGAATTCAACACCGTCATCTTATATAGATTAAAGATACTGCATTGGTAGTTGCCACTTTATTTATGCGGTCCTTCTGCTACATCCTAAACTAACCTTTAGTTGTTAGGTCCATGTTCCATGCTTTGGCCGCAAGTGGCAGGTAGTTCTACCTATCTTTTACATACATGCCTGACTTGCGGAAATGCTCGGTTTCCACATAGTCACCTTACGGAGCATCCCCCTCAGAAAGACAGCGAGCAGACATGTCATGGTGCGGCAGCTCCTGAATCATATAACGACCCCATTACTTACCACATCGCAACCACATACAACATCACTAGGACTAGACATATTTACTAAAGCATTTGAAAAGCACATATATACTTTATGGTGTGGATTAGCAGACAGATATCCAACTATAGTGACCTTCCTTTCAGGTCACTGAAGAGTCAGAGGGAGATCCGTGTCCCATCCGTCACCTGGTGTGTTGGGGACAGATCATATAGGATCCGATCCCGGGAACTAACATTTTACCTGTCGTTAGGGTTATGTTCAGAATGCCCAGAGATGCACTGCTGGCCAGTTAAAAATAATATATTTTCGCAGTGCTTCCTACGTTGCCATGGATATTTATGCCAACTGGTATCCAAAGCTACAGAGGGAGTGTTTGCGGAATCGACACTTTAGTCTTCACCGCTCAGAAAACCCCAATAGTTTCCAGAGTCGGATCGCACCAACGTGTCGAAGGGAGGTCGAGACAATTATACGCCTTACAGCTGGAGGAATGTAGGAAGAGACAATCGCGCTCATATATTAATAAGGAGGCCCTAAGGTATATGACCAATTTATACCACCTAGCTGGTGTGCGGTGTTACATTTCCACTACATCCCATAAAAGAGGCTTACACAAATGACTCCTAAAGAGCGACCATCCCTAACTACTTTTAAATTTAACCTATCGAGCTAAAATAGCCATGTTTAGTCGATCTCATGTCAGGTTCACTTAATGAGAACCTGGGGGAAGGTGATGCAGATTTATTGTTGCTGTATAGTGTAGTCTAGTGTACTGCGGTCCTAGTATTTTATATAAAATAAACAAAACAAATAACTAGGATGGCTGCTGCCATATACATATAACTAGCTATCACAGTATTGACAATAATTAAGGTCACATGACCTTGTGGTGCTTGTTACTAATAAGCACAGAAATAAGGATAATAATAGGGTTGCACGATTTTTGCTGAAAAATTGTGATCGATTAAATCGTAGGTACAAATTCTTAAAAGTATAAACCGGGGTAACGTGACAAGTCACCAAAATTGGGACTTGGGATTTCTAGAAAAGTTGAAATAAATGACACAAAAATAGCACGAAATTAGAACACAATTTCATGCGACAAATTCTTACCATTCTACGTCTATGCTTAATGTGTACCTTATAGCCATCATCGCGGGAGTGAAATTATTAATTGGGACCGCCTAAATATTGCGCATAGTTTATATTTTTACTGTATATATTATCATAATATTTACAGTAAAAATATAAATTATAAAATGCAGTCTCAGATGACCGGTCGGTACCTATTAGTCATCAGTACCTATAAATGTAAAAATACAATGTCACAAAAATACAGTTAGATGAGTAGCTATTAGTCATTGGAGATGACGGGGTACGGAAAAAGTTCATAGATCACTGTAGATGATGCATCCCGGATGAGGAACGCGAGATGGCTCGATTCTGAAGCTGCTGGGCAGATATCCGAAGGCAAACAGTTGATGTGGCTCCCTCTCAAAGACGGTGAAGAAGAACGATTGCGGTTGCAGATGTCCACTAGATAATCATGTTAATTTAAGCAGTGTGACAAAACGTTCCGTACTGAAGCGGAAGTTGGAAGCTGCCCTGTAGTAATGAAGGGCTACAGTTGAAAGTTAAATAATGACGCATGTGCATCCTCCGTGTACACAGTACATGATGCTCCACATAGCTTGTGCGGCCCACCAGGAAAAGTCCCACTAGATTGTGGTCTAAAAGTTAAATGCTATACACAATACATAGTTTGATTACCACTTTTTTGGTTGGTCCGGCAGATCTGATGAGTCGTCCACCAAGAATCAGCACTCGTTCCACATACTACGAGTTCTTTACATAGGGGTCACAAGGCCCATCCGCAGGAAGGCTCCTCTGATGTTGTTGGAAGTGAGAGCTTCTTCTGTTCAATTTATTTATTTGCCCCCGGGTGTTGTCCTCCCGAGAGCGCTCAAAAGATTAGACGCAGATGGGGAGGGTGCGGGCCAGAGATTCAAGATCTCAAAGTCGGCCGGCTTCGCTGCGCTTACGATGAAACCAGATACAGCAGGCAGATATCGGCGTCCTGTAACTCTCTGGCCACACAACCTTCCACCTTCTCTCTCATTCTGGAGTGTGGTCTCGATTCTCAGTTCTTCGCTCCTTTTATATTCCTCATCACGTCATAGCGAAAATGCTCAGCCAATCAATGCATGATCTGTAGCCAATCAGCGTGCGAGCTGGAAGGGCAAGGACATTATCACGTGGCAAACATCCTCCCCATTCACTTAGTACATACATGCGCTTATGACATTTTCAATATTTTTAGCATAATTTAGGGAGAAAAATAAGGACAACTCGGTCACTTCTGAACCGATTTTAAAATGGTTAACAGTTTTGGATTCCTCGTTTCATTCCGGTAGCCACCAAGAATGACAAGGATAGCATAATTTAAAGAAACTTTATGCACCAACTTGGTACATTTTTAGTATGCATTCTGTCCCAACGCTAACATGTGTTGTCAGGGAAGCTCTGGCGTGCTACGCGATCTCACGGAATTAGTCAATTTAGAAAGCCTCTCTTATATGGCTTTATAGATGCATACTATCATACTAAGGGGAGGGGGGGGCTACTTGGAACGTACCCGGGACAGCCGTGTCCCGTACCCAGCCGAGCTGGGACAGTCCGTACCTGTCTGGCCGATCCGCGCTACACCATCCACTGACATGGTCTCTACAATATCCTGCGGGAAAGCCTCTCTTATATGGCTTTATAGATGCATACTATCATACTAAGGGGAGGGGGGCTACTTGGAACGTACCCGGGAGAGCCGTGTCCCGTACCCAGCCGAGCTGGGACAGTCCGTACCTGTCTGGCCGATCCGCGCTACACGCATACTATCATACTAAGGGGAGGGGGGCTACTTGGAACGTACCCGGGACAGCCGTGTCCCGTACCCAGCCGAGCTGGGACAGTCCGTACCTGTCTGGCCGATCCGCGCTACACCATCCACTGACATGGTCTCTACAATATCCTGCGGGAACCGGCGCCATTGGAGCTGTGGGCAGAACGGGTTGCATGGCTGCGATGGGTGTCATCAACACTGTGTGCAGAAAGCCAATGGGAGACGTATAATACATCTCCGCTGGTGAGACAGATCCCACAAATTCTGGATGGAAAATACCGACCAGTACATCCACATCACTGCCCGGTTGGGGAACTCGCACAAATCTTGGAGGAGAACCATGAGATTGCACGGACTCCGCTGCCAAAGACACCATGGGCATGACGGAATTATCTGCCAGCAGTAGATCCTCCTCTGCGGATGGATCGAAACCCGATGTGAGTAAAGGGGCAGTTGCAAGCTCCTCTGCAAGCCGGACTGGACCACGGATTGGCTGTCTTGCATCCTGCTGCATCTTCGAAATCCCCGTCATCTGCTGGAATGACTCGAACATGGCCTTGAACTGGGCCACCCAGCGCCAAATCCATCCTCGTGTTGAGTCGCTCCTCAAGGCCTCGCATGGCTGCCTGATCAGCACGTGCCAACTTATCTTTCACGATTCGGTCTACCCGCACGTGCCTATCTGCTTCGAACTCGGCCACAAGCTCCGATGTCCATCTCGCACATACATTGCATGGCGACCTCCAACTTGCACCAGGCACAGGCTACACAATGATGGCTAGCATACTTTCTTTTAATAAATCTGTTGCATTTGCAGCAAAGTGTGTCTGGCGAGGCTGTGCCCTGGCACTTGATCTTCTGTAAACACACGATAAACAAATAAAACATTGATAAGCACATAAGAACAGAAGCCAGATTATAATCAATGATTACTAAAAACATTAATAGAATAATGTTAATCTTGGCTATTAGCAGGATAAACAAATTAAGCAAACGCTTATATAAATAAATGGCGTAAGGGCCATAGTGCTCACCTAGCTGATAAGGAACTGTAAACATGCTTAGAGTAATTAATGCACAACAAACATCATTAGTCCATCAGGCTAGCATAACTTTTGCCATAGACCAACAGTCCTTATTATTATTGACCAATGAGGCAATTGTCCTTACCACTAATTATACAACAAGAGCTCCGCAAATGGTGCATAATACGAGGACATGATGACAAATCAATGAACGAGAGCTATCAGACGTAGACCAGTCATCCTATACGTTTCAATGTGATTCGCTAAACAGTGATGGAGTTATCATCTAGAAATCAATTTTCAAGATGGCCACTGGTGGCTGGTGGCCACATTGGATTTCGGATCATCTACAATTTCAATAAGCTTTTTCCTCAGACGTAGTCCAGTCATTCCATGAAATTTCGAAGCGATCCACTAAACAGAAATGGAGAAATTGATTTTCAAGATGGTCATCTTGGATTTAGCAACATTGCTGCTTTTGATAGGAGCTAGTCCAATTACCCTACGAAGTTTCAAAGCAATCCGATAAACAGTGATGGAGTTATCGTCCGGAGACTAATTTTCAAGATGGCCACCCTTGGCTGGCAGCCTTCTTGGATTTTGGATCATTGTCAATTTTGAAAGGTTTCTTCTACAGACCTAGTCCAACCACCTGCTAGACTTTCAGTGATCCGATAAAATTGTAACAGAGTTATCATCCGGAAACCACTCACATTATTGACCAAACTGGAAATGGTGAAGGCAGAGTAACAAATTTGTATGGGGAAATGCAAGAATATTGGCATGATTGACCAGCAGGAAGAGTACCATTAATCAATGGGGTAGCCATCCCTGACACTATTGTCAAATGATTAAAGTGTACTAAAGAAACGTTTCTGACAAATCTTGTTTTAGTACATTAACCATTTACGAAACGCGACACTGATTATGTTCCCCATAGAGTTCAATACTTAAAAATGCTTTAAGGAGCCAGAGTTATGGCCATTATTTCATGTCGTGGCTTCTTCATATTCATAGGGCAAATAGATATCGCCTGACGGAACATATCTGCTAAAAAAAATTTTAATCCATCAACAAATGATAAGACAAATGTATTTTAACCATAGGGTTCAATAGTTTAGTCTTAATGAACCAGAGTTATGGACCTTGTTTAAAGATACAGACTCTTATATCCATAGTTCAAATAGATATTTGACTGAAGGATATCTGCTAAATTTGGTTTTAATCTATCAACAATTGGCGAAAACATGTATTTCATAGGGTTCAATACTTAAAAACTCCTTAAGGAACCTGAGTTATGGCCCTTGTTTAAGGGTGTGATCACTTCATACTCATAGCTCCAATAGATGTTGCCTAAAGGAACATTTCAGCAATAAATGACGAAATGTGCAACAAATGCATCTTCCCCATAAGCTTCAACACTTAAAAATGCCTTAAGGAATGAGAGTTATGGCCCTTCTTTAAGGGTGTGGTCACTTCATGTTTATAGCCTGAATAGATATTGCCTAAAGGAACCTGTCCACCAGATTTGGTTTTAATCAATTGATAAATCACAAAACGTGCCACAAACATATTTTCCCCATATGCTTCAATACTTTGAAAATATATCAAGGGCCATAACTCTGATATTTGTGGGCATGTTCTCTTCATAGCCCAAATAAATATTGCCATAAGGAACATATCTGCCAAATTCGGTTTTAATCCATCAACAAAAGGAGAAACGTGCCACAATTGTTGTCAGACGACAGACAAATCCTGATTGTGTAAGGTCACCTTGGCGAGCTAAAAACTTAGGCAATGAAAAAATCCTGCTATCTAATAGGAATGATGAAACTACAAAGACCCGTGGCAATTCACCTTTCCGGAGTATGTACCCATCATATGACGCCATAATCATCTACGCGGTGTGTAGAATGACGTCACAATGGATGACATCATGAATGATGTCGATAAGTACGTCACGAACGCATATTTGAAGACGGTCTATGCCTTGTTGTACAAATTGTTTGCTTTTACTATTTAATAAATATTCTGTTGAATATTTTGAAACTAATTTGACCAGTCAAATTAGTTACAAAATATTCAACAGCTTCCCTGTATAGTTTTCACGAAATTGATAGCTAGGGCATTCGGGGATCGATCAATCCCAACATGGCGAGGTGTGGGTGGAGTTTAGCTAGTGATGCGCGGGGCATAGCTAAAAATGGAAAGGTCCATTAAGCAAGAGCCAACATTGGAAATGGACTGAGTGCATAGATACGCTAAACCAAATCAAACTCTACCACTGGACGCATCCATTTTGGCTATGGGCGCATCCATGTTGGAAGAAACTGAGTCGCATGGGAAATTAACCAAGTACCCAAATAAGCTTAACAGGACTCCAAAAATGGCGACAATTTTAAAACGACATGCCAATTTACGGAAAATCAAACAGGTATTATGACATGAATGTATATTTCTTAGATCGATACAACCATCACAAGGGACGATTTTCTCTTTCCTTCCATCTTTGCTAAGATAACTAATCCTCAAAGCGCGTTAAACCGTGATTTAATAAGAAAATTTGCTGAGCAAATAAAACACAACACTATTTTGTGAAGCAAAATAGACGAATCCGACTGTACTCGGGAATTGGTTCGGTATTTGGGGCTTATGGTAATTCCCGGACACAGTATGGGCAGGACCAGGAGAGTGCGGAGTTTTAATTGTTTATTTTGAGCAAGACTAGATAATAGACATTATCATAATAGTACATCTGGTAAGTATTAGTCGAAGTAGAACTAGTATGCACACACATGGACTTCATATGTCTCCCTTCAACAATGCCAGGGAAATTAAGATTAAGAAATATTCAAGTGATTATTCTTTTGGTTATGTTTTTTATTTTTTGGAATAAACAAATATTTTAATAAAAAACTAAATATGTATAAATAAGTTTAAAATCATTAAGTACAGAAGGTGTATGTAATTGCTATCCATGATTTTGTTCTCGGAACATTAAAAACATTTTCAGGTATCTTTGTAAAGATCTTCAACAATGAGCTGTAACAATATAATCTCCAGGAAAACCAATCCCGCTTTGTTTAACAAAAGCCATCAGACCATGACATATCTTACCTAACTAAAACATGCCACTGTTTGGAAAACGTGAATTGTCAGCAGATAACCACACATCAGTAATGGACCTTTCCAGTTTTAGCTATACCCCGCCCATCTCTAGCTAAGCTCCACCCACACCTCGCTCGTGTTGAGAACGATCGATCCCTGAACTCCCTGACTATAAATTTCCAGAAAACTATACAGGTAAGCTGTTGAATATTTTGAAACTAATTTGACTTGGTGCTGTTGCTCCGTATTGCAGCCCAGTTAAATAAGTTTCAAAATATTTGACAGAATTTTTATTAAATAGTAAAAACAAACAATTTGTACAACGTGTCGGACTATTAATCATCTAGGACAGACTAAATCGAGTCGTTCATGACATAATGATTATGATGTCATCCTACACGTCACGTAGTTGATTATGACATCATATGATGGATGGTTAAACTGGAAAGGGCCATACTTCAGAATAAAGAGTCAGATAAAGAAGAAGTGTACATGTACATTATCCGATGGTTATGCTAGCATTTACTAACTTTCACATGATTCAGACATGCATAGAGGGATCAATCTCTAGCTGTGCCCCGCCCATTTCTACGTAAGCTCTGTCGACATTTTACGTGTGTTGGAATCACATTGAAAGTAATTTTTAACAGCTTATCTGTGTAGTTACCTTGAAATTAGAATTCTGGGAATTTGGGTTTCTGAAACCCAACTTCCCAGAATTTTAATTTCAAGGTAACTACACAGATAAGCTGTTAAACATTTCAAACTAATTTGACTGGAGGCTACTGCTGTCCATGGTAGCAACAGCTCCTAGTGAAATTAGTTTCAAATTATTCAACAGAATGCTTATGGCTTATAAATTCATCAAAAACAACGATTCGTTACAGACTTGTTGATTTTTATGATGATGTATACGTCATTTTGATTGTGACATCAGTTAACACGTGATGTACTTGATTATGACATCAGACATTTGAGTGACAGCTAAATCAGACCCCTCCATTAAGGTGTGTGGACAAGAAATGGTCAGGGTTCCTTTACAACAGGGGGCAGATCCAGAGGTGTGGCCATGGTGCACTGGGCACCACCCTAACAAGTTAAAATAGGTACAAAAAAAAAAAAATTAAAATTATAAATATGAAATATAAAATTTGAAGGCCAAAAAATATGCCTCCCGACTGGCAGAACACACTCACCCAACCCGACCCATGGTACACGCCTTAAAAGAAATTTGAGATCCACCCGAGAGTCATAACTAAGCGGTAGTAGTGTGTGTCGACAAGAAATGATTACAGATAGATGCTAGAGGCCCATCTTGAGGTGGTAATGGCAGCACATAACAACTTTCACAAGAATGGCTCCTAAACTGTAGGAGAAATTCACCTTTCCAGAGTATCCATCTATCATATGATGTGATAATCAGATAAGCAGCAAGTAGGATGATGTCATAATCATGTCATAAATGATTCTATTTAGCCCATCTTTAACTCTTAATAGTCTGACACGTACAAATTGCATGTCTCTACTATTTAATAAACTGCGCCCAGTCAAATTAGTTCCAAAACATTCAATAGCTTACCTGTATAGTTTTCTGGAAATTGATAGTCAGGGAGTTTAGAGATTGATCCCAACACGAGCGAGGTGTGGGTGGAGCTTAGTTGGAGATGGGGGGGGGGGGGCATAGTTAAAACTGGAAAGGTCCATTGTGTTGAGAAGAAATGATGACAGATGTATAAATGCACAGATACAGATGAATTGACAGATGGCACATTCTCAAGTAGCAATGGCGGCAATGCTTACAGTTCAACTCAGAAATAACGTACCATGCTTCCAAAACAAAACAGACTGTTGAATATTTTGAACATAATTGGATTGGAAGACATTGCTGCCTTAGGCAGCAATTTCTTCCAATCCAATTATGCTCAAAATATTCAACAGAATATTTCCTACTAATACATTTTTGGTTTGGAAACATGTTAACTTATTTCTGAGCTGTACTGTAGCAACTCACATGAATCATAGCTGCTAAACTGTGCATCTGAATAGCTGCATTGACAAGAAATCATTACGATTGATGGATGGAGGAACAGTCATGCTGAGTGCTACCACCACCAATCTTCCCACATAATGGACCTTTCCAGTTTATCCACAAATCATATGAGGTCATAATCAACTATGTGACGTGTAGGATGACATCATAATCAGTGACTTCATGAATGACGTAGATAAGCACCAATAATATGAGGTCATAATCAACTACGTGACATGTAGGATGACGTCATAATCAGTGACTTCATGAATAATGTAGATAAGTAACAATCATATGAGGTCATAATCAACTACATGACATGTAGGATGACGTCATAATCAATGACTTCATGAATGACGTAGATAAGTAGGTCACAAATGCTTAATTGATGAATGAATTTTTGTACGAATTTTATGTCTTTCCTATTTAATAAACATTCTGATGAATATTTTGAAACTGATTTGACTGGGTGCTGTTGAATTCCATAGGCAGCAACAGCACCCAGTCAAATTAGTTTCAAAATATTTAACAGCTTACCTGTAGTTTTCTAGAAATTGATAGTCCGGGAGTTCAGGAATCGATCGACCCCAACACGGCTGAAGTGTGGGTGGAGCTTAACTAGGGATGGGCAGGGCATTCACATCAGGTAATAAAAAGCACAACCTTTAGAGAAACACCAGTACAGGAATCCATATAGGAATACATTTCTAGCCATGCCCCGCCCATTTTTAGCTTTTGCCAAAAGTCAATAGTGATTTGAATGATAATAATCATATGAGGTCATTATAATATTAATAATAAATCCAAGATGGCCACCAGCCAAATTGGCCGATCGGCTTCCTTTGAAACACACTTGGATCACCATTCCCTAAGGATGCTTCCTTGCCAAATATAATTGAAATTCGGGCCAGTGTTCTCAAGAAGATATTTTGCATTTCCCATTGCTTTAGTATGGGAGATTTTGGCAGGAAAAAGATCCAAGATGGCCGCCAAACCATTAATCTGATAGTTTCAAAAGTGGAAATTTGAAATCAGTTGATTGGTCCACGGTGGCCATGCTTTTTGACCTATCAACTTTCCTTGAATAAAATTTAATGGCCCATAGTCCTTAATCATATCTCCAAAATTTTGGCCGATCCAGTCATCGGTTCTACAAGTCATTTTCTCGAAAACTAGGTCATCCAAGAAGGCCGCCAAACTATTTGGTCAATCGAGTTCTCTGGAACAAAATTGGTTCATCTCTTGCGCATGCCCTAGATGATATTTCATGATCGATCAGCCAAGCGGTTTCAGAGAAGATTTGTAAAGATGTTTCTAATTAGGTAAAAATCCAAGATGACCGACGACCAAATCGACTGATTGACTTCCTTTGAATAAACTTAGATCCTATGTCCTATGGACGCTTCCTGCTAAATATGATTGAAATTGGCCCAGCTGTTCTCAGTATGAAGACATTTTGAATTTCACGTTGTTTTAGTATGCACGATTTTTACGGAAATTTCTAAAAATTGTCCAAATTGGCCGATCGTCTTCATTTGAACAAATTTGAATCTCTATGGCAGAAGTATGATTCCAGCCACATATTATTGAAATCAGCCCAGTGGTTCCTGAGAAGTCATTTAAAGGAAATGTCGAAGAAATGATGGACACACAACGGCTGGTCGCCATGGCATAAGTGAGCTAATAAATTTCATTTACTGACACTGAATGTCTAGAAAAGGTATACTATATTTATTCTGTATATTCTGTTGTACTAGCTCCGTAAGACTGTCATCAGTGATCTTATGCCACATAAAGCTGGACGTTAATGGAATTGTTTCACTAGTATTGTCCTTTAACTTTATTTCCGCAAGGAGCGTTAGACATATTCCGTCATTTTCTCCGGGTGGATGACCACAATACTCAACACGCAGAACACCATGAAGGTTATAAGTGAAATCTGTTGAACAGCAGCTTGCCTGCAATAAAGCAAAATTAATGTTAATAATTTGAAAGAGTTCATATATGAAATCCAGTATCACAATTTCAAGTCTATTAGACAAGAAGTCTGCGGAATTAAATGTCTCGTCTGTCTCATGTTTGTCACAATGGCATTGACCTTTGACCTTGTGACCTCCATGTTATCATGCTGCTTCCTAACATTATAGGTAACCATGTATTCAAGTTTTGTTCCAATAGGATTAACCAATCATGAAATATAAATGATTTGCTAAATGGAAAAACTTAAGGTTGAAAATGCAGAGATCAAATTGCAATATTAGAATGGCCTTGACCATTACCCTAATGAGCTCACTATCATCATGATGCTTCGGTATGGTATGTGAAACCATGTGTCCAAGTTGGTTCCAGTAGGATTATGCAAACCTAAAATATAGGCAATAACAAAAAAACTTAATATTGGAAATACAGACATGACAGAGGTGAAATATCAAGGCTATGACGACCTTGACCGTGGATCTAGTGATGTCACTATCAGCATGCAGCTTCCTCATTCTATAGGGGACCATGTGTCCAAGGTTAGTTCTGGCAATATTAAGTAATTCTCAAATATAAATGTATATGATTTGCAAAACGGAATAACTTAAGGTTGAAAAAGAAGAGGTAAAATAGCAATGTCAGAATTACCGTGACCTTTAATCTGGTGAGCTTCATGTCACCATCCTATATCCCCTCGGTGTAAGCAACTAGATACCCAAATTGTGTTCCATTAGGGTTAAGCAATCCCGAAATATAACATGCTAAGATTTGCTAAGCCTAAAAACATTGAAAAATAACAAAGATTTGTAGAGGTCAGAATGACCTTGATCTTCGATGTTGTGGCTTCAGTGTCAGCATGCTGCTTCCTAACATTATAGGTAATAATGTATTCAAGTTTAGTGCCAATAGGATGAATCAATCCTGAAAGATAATAGTTTTACTACAAAGGGTAGAATATGATCACCAATCAGCGTAATTAATGCCTATAGTATCCATACAATGTAGTTGATGGATCCAGAATTTTTCACGGCCCTTGCGGAAAGTGGCTGCTTCTGTGCTGTCAGGATCGTGATGTAATACTTCAATAATTCTGTATTTGACATCTGTGGTCCCATGGTTGGGAAGATTAAAATGTTTGGCGACAGGTGTGTCTTTGTTGTTTTGTATATCCCTTAGGTACTCCTTGATGCGTACTTGAAACTCTCGTTTTGTTTTACCTACATATTGTTTAGTACACTTTTTGCAGGTTAGCAAATAAATGATGTTTGTAGTTTGACAGAATGTTTTTGTTTTGATGTAATATTCAAGCCCAGTGTGTGAGCTTTTGTAGCTATGTGTTCTGTCCATGTTGGGACAGAAGGAGCAGTTGTTTTTAGTGCATGGTTGTATAGGGTTAGATATACATTTGCCTTGTTGCCCGTATTTTTGGGGGTCTTTAAATTTGGCAGTGACTAGTGTGTCTTTGAATAATGGATTGCATCTGTGGGCGAATAGTGGTGCTTCTGTAAACGTGGCCCAACATTTTGGGTTGGCCTGTAGAAGCCACCAGTGTTGTTTGATGACTTTCTGGGCAAGTTTGCTGTGCTGGTGAAAGTCTGTGATACAAGGTATCCTGGTATTTTTTGTTTTCTGTGTTTTTGGTAGGCGGTCTGAGCGATTCTGTTCCATAGCTCTGTTTAGGCTTGAAATTAAGTCACCTGTTAGGTATCCTCTGGCAGCATAGTGGTGTACCATTTCGTATGTGTTTTTAATGAAATTGGACTCTGCTACAGATTCTCCTAAGTCTCAAGAATTGTCCATATGGGCTTGCTTTTTTTTAGGATACTGGATGTGCCGAAGAAAAATGTAGATACCCGTGTGTGTCTGTAGGTCTTGTGTATAAATAAAAACCGGGGTGTCTGTCAGCGAGTATGAACACCTTGGTGTACAAAAAGTTGATGGAATCTATTGATTGTTCTGCTGTAAATTTGATTGTCGGGTGAGCATTGTTCATGTGTTATGAATTTTTGTAATGAGTCTGATCCTTGTGTCCAGATTAGGAAGATATCGTCGATGTAGCGATAGTAGAGACCTGGTTTGTGGTAAGCGGTGTTGAGAAGTGTCTCTTCTAGTTGGGCCATAAATATGATTGCATAGCTTGGTGCTACCATAGTTCCCATAGCTGTACCTCCTATTTGTAGGTAATGCTCGTCATTGAACTCAAAATTGTTACATGTGAGAACGAGTCTGAATAGTGTTAATAACCTGCGTGGTGTTACTTGTCCTGGACATCCGTGTGCTCTTAACAATTTTGAGACCGCTTTTAGGCCTTCATTGTGTGGGATGTTGGTGTAGAGAGTCCATGGTGACTAGTATCACATGTAGTGGAATAGTGACTAAAGTTTTCTAGTTTATTAATGAAATCAGAGGTGCCGCGGATGTACAATTTAACTTTGGTTAAGTTGATTTTGACGTGTTCATCCATGAAGCTGCTGATATGTTCAGTAGGGCTGTTGTCTTCTTCTTCTTCTTTTCGATCGCTGGTATCACACTTGGAGAGCCGTTCTCAAGATAGGGCTGTTGTTACCACTGATGATGGGTCTATCGGGTGTTACTAGGCCATCTTGTATTTTATGACTTTTGTGGAGTAGATAAAACCTAGCCGTGCATGGTTTATCTATCCTGAGACCGTTTGCTATGTCCATTGTTATCTCGTCACTGAGAATCATGTCTGTAATGGTGGTTTCTACCTTCTCTGTGCGGTACGTGGTGAGATCTAGTTTGTTTGGTGTAGTAGTTGGCATCACTGAGTTGTCTAATGGCTTCTTGTTTGTAGGATTCTGTATCCTGGATAACTGTTGCCTGACCCGTATCAGCCTTTTTTATCATTATAGTTTTATCATTTTTGAGCTGATTGATAATCTTCCTTTGTGATTTGGAAATATTACCATCGTTATCCTGAAAGATAAACCGAGAAGTTTTACTAAATGTAAAAACTTAACATTGAAAAAACCCAGTTTTGTATCAAGGTCACAGTGACCTTGACCGTGTGACCGCAACATCATCATGCTGTTTCTTAACATTATAGGTAAACAGGCATCCAAGTTTAGGTGCAATAGGATTAACCAATCTTGAAATATAAGCTGAAAAGTTTTGCTAAACGCAAAGACTTAAATGTTGAAATAACAGAATACTGTATCAAAGTCAGTGTGACCATGACCTTTGACCTTGTGACCCCAACATCATCATGCTGCTTCCTATCATTATAGGTAACTATGTATCCAAGTTTAGTTGCAATAGGCTTAATCAATCCTGAAATATAAGCTGAGAAGTTCTGCTAAACACAGAACCTTAATGTTGACGCCGCCGCTGTTGGAAAAGTGATACCAATGTCTCGCTTTCTGCTTCGCAGCCGAGACAAAAAAATGATTAAAATATTGACAATAATCTGACTTCAAGCTATTACAGGAATGACTTACAGTCACATTAGTTTCAAAATATTCAACAATATATTTACGACATTGTAATGATGTTGTAGCATTTTGTGTGTTGTGTTGAATGAATTAACCAATTAGGGGAAATAAGGACTAAGACAGATATAAAAGATCTAAAATGAGTTGACATTTCATATATATATTTATCATGTAAGCCTATGAGCCATTAGAAACCATCATTGGCCACACAGTCTAATATCAAAGTCAGGACTCTACAAACTGTGTAACATAGAGCCACTATTTGTGAGGGTAGCGCAACAGCCATGGTCTATGTTCGGACCTGTTCTTCAAATGCCAGAAAATATGTCTGCTCAGAAAGCACTACAATTTACTGTGGTAGGTTTGAACAGGTATCAGGCAAACAAAGGATGCCACAATATCAACTTGCTAGGAATGTAATCTAGGACCACTAAAGATGAGAAAGAACCTATAGCGGCACAGTGACTAGGAGCGATCGCTGGTCCATGTAACTCAAAGGTTGACAGTTCTCCTCCTAGCTGGGCTGCCAGGTTGTGTCCTTAAGCAAAGCGCTTCACTCTGCATTGCTCTGGTCTACCAAGCTGTAAATAGGTACTTGCGAGGGCAGTGTAGGTAATGTGAATGTATAGCTTACAGCGCACCCAAGCTGAAAGCTCCACAAGGGAGAACAGGCCCAATGATCAGGGGTTTGTAAAAGTCGCTGAGCACTTCGGTGAAAGCTAGCCTGTAAAATGTAAACTTACTCACTTACTCACTTACTTACTTACTTACTTACTTACTTACTTACTTACTTACTTACCTACCTACCTACCTACCTACCTACCTACCTACCTACCTACCTACCTACCTACCTACCTACCTACCTACTTACTTACTTACTTACTTACTTACTTACTTACTTACTTACTTACTTACTTACTTACTTACTTACTTACTTACTTACTTACTTACTTACTTACTTACTTACTTACTTACTTACTTACCTACTTACTTACTTACTTACATGTACTTACTTACTTACATGTACTTACATACATGTACTTACATGTACTTACTTACTTACTTACTTACTTAGCGGAAGGATCTCCGGATGCTCACAGAGGACAAGACAAAGTGAAGAAGGCTAATGAAGAACTGATTGCACCTGAAAGAGGTTTTCACTTCTTCAGCTACAGAACATAGTCACTCATTTTTAGTAAGATTTAAATTGGAATGAACTTGCGAGTTACAAACAAGATCTTACTACATGTGTGTGATAAATCTGATATGAAATGGCCACAAGTTTGAGATTCTATTTATCACATAAGGTATTATTCTTCGCTCTGACTCTGGTAATTTTCTTACCATGGTAATGATATTTTTGCTATTGGTGTAGCTCTTAACTCTTTAACACTTCTACCAAACAAAAACAGCTTCTGCAGTGGTCTTGAGAAATGTGCATTTGCAGAACAAGAGAAGAGTATTTTTGAAAATTTACCACTGGAATGACTGGCTCAATAACTGAGCCAGTCATTCCCGTGGTAACATTTCAAAAATAGTCTTCTTTTGGCCTGCCAATGGATATTTTTTATGAGAAAATTGAAATTTTCTTGAACACATTTGAGTGTTAAAGGGTTAACTACTACTGCAAGTCCTGAACGATGATGATGATGATGATGATGATGAGTTCCTGTGTTATGTGGATGAAAGGAATAGAAAATTATTTCAGCTGCGTGTACAATCGTTTGTCTTCAACCTTCTCCACAATTAACAAAGTTTGTCATATTAGTTGTCAAATTTAGAATTTATAACGTCGGATGAGGGAACAGAGGGGTAGCGGGACAGCCTACTGGCTAATGGCTCAGCCTCTCTTTAACCATATGATTGATGCCTAGAGACTCCATGGTGTGGAGATTATATATCCTGTATGGTTCCTTTTCATCTCCTGATTGGAGTGTTTATGTTTGCACATGGGTCCCCTCTTAGAACCTGGGTAATGCAGTAAGAAGCATGCTCCGTCCTAAGGTTGGGTATTGCTGTATTGCGCTTGAATCCTCAGTTTGAAGAGTCACTGTTTGCCCTGCAAAAGTCTTGGGAAACTAAAGTGCTTAGCTGTGGAGGAGTCTTTATGGACATCTCTATAGTGCTCCTGACTACTCAGTTTGAAGTCTTGTTTCCCTTACATATATGTTGATAGGGGGTGGGGGCCAGGTACCTATCGCCCCCTTCTCATGCTACTTCTGTGAGAAGAATTAACTTTGAAATGGAGCGCACGAATATCTGTTGTCAAATTTATTTAGTCTAACATACAGTAGGGCATCGGAAATAATTTAAAATGCTTCCAAAATAAATTGTACTGTTGATTATTTTGAACATAATTGGATTGGACGACATTACTGGCCAAGGCTGCAATGTCATCCAAATCCAATTATGTTCAAAATATTCAATAGAACATTCTTATTAACTAACATGTTTCTGTCTTTGTTTTGGAAACATGTTACACATAACTTATTTATGAGCTGAACTGAAGCTATTGCCTAGAAAACCACATTTATTCATACAGATTGAATGGGCTCACTGGTCTAGATAACACTGAATCATGTGTGAGTGGAAAATAATGAAATAATCTCTGCCATTAAGTGCAAGTGCACTACTTTAGGAATATGTGTACTATGGATATAAAGATGTACCTGTATAATGCTAGAGACATGTCCATCGAGACTGGAACTGGACGGGTTAATCAGTGTGACAGGTAGATGTAAATGGTCAAGGGTGTTGACTAGAACAAATAGGACAGTACTTGCCCTCCTGCAAGACAAAATAGAACATATGCTAAACATTTATAATGATGAAAATAGATGCTGTTTCATGGCACCACTGCGCAATCGGAGGGGTTTCTGATTTTATTAGGTCTGTCTGTTCATTACAATAACAAACTAGACAGAAATAAAACCAGACAATTTAAATGCTTGTAATTTTTAGGAATATGTTTGTATTAACCATTTAACGCTTGATTCGGCCAAAAAATGGTTTCAGCAGTCGTCTTGAGAAATGTCCATTTGCAGGCCAAGAGAATATTTTTGAAAATCTAACACTAATGACTGACAGTCATTCTAGTGTTAAATTATCAAAACTAATCTCTTGGTCTGCAAATGGACATTTTCTATGAGAAAATCTAAATTATCTTTTACCAGAAATCGAGGGTTGAAGGGTTAATAAGATAGGTGTTAATAAGACAGGAGGCCCAAGCATCCTGTAACCGATCAACAAATGGACAGACTGACAGACAATTCTGGGCACAGCAAGCTGCTGGAGTACGCTAAAGCAATGTACATGGCCCCACTTGCTCAGTCTTCTCGGATGGCACTTTAAACTGAGGTCCCGTCATACAGTGCTCATCACTATGTGAACGTGAGTTAGGGCTAGGTAGGCAAGAAATTTTGGCATAATCAAAGTAAACCGGATGCTGAATGGATTCGTCCTCGGACGGAATAAACGAAATCTAGGATTTCTTTTTTCACGAGAGAGTTGATACTTACCTCCCTAATACTTTTGATATTGCTAAATATTGGCTTTCACTCAATAAACACTCAGATTTAAAACAGTTAGGTGCCCCTACTGGGCAGGGAGTCAGAGCGTAGTCTGGCGGATGCCAGCCCCACCACCGCGCATGCGCAGACTAGCACTTCCTCTGACTAGATTATTGGCTGACACACATGCAACTATTAAGAGCCTGAAGACCGAGCCTCTGTGGGGTGGAGAGGCCGGGTCCGTATCTAGGGAGGTAAGTATCAACTCTCTCGTGAAAAAAGAAATCCTAGATTTCGTTTATTTCACTTCAAGAGTATACTTACCTCCCTAATACTTTTGATATTGCCAGAATTCGAAAGTGAATCTGGCGGGAGGGAGGCGAGGTCAAAAGACCAGCTCATCCCTATACGCTTTTCTGCGTTTAAGGCACTTAAACTTCTGAAACTGTAAGAAAAAACAGTCAGGATTTGACTAACAATCGGATAACACGACCGATGTATGAGAGATGACCGAATGTCATATGCGCTCCCCCCCCCTCCTTCCTGGGAGGAAGAGTCGACTGACCTCAATGTCCTATACGCTCTCTACGTACAAGTGCCATGTACTACAGGACAGAGACGAAAAAGCTCCATTTTCGTAACTCTCAACAATGAACCACACAAATACACAAACCATCACCATATTAATAACGGGTAATCGTGACAATACAATCAACAACGGACAACACATGAACAAGACTGACCTTGTTGAAAATGGCTGCTGACATCATCTTCCCATCGGTAAAGACTGATGCAGGCCCAAAAAAGTGGGTGTTTCCATAAATTAATTGTGATATATATAAGTAATGAGGAAATCACCTCAAAAAACATAAACCGATTTATTTTTTCAAAACCGACAAGGCGAGAGGATTAGAGGTGTCACGTAGATAATGGTCTGTAAAACTTGACTCACAGTGCCACTGAGCCACCGACATAATATCATCCACAGGGACCCCATTAAATAGGGCCGTGGATGTCACTACGCCGCGGACACTGAGCCTTGGCCACGTCAACCTGCTTCCCGGTGGCGGATTTATGGCAAAACTGAATGCATTCCACAATCCACCTGGAAATGGTGTCCTTAGAAGCCCTCCCATGGGGTTCAATATATGACAACCATAACGCTGACTGGTCGGTGCGCCATGCCGCCGTACGTTGTTTGTACCGGCGCAGCGCCCGGACGGGACACCATGCTTTAGAATTAGGATCATATCTAGTTAAAGCAGGCAAAATAATAGGTTGACCTGGATATTTCAACGACTGATTTTTAGCCAAGAAATTAATCCTAGGTAGCAGCTTAAGGCCTTCCCCTGAAACCACAAAACGGTCATCCTCGGCTGATAAGGCATGAATCTCACTCCTACGCCTAGTCGAGGCCGCAGCAATTAAAAACACAGTCTTCAGTGTTAATAGTTTCATAGAAATGGAACTAAGTGGTTCAAAAGGCTTATCACCTAGTACTTGAAGCACTAGCGATAAACTCCAAGACGGAATCACAGGAGGATTCCTTGGTCTTAGATTGCCCGTGCCTTTAATTAATACATTCAATGTATTTACTTCATCACTTCCCCTCTTAGCCAAGCAAGGAATAACAGACATTAATGCTGACTTATAACCAGCAATAGAGTTAGGCTTGAGGCTATAGGCATCATAGAGGTGACAGAGGAAATCAGCTACTACTTGAATAGATGAATCCATTGGATCAATACATCTTTTTGAGCACCATTCTGCAAATCTGTTGATTTTATAATTATATGCTCTGGAGGTTGACCCCCTCCTGGCTTTGGCCATAAACATGGCTGCTTGCTCAGAAAAGCCCTCCTTAATTCTAGATTCCTTGACAACATCCACGCAGTCAATCTGAACATTGACGGATTGTTGTGAAGGGCCTTGCCCTGGAAGATAATATCGTCCATCAGAGGCAGAGGAACCGGATTGCAGACCAGAAGGTCCAGCAGATCCGTATACCATGATCGGCTTGGCCAATCCGGGGCGATCAGAAGCACTTGGCATTCCTCTTGTCTGATTTTCTGAAGAATTTTTGGAATCCGGATTGCTGGAGGGAATGCGTATGCATACATTCTCCCCCAGCTGATAGCTAACGCATCTGTTGCGAAAGCGCTTGGATCCGGAATCGGAGAGACGTACGTCGTCATCTTCGCATTCTTCTTCGTTGCGAACAAATCGATGTTGGGTTTCCCCCAATGGTCGAACAGACGATCCGCCACACATTGATTTAGTTGCCATTCCGTGGGTAAAACACTCATCCTTCGGCTCAATGAGTCTGCTAGCAGGTTTAACCTTCCCGGAATATGAACTGCTTTCAAGGTAATCTGGTGATCCAGACACCAACAAAGCAGTTTCCATGTCATCATACAGAGACTGGGCGACTTCGTTCCGCCCTGGCGGTTTATGTAAGTCACAACTGTTGAGTTGTCTGAACGAATAAGAACAATCTTGCCCTGAACTTTCTGTAAGAAATGTTCCAGGCCCAGGACTACTGCTCTTAGCTCCAGTAGATTTATATGTTCCTGTGACTGTTCCAGATTCCAAAGCCCTGATATCGTGGATTCTTCCAGGCAAGCTCCCCAGCCCTCCATCGATGCATCTGTATACACAGTCACCTGAGGGTGGGGAGGGGTTAGCAAAACCCCCGGTAAGAGATTCTCTGTATTCAACCACCATTGCAGGTGGTGAATCAGAGGCGCCAACACTGACACATTCGAGTCCAGCGAACCTGAACTCTGGGTCCATTGTGTCATGAGAAACAACTGGATCGGCCGCCTGCGTAAGGCGGCCTGAGGAATGACTGGTTCCAACGAAACCATCAACCCCAGCATTCTCAAGTAAACCCGTGCCAGGACATGACGACTGTCGCACACTGACTGAATCAACGAGATGAGTATTTGAACTCTCTCCTGAGTAGGATAAACATATCCTGTCTCCAGATCGAAGAACATCCCCAGGTAAACAAACTTCTGGGATGGAGTCAGCTCTGATTTTGGGAAATTGATCATCCAGCCCAAGTCTGTGAGAATTTTCAAAACAATCTCCAGATTGGCGGACAAACTTTCCCGGGTGTGCGCTTTCAACAGCCAGTCGTCTATGTACGTGTGGACTGCTATGCTTCTCCTGCGGAGGTATGCTGTGATCGCAAGAACCACACGGGTGAAAACCCGAGGAGCCGTGGAAATTCCGAAGGGCAACACCCTGAATTCCCACTGTCTGCCCTGGAATGCAAATCTCAGGAAGCGACAGAAACTCCTGTGGATGGGGATGTGGAAATAAGCGTCCTTCAAATCTATCGACGCCGTCCACATCCCCCTCTCCAACCCCGCCAACACCGAGCGCACCGTTTCCATCTTGAAACTGGGCGTCTCGATGAACTTGTTCAATGGCTTGAGGTTGAGAATCGGTCTCCACCCACCGGTGCGTTTTGTTACCAAGAACAGGGTTGAATAGAAGCCCGGACACCTTTGTGCCGGCTGAATAGCTCCTTTTTGTACGAGGGAATTTATCTCCTCCTCGATACACAACCTTTGATCTGGATCTCTCGGAATGGGAGTCCAGACTGGCACCAGAGACAGTCGCGACGGCGGGCCTGTCATCCACTCTGGATGATACCCCACGGAAAGCCATCGCAAGACTAAACGGTCCTGAGTTAACCGTTCCCACTCTTGCATGTGGTCGGCTAGCCGGCCTCCCACCGGTCCACCTAGGGACCGCGGTGGACACAAGGCATGCAAGAGCGGCACTGTCTCCGTCGCCATACACACCGGCGTGGTCCTTACCGCGGTAAGCGCCCTGTCAGGAACGATAACCACGCCCAGATCCTCGCGCGACCCGCCCCGCCCCGCGCGCACCTCGGTGCACGGGCGGCTGCCTGGCTGACGGCGGCTGAGGAGCCTGCGCCCCCCTCACTGCTGGCCGAATCGCACGCGGCCGAGGCCGGCGCTGCGACGGCGGCTGGCCTCTGACTTGGCCAGCACCACCTCGAGCCTGCAGGGGACGATACGCAGGGGCCGCGGCGCGAACGTTAGCACGACGCAGCACCTCAAACTGTTCGCGCAGCGCCCTCTGGTTATTCACCAGGGTGACCGTCTCCTGGAGGTGGCGACATCCCTCACCTCCAAAAAGACCAGGACCCGTCATAGGCGTACGGAGTAGCCTATTATACAGGTCCTGAGACGGGCACAGATTGTCCAGGGCAAACGTGCGTCTTGCCCTGACACTCCTGGTCACCGCCCGCGTCATACAGTCCAGCGCCAGGTTAATACCATCCTGGATGGTTCGCTGGACCGCGAGCGGGCCTGGCTGGCGCGATGCGGATGCCGTTACTACCCCCTGTAACAGCTGGGAGACGTGGGACAGAGCGGCAATTGAAGCCCTCCCACTCTCCTCCGCATCACGCAACGCGGTATTCGCCGAACGCAACGCGTTCGCGCACAAGACCCCCGCGTCAGAACGGGAGCCTGGCCGCGTATCCTCACCCAAAGCCGCGCGGTCATCCACGCTGGGCTTGGGTACCACACCGTACCGCTGGTAGTCCAGGGGCACGATGCGACAACGCCTGGCCACCTCGCGAGGGGCCTTCGCGAGACGTCCACTCGTGTTAATGGACGACTCCGCCGCCTTGAACATGTCAACGACATGCTCCGCCAGCGGCAGAGAAGGCATAGCGTTAGCAGTTGGTTTCCCAGCTAACCACGGCGTGTGAACACGGTGGCAAGCCGACTGCTCCACGGGCAGATCAGGCCTAACGCTCACCAACCACTGGCAAGCGTCATACCAATCCTCCTCCGTGGCTAACTGCGAGCGCGCTACAAGACGGGGTCCTTCGTCTTCCTCCTGAGCGCAAGCAGTAGAGCTTGACGGCGGGTACGCTGATACACCTGGCAAGCCAGGGAAAACATGCGGGCCTGACAGCACCGGCATGAGAATATCACTGGTTTGACCAGGAGCAGGCACCGCGGTAGAGCGCGGGGTATATATAGCCCTACCACGGGCCCGGCCAGCACCAGCTACACTCTCGGCAAGCCGAGGTATGCGGTACCGCTGGCCATCAGCAGCGCCCTGGGCCACCACCTGAACCGCGGACCTTACTCCAGGACGAGTAATACCGTGGAAAAAAGCGCCTGTATTCCCCGCGAGGGGTGCACAAACGTCTACATCCATGTCCACGTCGTCAGACGGCGACCCTAGCAGGTAATCCTCATCACCCTGGTCAGAAAGATTAGACCCCGGGTCAGCAAAGAGAGCTAACCCGGGCTGACCAGGAACGGTGCCATAGGAGGTACTGGCCACCGCGGCGTGCGGATACCCCTGGACTGATAAGCAGCCAGCGGGTTCCAGCGACAACCGTCCACGGTCCCCTATCGGCGCGGCAATAAGCCTGCTGCCAGGGCCGTGGAACGCCCCCTCTAATGGGGCCACCTCTGAATCGTCGGACAACGGAAGCGGACTAAGGAAAATCGATCCAGAGGCGGGGATTACCTGCTCCGAAGCCGATGATGAGGACAATAAAGGATCTGGTCCAGGAAGCATGCCACGAAGCAACCCTGGGACCAAATCTTTTATTGCCCTCTTCATCTCTCCCAACATCTCGGTCCGGAAGGTCTCCATATCCACCGCGGACGAGACCTTCCCCTTACCCTTCCTACTTACAACCTCTCGTTTCCGCTTCTTCTTCTTCTCCTCCTCTACCACCTTGTCCGTCGCCTGTAAGCAGCACAAGAATTCGGACATTAACTCGCCCCCCCAGTGCTTACATATGTCACAATTAATCAATGGACCACAAGGGCTACATCGATAACACAGATGCGGCCAGAACTTTACATGCATAAAACGTCCACAGGACGCGCAACCCGGTCCCTGAAACAGGGCAAAGGACAAGGAGTATGAGCAACTAGTTAAGCTTAGAAACTCAATCCAACTCAAGGAGAAGGAAAACGATCATAAAGATCAATATACATCAAAAACCAGCAAAGCGCTTGAATTGCTAATAAATACATAGCCAGCTGATTATGACGTCATTAATCCCGTGACAGGAAAAATTCGATCCCAACAAAACATCCAAGTGCAAAGACGAATTGTATGCTGAATGGATAAGTTGACTACACAACCATCAGATACATATAGATAACTCTTTTCTGGCAAAAATGTTAATTATCTCCCTTTGATTGTTTACAATAATTAACATCACCACATTATCAATAACTAGATACCTGACACTTTGTATAGACAAACCATCCAACGTGACGAACCGGAAACTCCACCATCTGCACGCCTCTTAACTCTCTCCACCTCAAGGGGAAGGAATTGGATCAAGAGGGCAAAGTGAGAAGACCTTTATACCAGGCCTCCAACTCACTGGACATAATTTTTCATTTGGTTAGATAACCTAACAGTGTTAGTAGGAAATGGAACCATGGTGGAGAGAATACTAATTCTCTGGTACTGTGACGTCACCACCTAGCGTCATACAGACCTGTGGACATAAACAGAAAGAGAAATTAGTCCTAGGTAGCACCGAGTTGATATAACCCAACCAACCAAGGCGCTTATCACGGTAAACGCGAGTCCCGGAAACACAATACACCGGGAAGAAAACTCGCTAATTTTACTAGAAGTCACCTGATTTAAAGGTCCTCCGTCCTCCTGTGGCGACGTATTCCTATCCGCCATCCAAAAAAGTGACTAACACTCCAAACAAACACCACTTAAACAGTTTAAGAGAGCGAAAAAGCTATTGAACAAAAAAAACATGTGTGATCTCTTTGCCAATAATCTAGCAAAGAGGAAGTGCTAGTCTGCGCATGCGCGGTGGTGGGGCTGGCATCCGCCAGACTACGCTCTGACTCCCTGCCCAGTAGGGGCACCTAACTGTTTTAAATCTGAGTGTTTATTGAGTGAAAGCCAATATTTAGCAATATCAAAAGTATTAGGGAGGTAAGTATACTCTTGAAGTGAAATCACGCAACATACGGATTACAAAATCAAAACAAGTGCTAGAATTAGAATCTTTCGGACTTTTCCAATGGGTCTATGGAGGGATGCAACCCGGATGACTGATTGAGTTCGTCCGTGGATGGACGCAGTCACCATACGGGTTGCCAAAACAATCAAAATCAAACAAATGCACGCTGGTGCCTGCTTCGGATGATGGCCATAAGGGCAAATGGGTCTGAGGACCCTAAAGACCCCACACCCCACCCTCCCCACACACCCAAAGGGGCCGAGAGGTCTCTGACCTAAAGAAAGTTCCCTTGCAAAGACCAAAAGCTCAATTTTGATTGGTTGTTGGGGGTGTGTGTGTCATATTGTTTAGCTGATCAACCTATCTTGAGCAAACTTGAATGACCTTTCGTCATTGATTATATTTCCCATACCCTATAGGGCTTTGGATTTACCTCATTTGGGCTGGGGTCCATCAATGCCCATAGAACCCAGAGAGCTTTGAAATCTGAAATATGGATTTTGAGCCATTTTAGTTTTAATAGCACCATGATATCACTGAATTACAAGAAAATGTCACAGAATCTATCTCTCAGTATTTAGTTGAGTGTAAACCAGTTAATTACTGTTCATAGCACCCAGTAGGATTTTAATTTGGGCAGATTTCATTTGGGCATGACTTGTAGTCACAGATATGGGGTAATCTAAAGCCCTGCTCTAGTTCACCCTCTTCTGTGGTTCCTGAGAAATCATTCTGGCAAAAATTAGGTCAACAAGATGGCCACTGGATCAAGCAACGAATCAGGTTCTCTTGAACAAACTTGGTTCCAGTCTTGTCATAGATGAAATTTCAAATCAAAACGGCCAACCTGTTTTGTAGATGTCTAAATCTTTCTAAAAAATAGCACAAAATAAAGATCACACTGTCCCAATCAACCACTCAGGTTTGTTTGAACAATCCTGAATGATTCGTCATACCAAATTTAATTGAAATTCGCCCAGTTGATATTGAGAAGTTGTTAAAAGTAAAACATTGATGATGATGATGACAGACAGAGAGATAGCCGATGACAGATTGGTGAGACGGTCGCCATGCTTTCAGGCCAGGTGAGTTAACAATTGAGTTAATAAATTTTATTTTCATTATGCTGTATCAATCACAATACAATATGTTGATCATGACGGATGACAAATTCCGGGGGGGGGGGGGGGGTGTTCAGGAGCATGAAAAACGTTTTCCGTTACATAACAGTGTTCAATAATGTGTCGTATACTCACTATATACTTCAGTTTAGTAATGTAGATGACACATTACTGAACACTGTCCCACGAAGAATGCAAACGTTCACCGAACATTCGCCTTCCTTAACTCACTCCTGGACTATTCTATTTTCATATCTGGTTTGACAAGGAAAATCATAAAACAGAAATCACCGTATACAGCTATTATATTAATATTTTCAAACGTACAAATCTTTGGTGTAGAAATGACACAGCATGATCCTCAGCATAAGTTGCTTGTGTGGATTCACATGTGGAAGGCATGCTGGAATCGAGCATACTTGTGACTTCTGACGATGCTTCAAAGCAATGGCTATCACAGGGAGAATATCAAAGTATCTGGCGAAAGACACAACAAATATTGTAAACCTTTAAGCACCAAGATCTGTCAAGAAAATTGATTAGTAAATGTCTATTTACAGGCCAAGAGAAGAACATTTTAGAGAATGGCTCAGTTATTGAGCCAGGGATTTCCTGTGATAAATTAAAAATATATCCTCTTAGCCTGCAAATGGACATTAGTCAAGATCACTGTAAAGGCTCTTTTAGGTGGATTGAAATTAAAATTCAATACCTGGCTCATTAACTGAATTTGCCATACACAACAGGTTGAGCAACTGTGAAACCATGTTGGGCTCTGGAAGACACTCATTGGCAATAGCAACTTATAGCAGCCCAGTTTGTTATAGACATATACATCTGAACAGAGTCAGACAGAGTCAAATACAGACACACAAAAACCATCACCATATATTATATTTTCCTGGAGATGAAGGAACATGATATGTCCGCAAGTCAACTTAATCCTTTAACACTCATATCAGCCAAAAACGGCTTCTGCAGTGGTCTTGAGAAATGCCCATTTACAGATCAAGAAGACTATTTTTGAAAATTTACCACTAAAATGACTGGCTCGATAACCGAGCCAGTCATTCCAGTGGTAAATTTTCAGAGGGTCTTCTCTTGGTCTGCAAATGGACAGTTTCTATGTGAAAATTGAAATTTTGTTGAACAAATTTGAGGGTTAAAGGGTTAATGGTATCTCTCACCTAGAACATAGGCATTTCAACTACAGATCTCATCGTCTATAAGTACAACCCTAAGGTTTGTCCAGAACTGCAACAAGAATAATGATCTATCCTACCAAATTTGGTTAAAATTGGTCTAGTAGGTCTCGAGAGGACATTTTTAAATTTCTACTGCTTTACAATGGGAGCTTTGGCTGCCAACACTTTTAATTGATAGTTTCAAAAGTGGACAATTTTAATCACTACATCCAAAATCCGATATAAAACCAATTTCAGCTTTAAAATCCATAAAATACAAATATAACCACCTAACACTGAATTCTGATTGGTCGTGGCAGCCATGTTTTTTAATGTACTAACTTCCCGTAAACAAACTGTCCCTAATCATATTTCCCAAATTTTGGTCCAGTCCTGTCAGCAGGTCGGGAGTAGTTTTTGTGAAAATTAGGTCATCCAAGATGGAAGCATTTGGTCGATCAAGTTCTCTTGAAAAACTTGGTTCAGCTGTTGCCATAGATGATGTTTCATGAGTTTCGAACCAATCCCAAAGCCATTTCGGATAAGATTTTTAAAGGTGTTTCTAAAAAAATCAGCCAAAATCCAAGATGGGCACTGGCCAAATTGACCGAGTGGCTTCGCTGAAACAAATTTGGATTTCTATGCCATAAGGATACTTTCTGCAAAATATAATTGAAATCTGCCAACTGGTTCGCGAGAAGACATTACAAATTTCGTATTCTTTAGTATGGGAGTTTTTGGTGGGAAAATGATCCAAGATGGCCACCAAATCGTTTGTACGAAAGTTTCAAAAGTGGCAAATTTGAAATCAGCATGTAACCCAAAAATCCTTCAACTAAAAAAATCCAATATGGCCACCAAAAACTACATTTTGATTGGTCAATGGTGGCATGTTTTGTGACAAATCAATTTTCGTTGAACAAACTTTAATGGCCCTTAGTGCCTAAGCATATCTCCCAAATTTCAGCCTGAACCGTTCAACGGTTCTGGAGTAATTTTCCTGAAAAACTATGTCATCCAAGATAGCCGCCGAAGAACTTGGCCAATCATGTTCTCTTGAAACGAACTTGGTTCAGGTCTTGCCATAGATGATCTTTCATGACTTTTGAATCCATCCCCCAAGCGGATTTGCAGAAGATTCTTAAAGACGTATCTAAAACTCGGCTCGTATCTAAAACTCGGCTTCGTTTGAAGAAAATTGGATCTCTGTCCTAAGGAAGCTTCCTGCCAAATATAATTGTAATCGGCAGAGCGGGTCTTCAGAAGTCATTTAAACAGGCAATACCTTCGAGATATAAATAAATGTGGAAATTTTCAATATTTTTGCTGTTAGTAATATAATGATCCGGGTGTATTATTACTACATACTAATTTTTACACACAAATTCCGACCCCGTCACACATACGGTACTTGTTATTATTTGTTGTTTTTCTGGAAAACCGTGTGAGCAGATGAGCTTCAATTTAGGGAAACATTATATTTATGAAATGAGGCCCAAGGGGCCTGTATCGCTCACCTGCAATTATTGCCCATTGGCACAACTGAAAAAAATGAGCCGACCTCTGGAAAAATTAACCAATCAAATTTCTGGAAAGAAGTTTTAGACAAGTTTTACTAAAATTGGCCCAGTTGTTAATAAGTTGTCTTTTTATGACTTTCTCAGAAAATACCAGATGTCCAACGAAAAAGCTAAATTTTGATTGATTCATGGCGGGAATGTCGTTTTGACACATCTCTATGGAATAAACTCTAATGGCATTTAGTCCTTAGTCATTTAGTCCTTAATCATATCTCCCAAATTTTTTCCCGACCCGTCCAGCGGTTCTGGAGAAGTCATTTTCATGAAAACTAGGTCATCCAAGATGGCCGCCGAACCATTTAGCCAATCAAGTTCCCTTAAACAAACTTGGTTCAGCTCTTACTCAAACTAATATTTCATGAGTTTGAAATAAACCCCCCAAACGGTTTCGGAAATTTTTAGACTTTCATAGAAATCGGCCATAATCCAAGATGGCCACCAGCCAAATTGGCCGATCGGTTTTGTTTGAACAAACCTGGATCTCTATGCCCTAAGAATGCTTCCTGCCAAATATACTTAGAAGCAGTCCAGTGGTTCTTGAGAAGACATTTTTAGTTTCCCATTGCTTTAGTATGGGAGCTTTTGGCAGGAAAATGATCCAAGATGGCTGCCAAAGCGTTTATCTGACAGTTTCGAAAATGGGAAATTTGAAATCAGATTAGTCCTAAACATATATAAAACCAATTTCGGCTTGAAAATCTATCAAATAAACAAGAGGCCCAAGTGCCTGTATCGCTCACCTGCATCATAAGGATTTCAACCAGAAAGGCCATCAACAATAAGTAGAACCCTACAGAATCGAGCAGAATTATAACAAGAAAACAGAAGCCATGTTTCTTTATGTATCAACTACTTTTGAACAAAACTTAATGGCCCTTAGTCCCTTATCATATCTCCCAAATTTCGGCCCAATCCGTTCAACGATTCTGGATACGAAGTTGTTTTCGCGAAAACTAGGTCATCCAAGATGGCCACCAAGCCAATGGACTAATCAGGTTCTCTTGAACAAATTGGTTCTCCTCCTGCATTAGATGATGTTTCATGAGTTTTGAATCAAACCCCAAGCCGTTTCGGAGATTTTTAGACATTTTTAAAAATTGGCTGGTTTAGCCGGTGGCCACCTTGGATTTTGGCCGATCAGCTTCATTTGAACAAACTTAGACCTCTATGCCCTAAGGCTGCATTCTGCCAAATATAATTGAAATCAGCCAAGTGGTTCTTGAGAAGTCGTTTAAAGAATTCCCCATTGCTTTACTATGGGCCCATTGCTTTACTATGGGAGCCTATGGCAGGAAAACAAATGAAGATGGCAGTCAAACCGTTTATCCAACAGTCTCGAAAGTGTCATATTTGAACTCACCACCCTGATAAACATATATAGAGCAATTTTCGCCATTAAAATACATCAAATACAAAAAAACCCCAATATGACAAACAAATGCTAAATTTTGCTTAACATACGAAATTCCTTTGAACAAATTTGGTCCCTTAGCATATTTAATAAATTTCAGCTCTATCCCTTCAGCGGTTCGGGGGGGGGGTTGTTTTCGGGAAAACCACGTCATCCAAGATGGCCGCCAAGCAAATAGGCCAATAAGGTTGGCTTGAATAAACTTGGGTCTAACATTGCCATAGATGATGTGTTATGAGTATTGAATCAATTCCTCTTGCAGTTTCTGAGATTTTTTAAAGTGTCTAAAAATTGGCCATTTTGGCCGGCGGCCATCTTGGATTTTGACCGATCCGCTTCGTTTAAACAAACTTAGATCCCTATGCCCTATGAATGCTTTCTCCCAAATACAATTGAAATTGGCCCAGTGGTTCTTGAGAAGAAGTCGTTTAAAGAATTCCCCATTGCTTTACTATGGGAGACTATAGCGGGAAAACAAACCAAGATGTTTATCCGACAGTCTCGAATGTGGGAAATTTGAACTGGCCACACTGATAAGCATATATAGAACATTTTTTGCCATCAAAATACATCAAATACAAAAAAGCCAATATGACCAACAAACGATAATTTTGATTGGTTGATGGCGGCCATGTTTTTTAACGTACGAACTTCGCTTGAACAAACTTGAATGGACCTTGGTCCCTAAGCATATTTACCAAATTTCAGGTCTATCCCTTCAGCGGTTCGGGAGAAGTTGTTTTCGCGAAAACTAGGTCATCCAAGATGGTCGCCAGGCAAATCGTCCAATCAGGTTGCCTTGAACAAACTTGGGTCTACCCTTGCCCTAGATGATGTGTTATGAGTTTTGAATCAATTCCTCCAGATTTTTTATAGTGTTTCTAAAAATCGGCTATTTTGGCTGTTGGCCAACTTGGATTTTGGTTGATCGGCTTCGTTTGAACAAACTTTAATCTCTATGCCGTAGGGATGCTTCCTGCCACATATAACTGAAATCGGCCCTGTGGTTCTTGAGAAGAAGTCGTTTAAAGAAAAAGTTGACGGACAACGGACGATGGATGACAGACGGACGGACGATGGACGGTCGCCACGGCATAAGCTCACTTGGCCTTTCAAGCCAGGTGAGCTAAAAATCCAATATGGTCACAAAACACGCTACATTTTGATTGGCCCATGACGGCCAAGTTTTTTGATAGATCAACTTCCCGTGAACAAATTTTAATGGCCCTTAGTCCCTAATCATAGCTGCCAAATTTTGGGCTGATACGTTTATCGGTTCGGGAGAAGTCGTTTTCGCGAAAACTAGGCTATCCAAGATGGCCACCAAACTATTTGCCCAATCAAGATCCCTTCAACAAACTTCTTTCAGCTCTCCCTCTAGATCATATTTCATGAATTTTGAATTGATGCCCCAAGCGGTTTCGGAGAAGATTTTTAAAGATATTTCTAAAAATCTGCCAACATCCAAGATGGCCACCGGCCAAATTGGCCGATCGGGTTCGTTTGAACAAACTTGAATCTCTATGCCCTACGGATTGTTCCTGCCAAATATAATTGAAATCGGCCCAGTGGTTATCGAGAAGATATTTCCCATTGCTTTAGTATGGGAACTTTTAGCGGGATAATGATTCAAGATGGCCGCCAAACCGTTTATCCGACAGTTTCATATATGGCAAATTTGAAATCAGAATATCCCAACTCATATATAAAACCAATATCAGCCTCAAAATCTATCAAATAAAAAATCCAATATGGTCACCTAACCTCTCTTGGCCTGCAATTTAGACATTTAATAAGCAAATATTTGGAATTTCTAGACCAAATTTTACCATTAAAAGAAATCTCAACTTTATCTTATACTAACCATATAGAATTTGCCACACATAATCCATCCCTGGCGTTTTAGCTTTTTATCGTGTCGACAACGAACGATATTCAGCTTTAGTAGCTAAATGTTGATATATTTCTACAGTCTCTGATGGCTGTCATGATTTCCTTTTCAACCAATCAGTAAAACCTCTCAGTATATAGGCTCAATCATAGAGGTGCCAGTTATAGTTTGGCAATAAAAGTAATGATACAGATAAGCTGTTGAAAATTTTGAAACTAATTTGGCTGGAAGTTCTGGCAGCAACAACTTCCAGTCAAATTAGTTTCAAAATATTCAAAAGGATGAGTATTACATAATAAAGAATGTAATACATTGGCACTTACATGACATCACACACTATCGCTTGAGGACACAAAATGGTGGCGATCGCTGTTCAACATTTACGCGATATTACAAAGCAGATAATTGTGATACAGTTTAGGGAATTTGACAGGATATGACTGACATGGAATCTATAAGCCATACTCTATCGGTACAATACAACATTTGAGATGAGATTAGCATCCCTTTAATATTATCCCTTTAGCCCTCGAATTTGTTCAAATAAATTTCAATTTTCTCATAGAAAATCTCCATTTGTCGACCAAGAGAAGACAATTTAAAAGAAATTTACCACTGGAATGCCTGGCTCGGTTATTGAGCCAGTCATTCCCTGTCGTAAATTTTCAAAAATACCCTTCTCTTGGTTTGCAAATGGACATTTCCCAAGACCACTGCAGAAGCCATTTTGGCTGATATGAGAGTTAAATTCAAACCTGCATGTTTGATAATGTTTATGTCATGCAAAGAGCTTATTGTTGCAGCTTATCACAGGAGTGACGATGTCGACTGCTGAGCCAATCATCCCACTGGTAAGTTGAACAAAATATGCTCTTGTGATGTGTGCTGTGCTGCACAGCGCTACATTTGATACACAACATGTCTTTAACTGAAAATGTATCCATACAGCAAGCTTGGTAACTGTATATGAAGTCTTGAAACTATACCGAGAACAATTGTGCACAGTTGGATAGACAGATGAACAGATGGAAATAGTAATCCTCTAATCCCACCCCTCCCTCTTTCACAGATAATCAAAAAGTTCACAAGTACATTTAATGGTCAAGGCGCCCAAAAATAGCTTCTACAGCGGTCTTAAGGAGTGCCCATTTGCCTGACCACTTGAATAATTGGCTCGATAAGCGAGCCAGTCATTTGTGGCAAACTTTACACAACTTTTCTTAGGGCATTCTAATTCAAGAAAGAATTTCAGTTCTCTTGACCAATCCTGACCATGAAATGATTAACATGAAGGTATCATAGGAACTTGTACGCACTGTATGTACCTCAATGGAATCTTCCTATTCATGATTTCATCAGGGTGAAACCAACCGGCTTGTAAAGATTCCTCATCCTTTTCAGCTAGTGTTTTTAGATGACCACCTGTGGCATAGTGAATATATAATAATGCAACATATAGTGTATGTAGGTGGGTTAGGCTTGCACGATTTTTTGATTTAATTGTTAAAGGACAATTCTGGGATTGATAGAAGTGTACTTTATTTGAAAGACTATTGAATGACTAACATATTGGATCCTAAATAAAAACAATAGACAAATAATACGAGTAATTACGCAATCGTAAATATGGGATAATTTTATCTCCCGGGCAGCGCCATTTTCTTGCAAAGAGAGCGAGATTTCACGAGATCCTGACGTCATCCCCGCACCAATGCTATCTTTGCCGAGCACAAAGGCTGTACAGTAAATATGTATATGCAAAGAGGCCTAAGATGTGCTAATTTGTAATCGTTAGGACATTGTCCAGTTAACTTGTAAGTTTTTCAAGTAATTCTAGTATCCGAAGTCGGTGGGGAATCGTTAACCCCTAGACCGCTGAAGCATAGATTCCATTTTCTCTATCCTATCAGAATGTGTTCATTTTGGTAACAATGCTGCTGTAAGTCATTGCTGTGCACGACAGCAACACGTTTCAGCAACATTTTTTTTTCAAAATGTACCCCCAGCACTATCTCTGCAAGTAGGCTATTACGCATTTTACACCATGCGATAAGGGTTAAATGAAGTAGCACACTTGACACGTGCGTATTGTCAAATTACTCAGCCGACTCAAGATACAGTTATAATGCGTGTCGCAGGAAGTGTAAATATATATTCCAAGAAAGCATATGATATGATAATATTGTCAGAACCACAGAACCGATTGTAATAATTCTGATACCTACCTGTAGCTGCAAATTCAAAGATTTATCCAATGCTACAGATGTTAGAATCGGCCTAGTGGTTCAAAAGATACACTCTGCGGGAAAAACTAAGCCAGCAAAATTTCAAACAGAAATTCCAGGATGCGCTCTATACATCATCCCATATCAGAATGAGTATTACAGCTACAATAACAGAATTTGCTGTGCCGAAGCTTTAGAATGTTATCACATAACGGGAAAAATTCCATCAAAATATCTTAATTATTGAAATTACTACATATTGATCGGCGATGAAAATTCCCAGATTTTATGTCAAAACGTTAATTCATTTGGTGATATCGCTGGCAATATTCACGTGAGCAAAAAATTAGAATGGGTCAGGCAAATAGCCATTTCTTTCAGCTTTAAGCACACTCCAATTTAATGACAATATGCAAAGATAGCGTCTACGAGACAAAGACCATCTCATGCTGAATTTTACCAAAAAAGGATAACATATTCTCAGATCGCATCTTAGATGAATAATTTTTTTTATATGTTCCAGTCTTTTGAACCCCTTGTCCGATATTAACATCCATTATATCATATTAATCCCGAGGTCGGCACCAATTTAGAGATCCTAGAATCACTGGAATTGCTTCAGCGGTTCATTTGCTATTATCATTTACGTATACTTCCTTAAAATATATACTCGCATCTATTGGCCTCGCTCCTCCAGTCATAGCAATAGCGGTGGTGCGGACTGACGTCGCTAGACGCGATAAAATGGCAGCGCACCCATTGCGAAAAATTTTCAATTTTACCGAATTTATCTAGTGATAGTTGGTTACACTATTTCTGTCTGGTTATTATTCTGGCGCAATTTCATTAAACATGTAATAATCTTTCAAATAAAGCACACTTTTTATCATCCCGGATTTGTCCTTTAAGTTTGATTTATTCTTAAAATCATAATTTTTATGATGTAATTGAGGAAAAATCGGAAAATCGTCAAAAATTTCATGTTTGTTTACAATCTGGAATGTGTACTTTTCTGTCGCATTTTATCAGTACATGAGTACAATTATAATCGATTCACGCCTGTGTTCATTGTATTTATATCCTGCCGTGCCATGCATGTGTTGAATAATTACTAATCACAACACAAAGCGCTAAGATAAACAAGCTAACAATAGCAAGGTAACACCTTTGTCATTGAGAAAACCAGCTAGTTACTCCGTCTTTGCTGCAGACCCTAGGTCTGTCATGAAATACCAACTATATACTTAGTTGCAGAGTGTTAGGAAATAATCAGTGAACGTAATTCTTTTTAATTCTAGAGTTAGCAATTTCAATTAATAACAAGGTCAGGCGGTGTAATAATGTTTCCTTTTTGATTCCATTGCCATGTCTAATTAAAGAAAATAAAGCAGATTGTTGTATTTTGAACTGTGCGTTCTGTTGATTACTCTTAAATGTAAATCGTACATTCTGAAAGCATCTATAAACTGCACTATATGACGTGTTTACGGCATCACTCTCGTAGCTACTCGAAGCTACTGTCCTATGTACGTGGATTGCACAGTACCACCCCGGGTACTAATATTAGCTTTGCACTCTAATTTCGTGCTATTTTTTAAATCAATTATTTCAATTTTTTCTAGAAGTTCGAAGTCCCAGTTTTTGTGACTTGTCACATTACCCCGGTTTATACCTTCTGTAATTTTGGACATACGATTTAATTGAAAATCTAAATTTTTTTTACAAACTCGATCGCAATGTTTCAAAGCAAAAATCATGCAAGCCTAAGGTGGGTGGTGGTAAGGGTGTGGGCAGTGAGTGACATGTTTTTTCAGTTATGTTTTTAATCACATCCACACATATTATAATTAAATTTGGTTTATACTAAACATGTTAAATAATTGGCACTGGGACCCTTTAAGCCTCTGACAGACGATCCAACATCTATTCATAGTTTTGCACATCTTGGCATCTTGAGATCGGCCGCCATTAAAGTGGGGGGCAAAGTTACTACATGCTAAAGAGGAAATTAGCCCTTCCAAGAATGGCATCGCTCCCAGGGTATTATCAGAAATTTGATTGTGATGACGTACTCGCAGTTCTATGAATTATTATACATGTATGATTCAACAAAGTCGGACGATGTTTGATCGTGTATCACTGCTTTTGACAAGTCAAATCATACATGCAAAAGTCAGACAATGTTCAACTTTCATCCTACAGCGTTAAACATCTTTGATGAAACAGCCAATCATATACCAGAATTTGTATCACATGATTTTGTTGTTATCACTGGTTGGTACATGTAGCCTCATGCATCAATGTCTGATGCTGTTTTATCGTGTATGATACACACGTATGAAATACAAATGTATAATTATACGTGTTGGATCATCTATCACTGCCTTTACACATTGCAGGTATCATGATCATTACCATTTACTGAAGTGATTGTGCTAAAATGTTATCCCTTTAACCATTACATTGATGAATTTCCCATATCTAATTTTCAAGGCAACCACACAGGAAGACTGTTGAATACTTTAAAATTAATTTGCCTGGTAGCTGTTGTTGTCTTAGGCAGCAGCAGCAGCTTCCTGTTTAAAAATGAACTACAAAATATACAACAGAATAGGTTTTATATCGTACAGAATATACCTTTCCGAGAATTGTCGATGAAAGGGTTAATGACCAAGACAACCAAGAGAATACATTTGAAAACATACCATTAAAATAACTGGTTCGTGATACAAACTGACATGAGGGATAAGGTTTCTAAAATATTCACCACATTGTCTGGCAATTTTTTCAGGGGAGATAACTTTGGTGAATATGGACGGAATTGAATGAAACAAAATCATAGACCTGCGTCTTGAATTACATGTAATATTTCCAGTGAAAATCTATTCTGGGTGTAGGTTCAAAACTCTTCAAGACCTGGCCCAAACAAGAATTTTTTTTACAAATTTTATGTATTTCATGAGAGATTACTCTGGCAAACATGGACAGATTTCACTGAAAAAGACATATACGTGTACATCTTCAGATGGTACTGGTACCATTTACCAACTTTTACAGAAATGGACCTTTCCATTTTTAGCTATGCACCGCCCATCTCTAGCTAAACTCCGCTCACACCTCGATTGTGTTGGGATCGATCGATCTCTGAACTTTCCAGAAAACTATACAGGTAAGCTGTTGAATATTTTGAAACTAATTTGACTGGGTGCTGTTGCTGCCTATGTCAGCAACAGCGCCCAGTCAAATTAGTTTCAAAATATTCAACAGCATGATAGACAGCAACAGCACCCATTCAAAATAGTTTCAATATATTCAACAGCATGTTTATTAAATAGTAGACACACAAGTTGTACAATGTGTCAGACTATTAAGAATTAAAGACGGGCTATATAGAATGTGTATGACATCATCCTACACGCCACTTAGCTTATTATGACATCATATAATGTCATTACTTTGGAAAGGTACATTGAAAATAAACTGCGGGCCTTGCATTCACAGTATTCCACAACTTTGATCGTGATCAATTTCGTTAGTGATCCAAAGAAAAAAATATGATAAGAATGAGAGAGTCTGCTATCTCTGATGTCTGTTGACTAGGATACATTTTATGGAAAATGGCCACCACTCGTACATGTACAACATTCTGGGTAGAACCATGCAGAATAAATTTGGATGTCCTCAATATCGCAAGTATTTGTTGACGCTAAGCAATAAGATGATTATCAATAAATATTCATAGTAAAAGTACAACGCTTAACCTGTTATATTGCCATGAAACATAAAGCGATACCAGGTGCCTGATCCGAATTCAACACAAAGAAGACTAGTGGGTTCAAACTCCAGACCAGCTTCTTCCTGAACCTCACGTTTGGCACCTTCCTATAAGGAAACAACCATAAATGACATGTAGCGGCAATGTATATTTTTTCACAATTCTTTCACACACAGACAGACAGACAGACAGACACAAACAGACATGCAGGCAGGCAGGCAGGCAGTCTACTGCTAGCTGCAAGTCACAGCTAAATTCACCCTAAATTTCAGAACAAGAGGCCCAAGGGCCTGTGGCGCTCACCTACACCATTAGCATTTGAACCATTTGCATTTAAATAGATATGATGGATAATATTTTGAAAATCCAAGATGGTCACCCAAAAAATTTACCAATCAAAATTTTAAATAGAAATTTAAGTCTACCTTGATAGGGTCACTCTACCCAAATTTGTTTGAAATATGTCAAACAACTAAGGAGAAGCAGAGTTTGACAATTTCTGGTAAATTTGTCATAAAATCTAAGATTTTCACCCAAAAAATTGATCAATCAAAATTCTGAATAGAATTTCTAGAGCCTACCACCATAGAATACATTAGTGAAATTTGGTTGAAATATGCCAAGCTGCTAAGGACGGGTAGCAATTTGACAATTTCCGGTACATTTTTCATTAAATCTAAGATTTTTACGCAAAAAATTGATGAATCAAAATTCTGATTGAAATTTCTGGAGCCTACAACCATTGGGTCCTTCCAGCTAAATATGGTTGAAATCGCTCAGAATGATAAGGAAAAGAAGCATTTTGACAATTTCCGGTACATTTTTCATAAAATCTAAGATTTCCACCCAAAAGATTGATGAATCAAAATTTTGAATGGAAGATCTGGAGCCTACGACCATTGGGTCCTTTCAGCTAAATTTGATTAAAACCAGTCAAGATGGTAAGGAGAAGCAATTTAACAATTTCCAGTACGTTTTTCATAAAATCTCAGATTTTCACCCCCAAAAATTGATGAATCAAAATTCTGAATGGAAGTTCTAGAGCCTAAGACCATTGGGGCCTTTCAGATAAATTTGGTTGAAATTGCTCACAATGATAAGGAGAAGCATTTTGACAATTTCTGGTACATTTTTCATAAAATCTAAGCTTTTCACCAAAAAAATTGATGAATCAAAATTTTGAATGGAAGTTCTAGAGCCTACGACTATTGAGTCCTTTCAGCCAAATTTGATCGAAATAGCTAATTGGTAAGGAGAAGAAACAGTTTGACAATTTCTGGTACATTTTTCATAAAATCTAGGTTTTTCACCCAAACAATTGATGAATCAAAATTCTGAATGAAAGTTCTGGAGCCTACGACGATTGGGTCATTTCAGCCAAATTTGCTTGAAATCGGTTAAAATAATAAGGAGAAGAAGCATTTTGACAATTTCTGTTAAGTTTTAAAATAAAATCTATGATTTTGACCTAAGAAATTGAGAAATAAAAATTCTGAATGCATGTTCTGGAGCCTACAACCATAGGGTAATTCCAGCCAAATTTGGTGGAAATCGCTCACGCGGTTAATGAGTAGTACTGTTTTAAAGCAAAAGTTGATGGACGGACGACGGACAGATGGATGACGGATGGTTGCCACGGCATACGCTCACTTGGCCCTGGCCAGGTGAGCTAACAAACCAAGAGGAATCCGTGATTGTAAACCCTCGCATCTACATTTTGGATACATTGTAAGGATTTTAGCATTTTCCAGATTTGTCAGATCATGACCAAAGTTGTGGAATTCTACATACGGTCACACCCTTTTTATGTTAAAATGTGAATCCAATCACACCAGCAGTTTCCAAAATATTCATAGATCATGAAGTTGATCTGATCTCGATCAAGGTTTTTATCTGGATCGTGGCCTCGGTATGGAAATTTTCACACATAATAAGATACGTTGTTGTGTATATATTTGAGTCAAATTGGATTGACTTTTAGATACAGCTCCAGACACATGAACACACAAATACACACACGGATGGACAGACAGGCAAACCTGAATTCAATACCGTTTCCTCCTTATAAATGGGTGAGGGTTACACGACATTGGTAAATGCTTGGTGCTTTAGTTTTATAAGTATGAATCAATTTCAAGGTAACAAGAGGGATGGTACATTTTTGTACATGTAAGCTGTTGAATATTTTGAAACTAATTTGACTGGGTGCTGTTACTGCATATAGCAACAACATTGCCAGGTCTAATCAGATTCAAAATATTCAACAGAATGTTTATTAAATAGTAAAGACATACCATTTATACCATTGACAGACTTTTCAATGTTCATGACAGATCCAGCTAGATGTGTCACCAGGGTTCATACAGCTGGCAGGTTTTCTTATTCAAGGACTTTTCAAGGACTTTCAAGACTAAAAAAGTTGATTTCTCAAGGGATCAGAAGCAGGACACTGACCAAAATTTCATACAGCTTACCTTTAGAACCCGTAAAATTAGTTTGAATAATGGAACTTACTTGGTTCCAGATGGATTTTGCCAGTCAAATTGCCATTCAAATTTTCTTAAATCTTTATTTACATCAGTACGTGAACATTTTGCAGACAATAAAAATCACATGGGAGGAAATGTTAATTTTAAAGGGCTTTTCAAGGTGGATGGGTCAAATTTCAGTACTTTTCAAGATAAACTTCAAATTCAAGACTTTTCAAGGCAGATGCCAAAATTCAAGGGCTTTTCAAGTTTGTACGAACCCTGGTCACTATGTATTGTGACGTTAGCCTACATGTGACGTAATTCAGCAGGACATCATATACTTGAGCAACAGATCAGATCCCTCGATTTTCAATAATTTTTCTACATCTATTAGCACATTTCACTTGTTCCATAGGAATCACTATGTACAATTTGCATTGAATCACTATACTCGTTATCACAGGTGCTTTACAGACATCTCTGTTCATATGAAATAGGTAGACTAGTGCAATGTATTATTGTACGAGCTGCAGAGCATCACCTTACCTTTGTATCGGAAATGTTTGTCCAGAGAGAGAGAGAATAGATTTTAACCCTTTAATGGTCAAGACTGGTCAAGAAATTATGCCCTGTAGGTGGGGCTTAGAATACACCTTCCGTATCCTCTGCGTGTCGTAAGAGGCGACTAAAGGAGGTAAGGGTGAGGTAACCCTGACAGAAACCTCGAGTGCTGAAGACGGAGGTTCCAGGCTGCACGGCGCACTCTAATAAACCATGGATCCCACACTTAACGCCTATGATCATGTCGATAGTCACTTACAGGACTGGCGGTATGATCAGTGAACGACAAGAAGAAGAAGGTCAAGAAATTCAAAATATTTACTTATTAAATGTCAATTTGCAGGCCAAGAGAAGACAATTCTGGCAATTTCCCACGCTAATGGCTGGCTTGGTTATCCCGCCAGTCCTTTCTGTGGTAAATTTTCAAGAAGTCTCCTCTTGGTCAAAGAGTTATGTAAATGATATCAGTTAAGTCAATAAAATACAGCAACTTAAATGACGTATTGACTTCCAAATTTTGACAAGATCATATCACAGACAGACCCAGTCAATTTCTTATTTCAGGGTAACTTTCTTGGACCTACTCTGACTGGAAGCCATCACAACAATGGATTACAAATCAAAGTAGCTTCAAAATATAAAATATAATATTTATTATATCATAGCGCCAGTGAAAGAGTATGTGACTTACCTTGTCCTAACTTTGAAATACAACCACTGTATTAACTCCTTAACCATCGAAATCATTTTAAAAAAATTCAATTATTTTCATAGAAAATGTCCATTTGCAGACTAAGAGAAGACTATTCTTGAAAATTTACCACTGGAATGACTGGCTCTGTTATCGAGCCAGTCATTCCAGTGGTAAATTGTCAAAAATCATCTGCAAATGGACATTACTCAAGACCACGGCAGAAGCTGTTTTGGTTGATATGAGTGGTAAAGGGCTAAAGTGTTGGGTATTAAAAGTGCTTGATCTCTGATGAATTTGTATCTAATATCTATGGTTACATGCGTAAGTTTTATTAACTCACACACAGTGTCTCGCCTCTTTCAAGCCGACCAGCAGGTAGATACCATAGTCCATAACAACTCTGTTTAGCTTCTTGTATCAACAGTATGCGACCAGTGGAGTCAAACAGCACGGCACCCACAATGTAACAAACACTACGATGTGTCACTGGCACAAAATTAGCTGTCAAGAAAGTATGGTTTGCATACAATATAGTTAATAATTATCCCCACATTTTAAAAAAACATCGGGGATATTGTAATCGCCTCCCTCGTCTGTCATGCTATATCCTCCCAAACCTTTGGGTGGAATTCAACTAAATTTGGTATGTGGGTTACCCATATGATTCTGCTTTACACAACAACATTTACATTTGGCTCTCCAACCCCCAGGGGGGGGGGGGGCACACAGCAGGGGTCAAAAGGTCAAACCACTTGTAACGCAATTCCTCTGTCAAAACCGTTAGATGGAATTCAACCAAATTTGATATGTGAGTTACCCATATGATTGCTGAGTGCAAGAGGCCATTTACATTCAATGGCTCCAACCTCATGGGGTGGGGGAGGGGTCAAAAGGTCAAATTTTTAACTTGCAGAACTTGATTGTAATGCATCTCCTCTGAAACCGTTGGACAGAATTCAACCAAAATTGGTAGGTGAGTTACCCATTGGGGTCAAAGGGTAAAAAATTGATTGTAATGCAACACCTCCGAAACCGTTGAACAGAATTCAATGAAATTTGGTATGTGAGAACCAATTAGTGATGCAAGTGGTGCTGTGCGCTCTAGTGTATGCCGAGCAAATAAATAATACCAACTATAGCCTGTCATATAATTTCAGTTATATTCGCGCTAAACTGATTAGCCACTACTTCCCACCTGTAAAATACTGTCTAATCTTAAAACAATTTGACTGAAAGCCGTTGCTTCCAGAGAACTCGTTGTTTCCACCAGAAACAGTGACTTTCAAGTATGTTTTCAAAAGAACCAATAGTGAATTAACAGTAGCGAGTGAATCACTCTACATCAGCACCTAGAGAATAATATTCATACCGCTTACGAAACTATAGTCATGTTTGCTTTTGTTATATTCAAGTACTCGTTATACATGTACATGGACACACAGTTGATACATGTACATGGACACACAGTTGACTCACGGCCGAGTGCGAAGCACCGGCTATGTCACTAACTGGTTCCAAGTTAAACGCTCATGAATTTAGCAAATGCTTTTTCTCAAATGATCCTGATTCATTTTCATTTGTTACCGGTGATAGTTTATTTAATATTGTATGAAATTACCAATAAACATCCTACATAATGGAGGTACCCATGTGTGTCTGTGGGCTTGTTATAAAGGTCGAAAGTGATGGCGTTTGTTGGTGAGATTTGGACGATGGTGTCCAAAAAGGAGACTTGGCGGTTTGATGATTCCATGGTGAATTTGATGCTATGGTGAGATGCATTCATGTGGGTGACAAACTCTTGTAGGGCTGCGTGCCCATGCTCCCAGATCATGACGATATCGTCTATGTATCTTACATACAGTGTTGGGGAGTATGGTGCGTTTTGTAGCAACTTTTCTTCTAGGATGCTCATGAAGATGCAGGCATAGGTGCATGCTGCTTTGCTTCCCATTGTAGTACCGCCAACTTAGAGATAATGTTCTCCATTAAATTCGAAGGTGTTGCACTCTAAAACAAGTTTCAGGAGGTTGCAGAGGCCTCTGATTGAGAGTGTGCCTGCCATACCATGTTTTTTTGCAAAGAGGGCTACCGCTCTTTGGGATGTTTGTGCATAGGGATGACATCCATGATGACTAGTAGAGAATTTAGATTGAGTTGGCCATAAGACTCCACTTTATTGATGAAGTCTGTGGTGTCCTTGACGTAGGATTTTATCTTAGTGACATGGACCTTAATATGCTCGTCTACGAAACTACTGATTAGTTCCATAGGGAAGCCAATGTCGCTGATAAATGGTCTACCTGGGGTGAGGCCCTCTTTTTGGGCCTTGTGGATTTTTGGTAGTAATGTAAATGTCATCTGACAATCTGCGATCATATGGGTAACCTACCTGTTCATGAATTCCACCAATATAATTTCAGAGGAGACACCATAATGGATGAGTTTTTATGATATCCGACCTTTTACCTTGCGATCTTCGACCAACCCCATTCTATATTGGGAAACAACTTCTTGTGCTTAAATTTGAGTTAAACCATACAAATACTTCATGAGAAATAGCCATGCACAGCTAGACAAACAGACAAAATCCTCCTGCTCTATCAGCAATTTTAACCATTTCATACATCAGCTGACCCAAACCAGCCTGTGCAGTGGTTTTGTGAAATGTCCATTTGCAGGCCATGATAATATTTTTGAAATTTTACTAATGGAATGACTGGCCCAATAACAGAGCCAGTTATTCCAGTGGTAAATTTCCAAGAATATTCTTCTCTTGTCCTGCAAATGGACATTTTCTATGAGAAAATTTAAATTTTCCGAAATTTCATCATTAAATGGTTTAACCATATATGTGTTACTTAGGAATAGCTAAAAATTCTCACCAGATTTGTCACATGACACATCTACAGTGCTGTCTGACGTCAAGGCGGTGTTGGTCATGATAGCCTTTATGTTGTCATCCATCTGTAAAATTAATGAACAAATTATAATCCTGTTGGAATATATGTACTCTAACTACAAGGAGGGGGAGGGAGAAGTGAGAGAACAGAGAGAAGAGGAGAGAGGGACTGAGTGAGTGAGTGAGTGAGTGAGTGAGTGAGTGAGTGAGTGAGTGAGTGAGTGAGTGAGTGAGTGAGTGAGTGAGTGAGGGGAGGGAGGGAGATCTGGATCAGAATGCACTCATTGAAAATAAAAGATTTAAATCGAATTATAGGAAAAGATTGGACACAAGACAAAGATTGACTGTTTATCAGCCATGTAATGCAGGGAATGGCTTCTCATAAGGATAAGACATGTGAGTCATCATCATAAATGCCCAATCCTTGAAATGTAAGCCTATATATTACTGTATATTAGAACAAAGGCTCAGCCCAGGCACATAATACCCATCATGAAAACAAACCAACAAATCAGAGCTATGAGAAGATAGCGATTTCCTCCAGGGATGGGGTCAAATATAAAAGTATTTGTATTTGATGTAATTTAAATACATTTTTCAGGTATTTGAAAGTATTTGTATTTGAAAAGTAGTTAAGGCAAAAATATCTGTATTTGTATTTAAATACATTGTCAGTTTATTTGAGTATTTTCAAATACTTTTCAAAATACTTCTCTGTCTATTTCTGATAAATTCCTACATTCAATTGTACATGCACTGTGCAAATTAAAATTTAATACAGATTTCTCAAATCTTCTGTAACCCTTTGCATGTTGAATATTCAAAAATTAATTTGACTGTTACAGTTGTTGCCTTAAGAAGCAACAACCTCCAGTGAAATCTTTGTCAAAATAATCAACAGTATGGTTGTCTTGAAATAGTTGCTAGGGCTTCAGTGTTAAAAATATGACCCAATATAGAGCTAGTCCTTTTATAAATAGAACGTTGCAAATTGCCTTGAAATTATTTTTCATACATTTCACAAATGTTATCCTCAGTTTTAATCAGCCTGGTTTTAAAAAAGATGGAAATGAAATCTTTAGAACATTTTGAAAATAATTTTGCTGAATGTGTTGTGGTCTTAGGCAGCAACAATTTTCAGTCACATGGTTTTCAAAATATTCACATCATTGTCTCTTTTTTATCAATGCATAGATAGAATGAAATGAGCTTTGCTTCTGGTCTGGCCTTTGCTCGCTGTTACATTAAAGGGTTACCAGTGTATAGTACTGTACTGCTCTCTAACCTAGCCCTACTGTCTGAGTCTTGTATGGTTGGTTTAATTCTCAAATTCTTATATATGTAATAGAATGGGCAATTATCACCTTTCAAATCAAGCTAGATAGAGCTGGTCAAGTTACAACAACACCTCCATTAGACTAGCTTGCAGGACTCATACCAGAGTCTTAACCCTTTTCACCTTGAATTTTATATTCAAATTATTCATTTAGATTGGGTGGGTGGGTGTCAGTGGGTTTAATTACATTTTCTTAAGCACTATGTCAAATGATTAGAAGGGATCATGTAGATGATGGAAATAGTGTTCTTTTCTTAGACAGTTGCAGCCTAACCAGCATTGCTTTTCAATATGAAGACCGGTTGTCATGTTAAAAGGAATGAAACTTAGGAATCTGAAATTTTCGAAACTTACAAATAAAATAAAAGCTCTGAATATTTTTACGTATAATTTGATTTACAAGTGTTTCCAAACACAACTGAGTCAGATAGTTTTAGTTTTAGCACATCTGATTAAATAAGTAAATAAATAAATAAAATAAATCCTGCTATCCCATTCAGACCAAAATATTAAAAACCTTGTTTCAAAATATATCCCAGTCCACTGTAATGACTAGCTTGCTTATAAAGCCAGTCATTCCAGTGGTAAAGTTTCAAAGATAGTCTTCTCTTGGCTTGCAAATTGGCAATACTCAAGACCAATGCAGCGACCAGTTTGGGATGGCTTGACCATTAAAGGGTTAATAGCACAAAACTGTGATCAGGGCTTCCACTAATTTCTAAACACAGGAAGTTCCTGGGTAATGCTATTGGGAGTCCAAGCAAGAATCACGGAAGTCTAAAATGGTTCAAATACATGTAATTTGGTTAAAAACATTGTTTTTAGAGATGTCAGGGCCAAAAAAGAGGAAGTCCAGGACATCCGTTGTATGTTTTTGGGGAGTCCAAACATGAACTTTGGGAGTATAGGACTCCTGGACTTCCACTAGTCTGACTGTGATAGATAACTGAGTCTGAGTAAGAAACTTATTTAGTTAGTCAAAATTTCACATGTCTTATCAGCAATGGATTGGGCAATTATCTCCTTTCAAAGCAACCTAGGTAGAGATGTTTAGGTATTAACAACACCTCCATTGTACTAGCTTGCATGACTCTATACCACAATGTTAACCATTTTCATCTTGAATTTTATATTCATAGCATTCATTTAGATGGCGGTTAATTCTCCCTTTTCATAATAATATTTAAACATTAATTGTAGACAAAATACTGGTGAACATTTTGGAAATATTATTGCTTTTCTTAGACAGCAGCAGGATTTGTTTTCAAATTAAATAAAGATCGGAATATCTTGGGCAACAATTTGAATTACAGTTTTTTAATGAGATAGTCTTAAAAATATTCAGCAAGGATCTAAATAAATAAACAAAATCAATAAATAAACCTTGTTTAATGTTATTTCATTTCGGTCTGAACTTTAACTCTTTCACAGATGAATTCCTCATTTCTCATTTTGAAGGCGACCATATAGAAAAACTCTTGAATATTTTGAAATTAATTCTTCCACTCAAATGAATTTCAAAATATTCAACAGAATAAGTTTTAATCGTAAAGAATTTACTTTTTTAGTGATTTGCAGTTTTGCAACTACAATTTTCAGTTACACAAAAACCCACAATCATGAAAGCCTCACTAGAAAAGCAAGAATTTATTTTTTATTTTGTGGGCTATGATGCTATGAAAATGGGTATGTTACAATGTAGCATGCTAAAGCGTCTAACAGTGTCCATTTAAGATACAGTGGGAAGGGAATAGGCCTTGAGAACATTGCCGTACATCAGGAAAGTACAAATGTATAATTTCATCAAACTTAAATTAGATATTGAAATATGTACATGTTTATGTGCATTTAAGTGTAGAATGTGAAGGTTATCTGCCATTTACAATTTGATATAATCTTGCATTAACCTTTCATGCTGCTGGTTGACTAACTTTACTAGCTAGTTTACTATTTCAACTTTGGCTGGGATCAAGTCAACTATATTTAACCATGCTTAACCCGTCGAACTTGACCCTAGATTTGGTGTACTTTTAACTTCATCCACAAATATGTAAAAAAAATAAGATACTTGTTTCATTTGGCAGCCTTAGTTTGGTATCTGTGATTGTCTGTGCTCATGTAAATTTGAGGTCTGGCTGTCCATCACTAGAGTTACATCTGTGCCATACTTTGGTCTTCTATAAGATATGTAAGAATTATTTGAGAAGTATTTCAAATACTTACCCTAAGTATATTGTATTTGTATTTAAATACTTTGCAAAAAGCAAGTATTTGTATTTGAAAAATTCCAAAGTATTTGTATTTAAATACTTTTGAAAGCATTTGATCCCAGCCCTGTTTTCTCCACAGACCAAGTCCAGTCATCCTATCAAGTTTCATAGCGATCGGATAAATTACAGCAGAGTTATCATCTGGAAACCGATTTTCAATATGGCCACTATTGGTTGGCGACCATATTAAATTTTGGATAATCATTGAAATTTCATTGGGATTCAGTTAACAGTATCAGATTTATCTAAATGCAGTTATCATCAACAAACCATGACTGTCAACAGTGGCTGGTAGTCATATTGGATTTCAGATCATCATCGATCTTTATACATGTAGCCATAGGTTTCGTTCTCAGACCTAATCCAGCCATCTGATGAAGTTTCCTAGCAATCCGATAAATTGTGGAACTCTGAGTTGTTGTGCGGAAACCAGTCTGCCATCTGCATGCCTAGCTGCCCACCCGTAAATGTCATTACAGAATACCTAGCACATTTTTTGACGAGAATAAAAAGTAGTCTTGTGCGTTATTTAAACAGGAAACCAAGGGGGGATATCGGTCACCTGGAACATACATGTAGGCATTTCAACTAGAAATACATGTACAATCACCTATAAGGAGAACCCTAAGGATTGCCACAAGAATACGGATGTGTCCCACCAAATTTGGTTAAAATCAGTCCAGTGGTTCAGCAAGACAATTTAAATTTACCAAATACTTTACTATATAGAAGTAATTTGGTGTGGAAAAAAAATCCAAGATGGCCACAAACGGGGAATTTATTTGTCCAACTGTTTCCAGTGGCAAATTTAAAATCAGCATAACCCATCCCCGAAACCTAAACAAAACCGATTTCGGCGTCAAACTCAATCAAATAAAATTTGTTTAATACAGTTGCCAAAATCTTATAGGTCAATGGTGGCCGTGTATTTTACATATAAACTTACCTTCAACAAACTTTAATGGCCCTTACTGGCCTTAGTGCCTAATCAAATCTCCCAAATTTTGGCCCGATCCATTCCGTGGTTCTGGCATGTCTGGAGAAGTCGTCCTCGTGAAAACTAGGTCATCCAAGATGGCTGTCTAAGCAATTAGCCAATCGAGTTCCCTCGAACACTGTTCAAATGTTGCCCTAGATGATGTTTCATGAGTTTCAAATTGATCCCCCATGTGGTTTTGAATATTTTTACACATTTCTAAAAATCAGCCAAAATACAAGATGACCATTGGTTAAATTGGTCGATCAATGTATTGGGCGTGTCCGCCTATGGAGGGCGTGTTGGTCCAGGTGAAGGGTGTTCCCTATCGCTAGATTTATGCCTATGGACTCCATTGTGTGGAGCTGGTGTATCCAATGGCATTCCTTTTGTCTCCTCCATGGTGTGGAGTTTTCATCATCGGGGTCTGATGAGAGAACCTGTATGATTCTGAATTGCATGTCCGTTCGTGAATGTCCAGGTTTGTTGAAATGCCTGGCAACTGGGGTGTCGTATCTCTCACTTTTGTTGAGATTTGATATAAATCTAAAATGTTCTTGAATTCGGATCTTGAAGGTGTGCAGTGATTCTCCCACATATTGTTTGTTGCATGTGCTACATGTTAGTAGGTAGACAAGGTTTCTTGTCTGACAGTTGCCTATGATTTTGGCCTTGTAGGATAGGCCCGTGTGGGAGCTTGACAAGAATCTGTTCTTCTTCTGCGCCCTGGCAACCTGTGTCCTTGGCGGGTCTACCGTTGATGAAGTGTGTGCTCCAATGGCGGCTGGTGGCGCCACCATCACCTTTGGTGTCTTCTTGGCGGTGTGCAAGTCAGTGTTGGACTGGACGAGCAGTATATCAGTCTCCACTGAGCTTAGACTCAGCGCTGACAAGGATGGCAGTGTAACTACCTCCGTTTCCTTTGGCAATGTGTTACTAGCTGAACTCATTGTTCAATAAATGATAATAACAACGTAATCAGATTGGTAAACCAATGTAGTAAGTGTTTAAGCCTAATGCTTGGTCGCTATATGAGACCAAAAGTCTGAATGATCTGGACTGGTTTTTTGGTCCCTTTTATACCCTTCTTGGGTTTAGCCTGTGGATTGGGCAGATCTTGACCATATATGGGCAGAAATTTGTAGTTTACAGGTTTCCCTGTCTGGGATTCTTACAGGCACATGGCAGCTTTTGTTTTTACCGGTTCAGGTTCTACCAATGATCATTACCCACCACACAGCCCAGAACATTCCACTAAAGGAGCAATGCCCCATCACTTCTTGACCAGAAGAAACACTCATAAACGTGTCACCAAAATGACTCCCAACCGGCAAAAAACTTCAACCGCCAAAGATTTTTTCCAAACCAACAAATTTGGCAAAACCGGTAAAAAATGACAACCAGCAAAAATGACCACAACCGGCAAAAATATTTTTTCTACCACCAAAAATGGCAGAACCAGCAAAAAACTTACAACCAGTAAAAATGACTTTTACCGCCAAAAAGTTTCAACAACTGCCAAAAAAGGCATAACTGGTAAAAATTCACAACCGATAAACTTGACCCCAAACGGCAAAAACTACGTCAACAAGTAAAAATCTTGACCAAACTGCCAAGAACCTGAACCGGTAAAAACAAAAACTGCTAAAAAAATCTGGTAAGAATCCCAGACAGGGAGATCTGTAAACTACAAATTTCTGCCCATATATGGTCAAGATCTGCCCAATCCACAGGCTAAACCCAAGCAGGGTATAAAAGGGACCGAAAAACCAGTCCAGATCATTCAGACGTTTGGTCTCACATAGCGATGGATGATGGATGGATGGTCGGCATGGCACAAGCTCACTTGACCTTTCAGGCCAGGTGAGTTAATGAGCACCTGATTTGCCTATTATATCTAATACGATCTATTAAACAATCATACATCTACTTGATTGACCAACTAAACAGACTAAGGTCGATTTATTTATTGCTAGGTTGCTTGCTTGCTCGCTTGATTGATCGATTGCTTGCTCACTCGATTGATTGATTCTTGCTTGCTTGATCTGATTTGATTATTAGTTTCATTAATAGATTGAATGGTTGCTTGATTATTGTTAGTAATTGCTTAATCGACTGATGAATAAAGTGACTGATTGTTACAAATCAAAAGCTTTACCGAACAATTGATTCATTGGTTGGTCATTTGTTTGATTAAAAGATTAATAATAACTGCCAACTTAATTGATTATTCTCTTACCTGATTGATTAATCGATTAGTTAGTTGTGTGTGTGGATGCATTGGTAGGTGGTGGGTGCGTGCGTGTGTGAGTAAGTGCGTGCGAGCGTGAGTGACAGCAGATGCACAACAGACAAACGTGCAGGTACATTTCTGGATGATGGACTAGTTGGATAGATGGATGGATGGATGGACTGAGTGGGATGAATAGATGGATGAATATATGGATTGGATGGATGAACAGGTGGGTATGTTTGTACGTACATACATGTGAATATGTGTGTTCCTGGGTGACTGCTAGTCTGAATCTCTATTGACTAGATATAATTTAATTTCTACTGTCAGACTATATGTCTATTGGGTTGTCATCTTGTGGGACTACTGCATTCAAGATTCAATATTATTTATTTGCTTCTTGGATACCAATTTACATACTTTCAATACAGGTTGTCCGCTGAAGGCATTGCCTATAGCGGTGGCGGACACCTAACATTAAACATACATATACAATTATACACACAGCTTAGCATAGAATGTGAGACATACTTGTGAATGAACCGGTACGGTACTGAGCTAAGTAGACATAGAAAAAAGAACAAACGATACAATACATCTATGTTTTTCCTTTTAGTTATTGAGATTAGAGATTTATATTTGGAGGGGGTGGGGGGGGGAGGAAGGGGGATGGGGGTCATGCATGCTATTATCCCAGCTCAACCCATAGGTTGCTATTTAGTAGTAGCACTTGTTCAGGTGCGTCAGATTGAAGGAAGCAGTAGTCACGATAGCTGTAATAGTGCATTATGGTGTAGTAGTAGTAGTAGTAGTAGTAGTAGTAGTAGTGGGTGGTTGTTATGATAGTAGCTATGGCAATGATATAGGAGTGTGTGATCTATGTTATCTTGGCATTGTGTTTTCCAGATCTAGTATGTATTGTATATGCTAGTTTTAATTATGTCTTTGTATGATTTTAGTGTTAGTATTTTTCCGTGTGTGTGTTTATCTATACTATTCCATGCTTTGACGACACCAACTGAAATTCTACGTTTCCCTGTGTCTGTTCGTGTGTATCTAATGTTTGATCCTAGTGTTATGTGTGGATTTTGATGTTGGTTGCAAAGTTGTGGGTTATAGATTTAGGTAGGATTTTGTGATGAAAGGCTCTGGAAATGTTGATCATCTGTGACTTGCGTATGTCTGTGAGTTTAAGAAGTTTTTGTGTTTTGAAGATGTTTTGACCCTTTGCTGTTTTTGAGAACATTTTAATGCATTTTTTCTGCAGTGCATGCTTTGCAATTTTGTTAATTTGGTTTTTTTTGCGTTAGTCCAGATGGCATTGCAGTATGTTAGGTGTGGAAAGATCAATGTGGAATACAGGGTTTTAATGGTAGCTTGTGTTCGGTATGGCTTTAGTCTTTGAATGACCCCCATGCCTCTTGCTACTTTAGCTGTGACTACCTCAATTTGTTTGCCCCAGGTCAGGTTCTTGTCTAAATAAACTCCTAAGAATTTAGCAAAAGGAGCTTCTTCAATTTCTTCATTAATATAGATTTTTGGAATACTATTGTTTCTTGATTGTCTAGACTTTGAAAATAGCATGTAGTTTGTTTTATCAACATTTAATGATAGCTTGTTTACTTTGAACCAGTTGAACTCCAATGTCGGACTAGTGTGCTCTCAGGCTACTGACGTTAGCCCACATATATAACATTAATTACAATTAACATACCACATAAACCCCCACATTTAAGTTCTCACCTTTATTGAAATACTCAGAAGTAAATAAAAAAGCAAAATTGTTGGTGTTATTTATAGAGCCCCAGGAACGGATAATGATAATTTTATCAAAGCTTTCGATAACATTTTGCAAACTATCCAAAAGGAAAACAAGATAGGACACATTATTGGAGATTTCAACATTGATCTACTAAAACAAAACTGCTTTTATACACAAAACCTACTAAACTTAATTGGCTCATATGGCTTCTATCCACTCATAACAAAACCGACTAGAATTACAGAAACAACTGCGACCATCATTGACAATATCTTCACAAATAGCATTGTTGAATGGAAAAATCAATTAGGTATTTTTGTTGCAGACATATCTGATCACTTGCCTATTTACTACCTGTAAAAAACAGAAGTTAAACAAAAATCATTTATAAAAGAAAATCTAATGTGTAGGGACTTTGGAATAGAAAATATTGACAAATTTAAGAACGCTATGTCTGCTATAAACTGGAACTACATTATTGATTGTCAGTCATGTGAAGATGCCTATAACACATTCCATACTGTGTGCACAGATGTATATGATCGCGCCTTTCCACTAAAAACAGCTAAACAATTTAAACGAAACCCGACTAAACCATGGCTAACTAGGGGATTGATAGCTGCTTGTCATAAGAAAAACACACTGTACTTAACATTTATCAAGCACCCTACAAAGTACAATGAATCTCAATATAAAAAATATCGCAACAGACTAAACCAAGTAATCCGGAGAGCCAAAATCAATCATTACCATAATAAATTTATCAATCAGAAAGACAATATCAAAGAAACGTGGAAGTTAATAAAGTCTCTACTGAATAAACAAAACAAGAAATCAGAGACATCAAGATTTATATATAATGACAAAGTTTTAACCAACAACCAAGATATAGCAAATAAATTTAATGAATATTTTATCAACATTGGACCCAGCCTATCGGAAAAAATTAGGAATACCTCTAATACAAATATAGAAGATTATCTGACAGGCAGCTATCAATCCTCAGTTTTTCTAAATCCTACTAACACAGATGAAATCTCAAAAATCTTAATGCAAATCAACCTGAACAAAAGTGCAGGCATTGATAATTTTAAATGGAACATTTTTAAAAACTGTCTCTCACAAATATTAATCCCATTGAACCACATTTGTAATCTTTCCCTGATGCAGGGTATATTCCCATCTCGACTAAAAGTAGCACGGGTGACACCAATATATAAAGCCAAGGACTCTTCTGACTTCACTAATTACTGGCCTGTCTCAGTACTTCCACTATTTTCTAAACTTCTAGAAAGACTTTTCTACAATAGACTGATAAATTTCTTAAATAAATATTCTATTCTCTATAAAGCGCAATATGGTTTTAGACAAAACCACTCCACAATGCTGGCTTTGATAGATATGTTGGAAAAAATAACAAATTCTCTAGAAAACAAAGAACATATTCTTGGCATATTTCTTGATCTTTCTAAGGCTTTTGACACAATTGATCATAAGATTCTAATAAAAAAAACTATCTTATTATGGAGTGAGAGGAATTGCCCTAAATTGGATAACAAGTTATTTATCAAACAGAGTACAGTGCGTACAATACAATGGAGCTTGCTCTAGCAATGAAAACCTAGTCTGTGGTGTCCCGCAGGGATCAGTACTTGGACCTCTCCTGTTTTTAATATATATGAATGATTTACCCAATGTTTGTCAGCACCTTTCATTAATACTGTTTGCAGATGACACCAATGCTTTTTGCCACAACAAGAATATCACTATATAAAAATGTAAATGAAGAAATGGAAAAAGTAATAAATTGGTTTAAAGTAAATAAATTATCACTGAATGTCGGGAAAACTAATTACATGCTCTTTACAAAATCTAGAAAACTAAAGAAAAATGACTTGCCAAAATTGTACATTGATAATCAGGAAATACAGGAGGCTGAGTTTGCTAAATTCTTAGGTGTCTACCTGGATAAAGATCTAACCTGGGAGAAACATATAGAGATTGTAACATCTAAAGTGGCAAGAAACATTGGGATCATGCGACGACTTAAATCATACTTACCACCTAACATACTAAAAACACTATATTGCACGTTAATACTCCCACAAATTACTTATTGCAACACTATTTGGACTAATACATATAAAATCAGACTGGCAAGACTAAAATCACTTCAAAAGCAAGCCATTAAACTTTTTGCACAAACAGGAGAGGCCCAAAATGTTTACAAGACAGAAAATTTATTAAAACTAGAAGATATTGGTAATCTCCAATTATATACAATAATAAAAGATTTTTTCAAAGGTAATCTACCAAATTCACTGTCTTCTCTCTTTAACCTAAACACTGAAATACATGCATACAACACCAGATCTAGACACAACTTTCACACAGAATACAATAGAATGGAAATCTCAAAACAAAAACCATCCTTTCAAGCTACAAAACTCTGGAATAACACAGACACGAACACACGTACACGGATTATTAGTCAAAATTCCTGCAAACATATTATTAAACAAATGTTCATTAACAAGTACTAAATCGGGTAATTGGACCTCACTCATATATTAGTTACTACACCTTCATGCGCCCGGACACCACAGCAATTACCAGCAATTCATCATGAAGAACCACCTGTTACCAATACTGATATTACTGCTCTTGCCCTGCCTCTACACTCCGGTTTGACATATTGTCTACATAAAATAAAAGGTACCGGTACTGCTGAATATTCTGGACCTAGTGGAATTTGTGGGAGAATTTTCTGCATAAGGCAGCAATGTCTTCTATTCCAAATGTGTACAGAAGATTACTTACGTCATAACCAAATCAGTTTGTTGCTAGAATCATGTTGGCCATTGTTATCTTTACTGTATCATTAACCATAATCAATTTAATTTATTTTATTATATTATATTTTATGTGAATGTCTGGCTCCTGGGTCTTACAGACAACACATCCCAAGGGACATAGCTCCTCTTGCTGGGTGTTTTGAAGAGGACTTGACCGGGGGCTGTGGTTGGCTAAGCCACCAACAACTCTCGGTCGGGTGGCTTTTCTGAATATTCAGCGAGTGTGCAGCTTCTGTGTTAAATCCTGAGTCAAATTGGACCAGCACTCCTCAAGATATACACAGATCCAGAACTTGATCATATCTAAGAGCTCTAAAAAATCCAGCCATGACAAACACACTAAGAAATAGACTCGAACACAGATTCACATAGCCGGTTTACTCTCTTTCCTCTAGGGAAAGAAGGTGATAGACAATAATAATAATAATAATAATAATAATAATAATAATAATAATAGTAGAAACAGGATGAACTCCAGCCCCCACCCCACCCCCTTCATCCCCTAGCCCATTCCAATGAGTGAAATATGTTACCCACAGTATGAAGAACAATAAAAAACAAGTGAACCATGTTTGTCAAATGTCTTGTCTTTTTCTCTTTTTTTTTTCTCTTCTTTTTTCTGTGTCAAATCCTATATTATTTGTCTGTAGTTATGTATAATATATTGTCATAATGCCTTATGTCTACTTATGTCAAATCATGTGTAACTTGTATGTTATTCTATGTCAGGGGTCCACAAGCTAATAGGCACAGCCTCCAGTGGACTCCCTGTTATCATATTGTAATTTGTAATATTTACCAAGAGAATAAATCAAATCAAATCAAACCTACTTATGTGAGCTTACCTGACCTGAATAGTGAATTATCTAATTTTACTCAAAATCTTGATCTCTGACCTCCCCGACTCTGAGCACTTGATCAACAAGTAGTAAACTAATTGCATAAAATATAATGACTTATTCATAGTATGAATCTGAAAGAAACACGACTCATGAGCTGAAGCAGCAAAATACTATGAACATGTCTAATTCCATTTATTTACATTCGTTAGCGTATCAACCATGAAATGTGTATACAACTAAGGGAAGATAATTTATCGCTATCCCGTCCAGAATTTTATCCAATCGAATGCTTAGTATTTATTTCTGCGTTTCTAAGAATAACTTGAATTCTAAAAATTAGAAAAAGTAGGTTTTACCTAAAATAGTTACAAATATGGTTCTGTTTGCGAATCACGATATAAAAAATAAACCTTAGATACTTGTATTGCGTATAGAAAACACTCGACCATGCCTGTAAGTTTGTAATAATATACGTTACCAGATTTCGTATCAAAGTAGTATGTTTCCGTGATTTTTTTGGTATTATGAGGCCATTCTTTAGTCTACACCCTGCCATAGTTTTACTATAGGCTTTCCGTTTTCCACGAAATGCGTTTAAAACACTAATATGAAAATAGGCGGGAATTGATGCATGTCTGCGAGTAAATACATGAATACATTCCATCCTGGTGCGAATCGCGTGGTACCCGCCTTTAAATGTTTAAAACACTATAAATAAAATTATCTATGTTGATTTCAATGTCTGCAACATTTTAGCATGGCGTATCCAGTTTCTACTTCGAATAATATTTATTAGATGTACTATGGGCTATATCGTCAATCTCTCCCCCTTCTATTGTTCACGCCATATGGAAAAAGCCTGGTATGGGGAGAGATTGACGATAATGCTGTACTATTAGCGAACGAAGTGAGCGTATATAGATAACATGTACGTACGTGTAATGAGGAAAAATCAACAGAAAATGAGACAGGGAACCAGGCTAAAATACATATACCATGCGACTGAGAAATCTTCATTTCCGGTCGCGAGCTTTTTTTGGTTCCGGTTTCAGCTTATGATGTAGCTTTTGTGGTTTTTTTCATGGTCCACCATTGCATTATGGGATATGGGTCTTCAGTATGCATATGTTCCCCTAGTTATTTTAGGACAACCTACTGCGTGGTTTCAATGTCCAAAATTTGCGTGATATTGTTATCATGAAATAGCGTGCATTTACTTCATAATGTAAAACGGTTAAATTGTCTGATGCAGACCAGATACAGGCTTTATTTAATGCCATTTATGCGTCTGTAAATGCAATATGCCATATACGGTTTGGTTGATTGTCTCATATTATTTTTAACACTCATGGCCGCGGAAAATCGTTGTTGTCAGTCTCGTATGTATTTAGCGAAGATAGCAGGAAATTTAAGGCCGGGTACCACGCCATTTGCACCCGGATGGAATGTACATTCATGTATTTACTCACAGACGTGCATTAATTCCATTTTTTTGGTAGCTTATGTCTGGATAAACGCGATTTAAAAATTCTAGCAGACGATATTTCATTATGACATCATAGTTACTATGAACTTGTTTGTATTTTCCCCAAATAGCGAGTAGCACCGCGATACGTCATTGGACTGGTGCAACTATTTTAATGGTGTAGACCTCCAGTAAAAAATGCAACAATGCTGGCGGATATCACTGACAATGGGCAGATGCATTGTTGTGAATATCGTGGACTGGATTTACCAGAAAGCCCTCCACGCATGACGAAAAATTAGCTTCAAATGTGCTATAGACAGGCATATGTATTTAGGACATTTCGACCATATACAAATTCGTCCTATTTATTTAAACAAAAAATGGTGTCTGCGTTCGCTTATTGGCAACGCCTCTTTTCATATTATGATAATGTCTATTATCTAGTCTAGCTCAAAATAACCAATTAAAACTGCACTCTCCATGGTCCTGCCCATACTGTCTGGGAATTACCATTAGCCTCCAGGTACCGAGTCAATTCCCAACTACAGTCGGATTTGTCTATTTTGCTCGACTATACAGTCACGTTTTTTCAATAGTCTAATTAGCTTGAATTTTTGCGGTTTGAGTACCTTGTGCAAGATTTGATCGCTGGCTTAATGAAAGGAAAAGAGAAATCGTCACAGGGGCAGGTTGTATCAATCTCGAATTTATACAATCGTGCCATAATGACTAAATTTTCCTTAAATTGGCACATTGTTTTAAAATGGTAGCCATTGTTGGAGTCGCTCCGTTACCGGTTAACTGTGTACGGGAATTACCATAGCCCCAGGTACCGAGTCAATTCCCACAGACAGATTCGTCTATTTTGCTGACTTTGAAAGTCGCATGCTTTCTTGTGCTCAAAATTAATAAATTTTTAGCGGATTTTAGCGTGTTTTCGTTATTCCATTGCTGGCTTCATGGAAGGAAAGGGAAAGTTATCACAGGGGCAGGTTGTATCAGTCTATAATTTATACATTTGTGCCGTAATGACTGATTAAAATTTCCTTAAATTGGCACATTATTTTAGAATGGTAGCCATTGTTGGAGTCGCTCCATTATCCGTTAACTTTTTAATCTTATCCGGGTACTCGGTTAATTTCTCTTGTGACTCGGTTCCTTCCAAGATGGATGCACCCATAGCCAAGATGGCGGCGCCCATGATTAAGGTTTTGTTTTGACTTGGTGTGTCTATGCACTCAGTTTTAAGCTGATCTTTAACGCTCGCTTCATTGTCGAGCGTGTTTGAAGCAATCAGTCTTAATTTCTTTGATTTTTTAACGTTATTTAATTACCAAGTCATGTTTATAAAATTTTCACTCTAAAAATTTTAAATATTTCTTGCCTAAAACTTGATTAACATTAATCTAAGAGAAAGTTAATGTTTGTAAGTAATTTAATGATTGCAATCAAGTCATTGAGCGTGTTGCTCGTCTTAATCTTACCATGCGCAACGTTTTAATTCTTATTCTGTTTTTGCAGAAAGTGAAGGGGCAGGGCAAGGCCCCACCAGATACCCTCTGCTCTCGCTGCAATCGCTTCATGAAGCCGAAGTTCGCAGGGCATCACTGTGTCGCCTAGGTGCTAAGTGTAAGTTTGGGAGTCCTTGTGATGTATGTGTAAAGTGGTCGTCGGAATTAGTGGCTGAGTTTGATTGTGATCGACATGCGTGAGCTGAGAGGATCGTGAAGGATAAGGCGGCCAAGGTGGACCAGGCATCCGTTAAAGGATTGGAGGAGCCCCGGAATGAGTGGATGGACTCGCCCTTGGGTGTTTGGGCGGCCCAATTTAAGGCGATGTTCGAGTCATTCCAGTCCACGGTCCCGTTGATGCAGTCTGGTGCATGACAACCAATCGGTGGTCCAGCCAGTTCTGCGGAAGGACATGCACCTGTCTTTTCTCTCGCGCCGGCTCAAGAGCCGACGGCAGAGGAAGAGGTTATTCTTCTGATGGAAGACCCTGGCATGCCAGAGCTTTCTCAGATGATGGACTCCAGATGTTCCCGCGTGTCACCCCCGGGTTTTGTTCGGGTCTGTCAGCCGGGTGGGGATGTTAACGTTCCATCGGGCATCTTCCACCCAGATTTCGCTCTATCCAGAGTCAGAGGCATCTTTTATGACTCCCGTCGGCGGCGCGGATGCAGGTATTCCGGCTCCTCTCGGAGTCACATGCCCTGCCGTTTTACCGGACATAGTCCCAGCTCCTGTGCTGGAGCCGATGGATTGCGGTGATTCCGTGTCTGGCGATTCGCTAGACACCGGAGCCGCGATTAGTCGAGCGGGGACCCACCTCGAATTGGAAGTTTAGTCTGTAGCTCTCAGCATGGATCATTGGTGGCCTTCTCATCCAAGGGTGAGAAGGAGGATGAATATGGTAGTCCTGTAATGGAAGAATCATTATTCTACACTGAGGATGAATGGGTGCAGGTTCTTGGCTGGATGTCTGACCGTCTCGGGTTGGCATCTGACCAAGGATCTCAGCGATGGAACAGATGTCAGAGCATGTGGCTAGCGCACTGTCGAGTGGCTCTTTGACCATGCCTACCCTTCCGTTGGATACTCAGTCTTCCAACATGTTGGAAGTCGCGGCGTACCGTTTGGTTCAGCCGGGGTACACGCTACCAAAGGGGATAAGGAGCAGGGTTCATTTTCTGGAGAAGGCCTACCATCAGTATGCCCGTGTTCCTCGTCTTTCAGTCGGGAAATGTGAAGCACTGAATATGCCGCTAGCTGGGAAATCCAAGGGTCGTGGTTTCGTAAACTAACAAGGATGCGTTCAATGAGCTAACGCTTATCGGACCGGACCAGTGCACAGAAACATATAAATCTTCTCGAATTATTAGCGATGGCATTAGCACTTTGAAAATTCGAGAGCTTGATCCGAGACAAGATTGTCCTATTAAGGACAGGCAACACCACAGTGGTGTCATATCTGAACCGCCAAGGTGGGACAAAGTCACCGGAGATGTGCATGATGATAAGGAACCTTCTGCTGTGGTGCCAAGAGAGGAATGTTATACTTCGGGCAGCACACATTCCAGGAAGATTGAATATCCTAGCTGATGTTCTCAGTCAAAGGATGGTTTGTCGTCCGACGGAATGGCAGCTCAATCAGTCAGTAGCTGAGGTTCTATTCAAACAATAGGGCAAGCCAAATGTGGATCTATTTGCGATGAAAGAAAATGTAAAGATGGTCACATACGTGTCACCGATCCCGGCCCCACTAGCTCTAGCAGTAGACACGCTGGCAATAAGTTGGAAAGGAATGTATGCGTACACATATCCTCCAACGGTTCTCAACCCGAAAGGTCTGGCAAAGATAGGAGAGGGCATTTACCAAGTACTACTGATTGCCCCTCATTGGCCAGGCCGATCATGGTTTACGGATCTGCTGGACCTTCTGGTCTGCAATCCAATCCCTCTTCCAGACAGAATGGATCTGATTTTTCAGAACAAGGGTCTGTATCTCCACGACAGACCAGAGATGTTCCAATTGACTGCATGGATGTTATCAAGCAGCGAGTGATTAAGGGTGGCTTTTCTGAGCAAGCAGCAAAATTTGTCACTTCAGCCAGAAGAGGGTCAACCACCAGAACATATAATTATAGAATCAACAAATTTGCAGAATGGTGCAAGAGAAAAGATATTACTCCCTTTTCTGCATCTGTTCAACACGTAGCAGATTTTATCTGTCATTTATAGGAGGTTGACAAACTTGTACCTTCAACCCTAGCAGCATATAAGTCTGCATTAGCTTCAGTCGTTCCCAGTCTGGCCTTAGTAGGAGTGGAGAACGACACCTTGAATGTAGATATTAAAGGAATGAGCAATCTGTGACCTAGACAGCCAATTCCTATCCTAGCATGGAATCGATCTCTTGTTCTACAGGTTTTAGGGCATGCTCCCTTTGAACCAATTGGATCCATAGATATTAAACTGTTGACTATTAAGTACATGTACGTTTTCTTGGTTGCAGCAGTATCGGAGAGAAGGAGAAGCAAAATTTGTGCGCTTTCTGCTGAACAAGACTGTTTTGTCATTACGGGTGAAGGTTTAAGACTATTACCACATCTTTGTTTCCTGGCAAAGAATCAGTCACTTAAATATCCAGGACAGCCGATCAATTTGCCAAGATTAGTTAGGCATGGCCCAAGCTCTTCTGCTTGGTGTCCTGTCAGATGTCGGAAGATGTATAAGACACCATACTGAGGAGTGGAGAGATGACCCGAAATCTCTGTGGTTATGTCTCAAAGCTCCTCATCTTCGTGGCTCGAAAGACACTATTTCTCGTTGGATAGTCGATGCTATTCAGATGTCGCATAAAATCGCAACAGGAAAGCAGATTGATCGTGCGGACCCCCATCAAGTCCACGCACTAGCAGCATCATCAGCCCTTTATAAGGGGGTGTCTCTTTAGAGTAGGTGATGTTTGTAGCGCAATGGCGTGCCAAGTCGTCATTTACTGATTTCTACCTTCGCGATATCTCCAGCGCACTTAATCCGGTTGTCGTCGCCAATTTGTCGAATCTCACTTAAAGCCATGTCTGACCACTCTTATCACATACATCGTAGGGTTCTTCCACAGACACTGACACTGGTGATGCATGTGGACTGTGAATGACCATGGATTAGGCGAAGCTCCTGCGATGATCAAGAAAGACCAAGCACTCAGAATGGTGAGTGTTTTCTTAGTTTAAGTGACTAATATTAATTTAGTTACAGTCGAATTCCCAGACTGATTATGTGAAAGGTCTGGTTCAAGAGTATCTTATTCATTGCAACAGACAATAGACTCATTCAAATTTGAAAATTTAATCAAAATACTGATAGCTTTTAAAAAATTAGAACTTGTAGTAGCTTCTTTGAACTCTCCTGGACTGCGCTAGCCGAGACTTTGGGTTGACATGGTTCTCGTGGGTGTTGCCTCCCTTTTTGACAGCCCTCTGGAATATGTGCGGACAAATGAGGGGGGTGGTAGCACGGACTAGAGTCACTAGACCATGGAAGTTTAGCACTCTATGAGTCAGATGGCAGGACCCAAGCATATGCTGGGGTTCCCAGTCTCTTCACAACCTTCTCTGTCGGATGGTAGATGAGAGCTGTTTCGAGCCTCACCTTCTCCCACCGGAATTTCTTGGCTGTCGAAATCCAGAGTTTTATCATAATAGTACATCTGGTAAGTATTATTCGAAGTAGAATCAAAAAAGCATCCGCTTTTGTTTCTGCGAGAATTGATAATACTTACCAGATGTACTATGGCCTGCCTCAGCCGCCGCGTTGAGGTGAGGCTGAGCTGCTTTCACTGTTTGTCAAGACAAATATAAGACGAATCTGACTGTAGTTGGGAATTGACTCTGTACCTGGAGGCTAATGGTAATTCCCGGACACCATATGGGCAGGACCATGGAGAGTGCAGAGTTTTAATTGTTTATTTTGAGCTAGACTAGATATTAGACATTATCATAATAGTACATCTGGTAAGTATTATCAATTCCCATAGAAACAAAAGCGGAAGTTTTTTGATTCGGGGTACCCAAGCAGAAATTTCTAATAATGTAATAAATACCATAGATATTTAAAAAATAAATCGGCTTAGCTTGTTACTGACGTTATCCCTTATCCAGCGGCAAGTCAGAAGACAATCCCCCAAAACAAAATGTCAAAACAGCGTCATTAGACAATGACATCCCAAAATCACAAAATAGGTTAATTTACTGGCTAATAATTCCAGAAGGGTAGTCGGGTCCAGCTTTTTAGCATTCTGTCAATGTGCCCTTGTCTTATGATATGTGTCATTTATATGTTAATGTACAAATGTTTTGTGCTATGTGTAAGGAATCCGTCGCTCTGTAGGCCATGCTTTTGATGGACTGCCTGTTTAAAGTTTATTAGCTCACCTGGCCTGAAAGGCCAAGTGAGCTTATGCCATGGCAGCCATCCGTCGTCTGTCTGTCCATCCGGCCATCAAATCGCATCTTCTTAATGTTTTGACCAATTTCAACCAAATCTGGCTGGAATGATCCTAAGCTGGTACCTGCCAGACAATTTTTTCAGAATTTTGATTGATCAATTTTTTGATTCTCCTTAGCTCCTCCTCCTTAGCTGCTTGACATATTTCAACCAAATTTGGCTAGATGCATTCTATGGTGGTAGGCTCTAGAATTTCTTTTCAGAATTTTAATTGATCAATTTTTTGGCTGAAAATCTGAGATTTTATGAAAAATTTACTGGAAATTGTCAAAATGCTACTCCTCCATACCTGCTTGACATATTTCAACCAAATTTGGCTAGATGCATTCTATGGTGGTAGGCTCTAGAATTTCTTTTCAGAATTTTGATTAATCAATCTTTTGGGTGAAAATCAAAGATTTTATGAAAAATCGACTGGAAATGGTCAAAATGCTACTCCTCCTTAGCGGCTTGACATATTTCAAGTAAATTTGGCTAGCTGCATTCTATGGTGGTAGGCTCTAGAACTGCTTCAAAATTTTGATTGATCAATTTTTTTGGGTGACAATCTGAGATTTTATGAAAAAACAACCGGAAATGGTCAAAATGTTACGCCGCCTTAGCTGCTTGGCATATTTCAACCAAATTTGGCTAGATGCATTCTATGGTGGTAGACTCTAGAACCGCTTCAGAATTTTGATTCATAAATTTTTTGGGTGAAAATCCTAGATTTTATGAAAAGTATACCGGAAATTGTCAAATTCCTTAACATTCTAGCTGATTTCTACCAAATTTGGCTGAAAAGATCCTATGGCCATAGGCTCTAGAAATTCCATTCAAAATTTTGATTCTTAAAATTTTTTGGGGGGTAAAAATCTTACCGCAGATTGTCAAATTGCTTCATCTCCTTGGATAAAATGATCCTAATGATCACAGGCGCCAGAATTTCCATTCAGAATTTTGCTTGAACTTTGTTTTCCATCTTGTTTAATGCAAAGAATCATGTATATTTAAATTCAAATGTTTCAAATGCTAATGGTCTAGGTGAGCGTCACAGGCCCTTGGGCCTCTTGTTTATATGTATAAAAAATCATGCAATCAAGTAAATTTGGATTTGACATACTTCAAAACAAATAAAAACAATGGTATTCTGTTTCGGTAATACAGCGTACAGGCTCGCCCAAATGACTGTTTTTGGTCAATACACTATAACAGCTCCCACATGAAGCAAAAAATGCTGAAAGTTCGAAGTTGTCAGAATGGGGAACTGTTTTATTGTCATTTTCTTGTTTTAACTCACCTGAAGCCGATCGGCCAATTTGGCCAGCGGCCATCTTAGATTTTGACCGATTTTTAGAAACTTCTTTAAAAATCTTCTCCGAAACCGCTTGAGGGATTGAAGGAAACATCATAAAATATGATCCAGGGCAAGAGCTCAACCAAGTTTGTTCAGGGGAACTTGATTGGTCAAATGGTTCGGCGGCCATCTTGGTTGACCTAGTTTTAGCGAAAATTACGTCTCCAGAACCGCTGAAGGGATCATGCCGAAATTTGGCAGATATGAATGGGGACTAAGGACCAGTAAAGTTTGCTGAAGAGAAGTTGATCCGTCAAAAAACATGGCCGCCGTGGGCCAATCAAAATATAGCTTGTTTGGCGGCCATATTGGATTTTTTTATTTGATAGACTTTGAGGCTGAAATTGTTTTATATAGGTTTTTGGGTATTTTCGTTTGAAATTTGCAATTTTCGAAACTGTCGGATAAATGGTTTGGTGGCCATCTTGGATCATTTTCCCGCCAACAGCTCCATGGGAAATTTAAAATGTCTTCGTTTCGAGAACTACTGGGCCGATTTCAATTATATTTGGCAGACAGCATCCTTAAGGCATAGAAATTCAAGTTTGTTCAAGCGAACCCGATCGACCAATTTGGTCGACGGCCATCTTGGATTTCTACAGATTTTTAGAAATGTCTTTAAAAATCTTCTCCGAAACAGTTTGAGGGATCGATTCAGAACTCACGAAATATGATCTAGGGTAAGAGCTGAACCAAGTTTGTTCACGGGAACTTGATTTATCAAATGGTTCAGTGGCCATCTTGGATGACCTAGTTTTCACAAAAACGACTTCTTCCCCAGAACCGCTGAAGCGATCAGGCCGAAATGTGTGATATATGATTAGAGACTAAGGGCCATTAATGTTTGTTCAAGAGAATTAATCTGTCAAAAAACATGGCTGCGGTGGGCCAATCAAAATATAGCGTGTTTGGCGGCCATATTTAATTTTTTTTACTTGATGGCTTTTGAAGCTGAAATTAGTTTTATATAGGTTTTTGGGTATTCTGATCTCAAATTTGCAATTTTCGAAACTGTCGGATAAACGGTTTGGGGGCCATCTTGGATCATTTTCCCGGCAAAAGCTCCCATACTAAAGCAATGGGAACTCTAAAATGTCTTTTTCTCGAGAACTACTTTGCCGATTTCAATTATATTTGGCAGGAAGCATCCTTAGGGCATAGAGATTCCATTTTGTTCAAACGAAGCCGATCGGCCAAATTGGCCAGCAGCCATCTTGGATTTCAGCTGATTTTTGGAAATGTCTAAAAACCGTCTGAGGGATCAATTCAGACCTCATGAAATATGATCTATGGTAAAAGCTGACCCAAGTTTGTTCAAGGGAACGTGACTAACTAAATGGTTCAGCGGTCATCTTGGATGACCTCATTTTCACAAAAACAACTCCTTCCCCAGAACCACTAAAGCGATCAAGCCGAAATTTGTGATATATGATTAAGGACTAAGGGCCATTAAAGTTTGTTCAAGAGAAGTTGATCCGTCAAAAAAACTGGCCGCTTTAAAATGTCTTTAAAGATCTTCTCCAAAACCGCTTGGGGGATCAAGTCAAAACGCTATCATCTATGGCAAGAGCTGCACCAAGTTTGTTTCAAGAAAACTTGATGGCCAAATGGTTTGGTGACCATCTTGGATAACCTAATTTTTGCCATAATGACTCCAGAACCACTGAGCGGATTGACCCAAAATTTGAGAGATATGATTAGGCACTGAGTGCCATTAAAGTTTTTTCAAGGGAAGGCGCTACGTCAGAAACATGGCAGAAGTGGACCAATCAAAATGTAGCGTGTTTGGCGGCCATATTGGACTTGCAAAAATGCCCACAAATTCATTTAGAAGACTGCTCCTAAACCACCCACCAACAATTGTGACAAAAATGCATAATGCTTCAGATGAGCGACACAGGCCCCTTGGGGCCCCTTGTTTGTCGTGTGATGGCAGTGGGATTGGAGATTGGAGATAGTTGTGAGGGCTTAATGACTGTTCAAAGCATTGAATGGAAATATGCATAAGTTATTTAATAATACTATGCATATTCTCATTGATTTTGAAAAAAAATATGCTAAGAACAGTCACTGCGCTATTGACTATTGAACCACCCTGTCTAGTATGGATTTTAACATTTGTCACATGGTATAAATAAAACAGATGACTGGGAAGATTTTCTAATATTTGAAACAAAATTTTATAGTTTTTTATTTAAAATACAATAATTTAAAGGCATATGATAAAATGTTATAAGGAAATCGGCCATTTTTTACATGCTAAAGTTGATTTAGTGCTCACTGAACATTTAAAAGTGCATTTTGAGGGAAAACGCAGTAAGCGTTACCGATAATTACTATACTTACTATACTGTTTGACTACAAAATTATGACGTCATGAGAACTTACAATGTTGTTACACAACGCATGCGTAACGAAGGTTCACGGAGCAGACAGCAGGCATCCCCCCACTTAGTAAAGGAAGGGAATGCAAAGCACTGATCCAAGCTGCAAAGTTCAAATCGTTCAACAACCACCTGATGAAGATCAGGCAAGCACAGCTGTCATCAGGAAGACTTAAAAGATCAAGTTTTGTGAAAGAGACAAAAGCACTTCAAAGGAAACACCAAGAAATGTTGCCAGCACAAATAGAAGACCCAAACCACACCCTTGATCCTCCACCCTGGGAAAACAAACTAGAGAGCATAGCTATTCGCACCACAGTACCTCATCTCACAACCAAAGATGAACACAGTGATGTGAGCAAGAAGGCCATGACCCTAGCCATGCTGGAAGAAATATACCCTCAGGAGACATGGATAAGGATCTACACAGATGGATCAGCCAAAGATGCAATTAGGAGCGGAGGTGCCGGACTGCACATACAGTATCCAAACGGACAACATGAGTCAGCTGCAATACCGACAGGCAAACACTGCACAAACTACAGAGCTGAAGTTGAAGCACTGGTCCATGCAGCTAATACCATCAGCAGAACAGCAGACCCTATTGCACAGATTGTCTTTTTATCTGATGCCCGCTCCGTCCTTGAGGCTATCACCAAAGGTAAGCTGCCACAACTTGAAGAAGCACTACAAACCATCAAATGCTTTCGGATATCATTGCAGTGGATCCCCTCACACTGTGGAGTCCAAGGAAATGAGGAAGCAGACAAGATGGCAAAGGTGGGTGCAGAAGAGAATCAGACAGAAAACATGGTTACACATACAGAGATGAAGACTATCATCAAGTCACTCTATAGAACACCTCAATCAGAAGATGCCTACCATCATCTCTCGAGGCCAGAGCAAGTGACCATTGTTCGTCTCAGAACTGGACATACATTTTGTAACAGACTAAACCAACACATGTACAGGCGGTTCCACCGTACGACATCGCCCGCTTGTCCTTGTGGAGAAGCAGAACGGACCACAGAGCACATACTTCAATGTTGCAGTACGTATCAGCTGCTGAGAGAAGAGATCTGGCCTTTGTCAACCTCTTTTCTTGAAACGCTGTATGGGCCTGTGGAAGAACTGCAGAAAACCACAGATTTCATCTTGAGAACGGCTCTCCAAGTGTGATACCAGCGATCGAAAAGAAGAAGAAGAAGATTACTATACTTACTATACTGTTTGACTACAAAATTATGACGTCATGAGAACTTACAATGTTGTTACACAACGCATGCGTAACGAAGGTTCACCGAAACTAGAGCCGCACTGAAACTGGATACTCCATGATAATATGTAAGGCTATACTTCTATGATTCTTTTTTCGCCATACAAACGTAATGAAGAAAGCGTTAAAACTAAATAATAGAGAATTTTTTGCGTGAAATAAGAAATCTTATTTATAAAAAAATCTACAGAAAAGTGTCAAAATGTATCTCCTCCTTAGCTTCTTAACAGATTTCAGCGAAATTGTGTTTGAAGGATTCTATGGAGGTAGGCTCTGGAAAATTTATTCAAATTTTTGATGGGTCAATTTTTTTTGCCGAAAATCTTAGATTTTGTAAAAAAAAATGTAGCAGAAAGTGTCGAAATGCATCTCTTCCTTAGCTTCTTGGTTTCTTGATTTCAACTAAATTTGCCTGGAATGATTCTATAGTGGCTGGCTCTAGAATGTCTATTCAGATTTTGATTGGTGAATTTTTTGGGTGAAAATCTTAGATTTTGTACAAAATGTACCAGAAAGTATAAAACGTATCTGTTGCTTAACTGCCTGGTCGATTTCAACCATATTTGGCTAGAAGGACCTTGCCGTACTAGGCTCCAGAACATGTATTCAGAATTTTGATTGATCAATTTCTTAGATTTTATGGAAAATTTACCAGAAATTGTCGAAACATCTTATATTAACCGCTTGGTGGATTTCAACCAAATTTAGCTGGAAGTTTTCTATGGTGGTAGGCTTCACCAGAACCGTCACTTATATTAGGAATTTTGGTTGTCATCTTAGATTTTCCGAAAATTATCCATCATGTCTATTTAAAGAAAAATGGTTCAAATTCTAATGGTACAGGTGAGCGTCACAGGCCCTTGTGCCTCTTGTTGTCATAAATATCAGATGTATAGCGGGTTATCCCTTTAATGACCAAGATTTGTCAAGAAAATCTAACTTTTGGCCCAGCGAATGTCTATTTTGCAAGCTACAAGATTAATATTTGAAAATTTACACAGGCATAACTGGCCCAATAATCAAGCCAGCCATTGCAATGGTAAATAATAAAAAAATATCACTGATTCTTGGAAATAAAATTGCTGCCCATGGCATCACCATCTTCCAGTAAAATTAGCTTCGGTATAATCACCAGCTTACCTGAATGATTACATTGAAATTGGGATATCAGAGTGGCATATGAGTAAGAGGTAACTACAAAGTAAGTTACAGTCGGTTACAGTCGGTTACAGTTACCCAAGCCCTGCGCTTTTACTAAATGTTAAACACAAATCAAAGTATGAAATTCTTTTTACATGTATGATATCACATTCCTGTAAAGTGTATCGCAATACAGGGAAAGTAACGCGATGCATCAATGTATCGACAGCCATACTTCAAATGACACTTGAGGATGTCAAGCTTTCATCATTTTATGTAAAGCTTGAGAAGCTCACATGCCCCTGGTTGTAGTGCTTCAAAAATATCTGGCACTAATTTCATCCTGTATAAAATACACCACTTTCGAGAGGCTGAATCTTCGCTGATATTATGTGGCCCGCATACTGTTTTTTATCCCCCGGGTCTCGAAGAGGGGGTGATATAGCAATCACCATGTCTATCCATTTGTCTGTCTTGGTGTCTGTCCCCGTCTTGTCAACGCAACTCCTCCTAGAGGTCTCAATGGGTTAACTTAAAATTTCGTCCACATTACTGATATCATGTGCAGATGGGCATGTGCTTTTTTCACGGTCAAGAAATTTTCAGTCCTTGGAGCTGTGGATTTGTAGATCAAAGATGCCTGTTGAAAAAAAATTGGTTTATACAATGCAACCTGCGTATCCTTGATGCTTTATAATGGTAACAGTTGGGCAGCTCCGAAGGTAGATCCAGACAAACATGATGCCTGCCACAGCAAACACATCTGCACAATCAATGGACACCAATGGCTAGACAGCATAATTTCCAGTGATGCGCTATGCAAGATGCGTAATCCATCGCCACTGTCCATAAAAGTTGCCCAACAAAGGTGTCCATGTTTGGCCATGTGCTAAAGATGTCAGAAGACACCAGCACTGAGAGCCTAGGAATTTGCCTTACTAGGAACCACCAAAGACTCAGTACACTCAGATCAAGAATGGACCTGAGGTAGCTAAGGATTTTGGCTGAGGATAAAACACAATGGTCAGATGCGAAGAAAGACTGATTGCATCTGTAGGATGTTTCTACAATAGTCTACGACAGCCACAGAATACAGTAATCATCATCATCATCATCATCATCATCATCATCATCATCATGTAGAGAAGTGTATATTCTTTGTGAAACTAAAATGAGTAAAATCTCAAGTCAAGTCGTTTACACATTTTTACAATCATATAATAAATCATTTATAGTCTAAGATTACTGTACCAGTCTAATTAATAGAATCAAAATTTCTAATGATATGAGAACCAAGTCAAGCAACAGGAGAACATTAGCAAAGGGTATTACCTTATGCACCGACTACATGTACATGTTTCAGGGTTCGTACTGGTCATGGAAATCATGGAATTTAAAATTTTAAATTCCAGGCCTGGAAAGTCATGGAAAATCAGTGGTTTTCATCATAGGTCATGGAAAAGTCATGGAAAATGGTAATCATTTAAAATTAAAATAAATCTGTTGGCATAAGTCGCGATAACAATTATGGCAGCAGCATATCAAAACACGCCTGTGGCTTGGTTGTTGCAAGAGGCAATATACAGACGTTTTGCAGAGTAACTCATATATTATTTTTGGAGCTACATACATCATCAGGCAAATCTGAGATATTAATTCTTGGAGGTTATGGAATTTCATAATTTTGGTCATGAAAAGTCATGGAAAAGTGATGGAATTTCAAACACAGAAAGGTGTATGAACTCTGATATGTGCGAACTTGACTTTCCTATAGCTCATATCCAATAACATCCCAGGTTGGAAATAGTTATGTTTCTATCCCATCATGCATGGGATTGGATACCATTAACCATTTTAAAGGCAACCTAAGATGAAACTGATGTAGTTAAATTGTAAAACTGGAAATTAATAGTGTAGGTAATTTCTGACTTGTAATATTTCAGAAACTCATTCCGGAGTGTCGGTCTTGTCACGGTTTTATTATGGCACGTTTTGCTAACCCTGAGTGTAGTACATGTGATCTTGACTATAGGTGTGAAACCTCTGATGAGTGGTCACATGAGCTATTCATGGAGATCATATCACTCCAAGCGCAGGACAAAATTCAAGAGAATCTGAAAAGCAAAGAGGGTGATCATTAGCTGTAAAAGGAAGGTATCCATGGCAATGCCGGACATGGAACCCTCGAGGATGAGCTAATGAGTGAAATGAAGAAGTCATTGAAGCAGGCTTCTCCATGAGAATTTTGACGGGCAGAAATAACTTGCTCTCCTGCTGTGTCAGTACTCACCTATATGCTGCCATTGTTACTAAGCAATGGAGGCGAGGAATGAGATACTCACCTAAAATTAATTTATGGGGAGTGGAGGCGAGAGGAGAGCAATCACTCACCTCTCGTGGAGAGGCCTGTTGAAGGATTGGATGCCAGAGATGCTTCACAGCATGCTTTCTGCTTTCCAATCCATAAATGCCTTCTACATCTGTACTCGGACAGGATTTCCCTGCCTCTGATTCTTCTATCGATAAGGGTTTACCAGTTATCCAGCAACCAGAGGTGGCCCCTGATCTTAGAAAAAAAGGGTTTTACCCAAAATTGAATAATCAGGGTGCACCTAGTACAGGAGTTTTATACAAATATAAGATCAAGAAGAACAAGAGGCATGGCAAGAGGCTGGTGGGTTTGCTGGTGTTATTGTTATCTTTGTCTTACGCAACATGTACATAAAAACTTTTTATACGAGATAGATTTAGCCTCTACATTAAAACTAATAGCTTTGCTTTGGTTTCATTTCAGGAGAACAGTGGTATTAGCGCTATCAAGACATCTGATAATGTACGTGTGTGTGTTCGATGTCGACCTCTAAATGCGAAAGAGAAGTCTACAGGATGCCATTGTGCGCTTGTGGTGAGTCTGAGTGGCTCCTCCTCGTGTACATATATATTGAATAGTAACAGATACCTACAATACAGCTCATATATAAGTTGTTTCCAAAACAAGAAAACATAAACACATTAGTTAGTAAGAAATGTTCTGTTGAATATTTTGAACATAATTAGATTGGAAGACAAGGCAGCAATGTCTTCCAATCCAAATTATTTTCAAAATATTCAACAGTACATTTTATTTTGTTCTGGAAACATTTAAAGTTATTTCTGAGCTCTACTGTAGGTTATAAACTGACAGCTACATCTGTTATATTAACCCGTTAATGGTCAAGTTGGCTAAAAACGGCTTCTAAACTGGTTTGAGAAATGTCCATGTGCAGACCAAGAGAAAACTATTTTTGAAAATTTACCGCTGGAATGACTGGCGCGATAACCGAGCCAATCTTTCCAGTGGCAATTTTTCAGAAATAATGTTGTCTTGGTCTGCAAATGGATATTTGAACAAATTCAAGGGTTATTTAAGGGTTATCGAGCCAGTCATTCCAGTGGAAAATTTTCAAAAATAGTCTTCTCCTTCGATCAATACTCACCATTCTGTTACTTCTGATATACAGCTGGCCCTGACAGCTGGCTCTAGGACTATAGACTTAGAAAGCTTTACCGACTCCTTGGAACCGGGTACTCGGCTCCCAACTGCCGAGTACCCGTCTACCATAGAGCTCATTCTTGTTTGCATAGCAACAAGAGCAATACATGCTTTTTGGCAGTTGGAAAGATTGAGAAATAAAAGTCTAAGTCTTTGTGTAAACTGTGATTGTGATAGCTAGTGACTCTTCTGCAACGATATTTGGATAATATGGATACCGCCGATGATAACCAGGTCGTATATTTCCTTATTATTCCATAGTTAAAAGACTTAGGTCTCTAAATTTCGTCTGTGTCGCATGTTCCAATTTCTAACCCCAAAGAATCTGGGACGTGTGTTAACAACGAGATATGCCGGATGGTCGCCTTCTTTTACCCCAACAGGCGATCGGCAGATATGAAAATAGGTGTTTGCTACAGTATTTGTAACACGAATATCGGCTGACGTCGTTCTCCGTAAGATCCGAGCGGGTGATGTCACACCCGTGGTGCTCGGATGTTTATGTGAAGAAATTTTTTTCCATTAATTCGCGCATCTTGTTCTGGGTGCTGCGTACTAAAATGGTACCAGAAAACTTTGGAATGTTCAAGTTTTGCGTGTTATCACAATCTGTTTGCAATGATCGGTGGTTTAAAAATTCTAGAGTTAGATGTGTGGTCTGCGGTTTTACCATGTGCTACAGCAGTTTGTTTACATTTTGTTGTTTCTTCACATATCGTTTTGGCTTTCGTTAGGAGTATAATTTATATTGATTGGTAAATATACCCTGAATGCTATGCGATATGATTCCTGGTTCCGTTATACATCCTGGAGGATCAATTTATGGGTGTATTTATGTCCGCTTCGTTCTTGTCGTCATAATCAATGCGATCTTTGCTGTAACGTTGCGGGGTGGGGTGCGGGAGGGTTACAGTTAATTTATGGTTAATTTATTTGAAAATTAATTGTCTACCTTCCATCCTTGTCTCGTTCCGCTTGCTTGTTGTAGGTTTGTGCTTATTTATAGGCCAAGCCAGCCCCGCCATCATGTGACGAGTGCCACAAGTTCGTCCGGGTCCTGTTTAAGGACCATGTCTGCTTTAGGTGTACATCATGTAACCTTGATAGTAGGTGTAATGTGTGTGCAGTGTGGTCCGCGGATATGATGTTGAAGTTCCTTGCCCAGAAGGATTTGGCTGGGTCTGACGCTGGGTCAGGCGGTCCGAAATTAAATCGTGGAGCATCCGGTTCGGCCGTTGGGGGCGCTCCACGTCTTCAGCTGGAGGTGGCGGTGATGGCACCGCCGGCGTGGTTTGGTCCGGCTATGCAGGGCTTTCTGCATAGCATTCTGCCCATGCTGGTGTCGTCCCTGCTGCCGAAAGTTGTTGGGCAGTCTCTCCCCATGCTTGGTATGGACCCTGTCCTTGGACAGGGTTCTGGACTGGTCACCGAGGGAGCTGTCTCGTACAGCCCCCTGGCAGTCCCGTCGGGCTCCGGCCTGACGGGTTCTGTCTCTCTGCGGCCACCTCCGGGTGGTCCAGTAGCGGTGGCCGGTCCGTCAGGCATGGGAGCCGTCCGCCAGGACGGGTCCACGGTTTCTTCGTCTAGTGACGACTCTTCGGGGTCTGAAGACGAGGAGGCCGAGGAGGAGAGGTTACTGCGGCCTGTGATGCCACGGGTGGAGAATATGGAGGTCGATTCCGTCCTGGACGGAACCGTCCTCCATCTGTCTGGCTTGGCGCAAGCCAGGGCAACGGCTCCGCCCGTGGTTGAGGCTAATCTGGTACCGGGCACCGGTCCCGTGATGGTTGGTTTGATGCCAGCCGACACAGTGACGGGTGTGCCGGGCCAGGCGTGGTACTCGCCTATCTTGCCTGGTCCGGCGGTCAGACGTGGGGTGCCGTTGGCGCCTGCATCTGGCCACGGTTCCGTGTCTGCTACTGGTCCGCACGGCTTTCCGTGCAGGCCTACTCCATGGATTGGTGTGTTCCATGGGGTGGCGGCGGAACCGTATGGTACCGGAGTTCCTGGCGTGTCAGCTGCGGTTCCTAGCCGGGAGGCCGTGGCTAGTAGGTCCGTAAACGCGTCAACGGGTGACGTGTTCACGGGTGTGTCCTCCTCGGAAATAGACTGGTCTGAGGCTCTGGCTTGGCTAGCCAGGGTAGACCCGTCTGTGGTTTCGGCCACGGCCGAGGAGGATGCGCCCCGTGCATTGATTAGGATGGGGATCTTGCCCACAGCCCAGATCCAGTCCATTGGACTGGATCCACGGTTTATCGAGTTGCTAGATGCTATTTATAGTAAGCAACTCATGACCAAGGGCCAGCTCCCTGCGGCCTCCAGGGAGGTGCGGGCGAGGTGTCGTATTCCACGGGGGGAATACGACAGGTATGGTGTGGTACCATCGGTTACCGAGGATGACCGATGGGTTCTGGGTGTCCAGAGTGCTGGAGCGGGTGGCCCCTGTCCGGCACTGGTTGTCAAATCCCAGGGACACCACGAGGAAGTCCTGTCCCTATGTGATGAGGGCGTGAGGGCAGCTATGAGTGCTGTCAACCACTCATCACCTTCTTCAGTCGGTGTGGGCTGAAGCGGGGGCAGGCCACCCTGTGCCGCTTTCATGCGTCAATGATGGCCTGGTGCTGTCTATGGATGCACTGGCAAGGGTGCAGGCGCGTGTTACTAAGTTCAGGAGGCAAATGGTCCTTGACCATATGCGTCCGGCTACGGCCATCAGGGAGCGTCTTCTTGGGACGCCCCTGACAGGTCCTAGCATCTTTGGTGGCCAGGCGCGGGCCATCCTAGAGGACACTGCTAGCATTGCGCAGAATCGGTTGGCGGTAAACTTACAGCTAGAGCTGGTGCGGCAAGCACACGCAATAGGGGGTATAGAGAAGCCGTTGACTGTTCAACCTTCCAAGAAGCAGAAGAAGCATAAAGGCAAGGCGAAAGCTAAGCCTAGTGCGGCTGCTGCTTCATCTGGCTTTTCTCAGCCGCGACCAGCGAAGAAAGCCAGGAAGGTTGTGGAGGCCCCTACCCTCCCCAGTGTTGCTCCTGATCACCCTAGAGGCGGGAAGGGGAAGGGTAAGTCCTCAAAGGGCGGAAAGAAGGGAGTGGATCGTACCTGAGGGTACGAGAGCTCCCTTCGTATCCGCCTGGACCGCACGTGTGCGACAGGAACAGCGGTGCCAGTTAGACCTGCCGAGCCAAGACCGAAATGGTTCTCTCTCTCGTTAAGAGAGGGGGGGGGGGGCGGGGAGCGGACCGCGAGCCAGACAACCCCGTTAGACGTCGAGGCTCATTCGTTTTGTCGAGGCTTGGCAAGGTGTGACGTCAGACGGTCTGGTCCTGGGATGGTTATCCCAGGGATACATGCCGGAGTGGTGGGACTTTCCGCCACAGAATCTGTCTTTGGCATCTGTCTGGACACCCGTACCAAGGGAACCAGACAAGTTAGAAGCCATTCAAAATGAAGTGTCAGGTTTGCTTCTGAAGGGAGCAATAAAACCAGCAAACCAGAACACTCCAGGCTTCTATTCAAATATGTTCCTTGTCCCCAAGAGCACAGGGGGATGGAGACCCGTACTCAATCTCAGGCCATTAAATTGGTTTATCCATATGCCTCGGTTCCAGATGGAAACGCCGAGGTCGGTAATGGCAGGATTGAGGAAGGGAATGTGGTGTGTGTCGATCGATCTGAAAGATGCATATTTCCACATTCCAATGAACAGGAGTTGTCACAGGTTTCTGAGATTTGCGTTTTAGAATCGAGTATGGGAGTTTATTGTTCTCCTGTTTGGCCTGTCGACAGCTCCAAGGGTTTTCACAAGAGTGGTCCTTGCGGTGACAGCGTTTCTCAGAAAAGAGAACATGGTGCTACACACCTACATAGACGATTGGCTGATCAAAGGAGATACGGCAGCCAGGTTAGAGGTAGATATTGCTCTGACTATGAAGTTACTTTCAGATCTAGGCTGGATAGTCAACAAGGAGAAATCCGAGTTGACACCCACTCAACATTTCGTTTATTTGGGGATGCGATTCGATCTCGAGGAGGGCAGGATTTACCCGTCAGAGCCCAGAGTGGTGTCTCTGTTAGCCATCCTCAAGAGTTTTCGAGTGGGAAACCACATTCAGGCGAGGCGGTTTCTTCAGATGCTGGGCATGATGGTCTCCATGGAGCAGGTGATCCCGTACGCTGCTCTAATGCGAAGACCTATCCAGCTGTATCTGATGTCTCTGTGGAAACAGAGAACAGAACCCCTGTCAAAACTGGTGCCAGTTTTGGAACCAATAGTGTCGCATCTTGTATGGTGGAAAAAGTGTCAGAATCTCCTAGTAGGAGTTTCGCTGCACCTAGCCCACCCCCAACTGTCCGTGTACACGGATGCATCGCTGGAGGGGTGGGGGGCCTGCCTGGGAGAACACCAGGTCTCGGGCACATGGACTCTCCAAGAGAGCCAGCTGCATATCAATCTGTTGGAAATGATGGCAGTGGAACTGGCGTTGGAACAGTTTCTTCCAATGGTTAGGGGCAAGGTGATATTTATACGATCGGACAATTCGACGGTAGTATCATACATAAATCGTCAAGGCGGGACCAGGTCACCCACACTGTGTATCAAAGTGTGGCACTTGATTCAATGGTGCGGGAATTACTCAGTTGTTTTGAAAGCAGGTCACATTCCTGGGTGATTGAACATTCTGGCAGATGCTTTGTCTCGCAGACAGAATTCTGCCAACAGAATGGTCTCTCAACCCTCCAGTTCTACGAAGGATCTTCGAGCATTGGGGCAAACCAAACGTGGACTTGTTCGCCACAAAGGAAAATGCTCAAATCATGACTTATGTCTCGCCGATTCCAGATCCAAATGCCGTCGATACAGACGCTCTGGCGATAAGCTGGAGGGGGATGCACGCTTACGCGTACCCACCCACCATTCTTCTGCCGAAGGTTTTGGTGAAGATCAGGGAGGAACCGTGTCTGGTCCTGCTAATAGCGCCGTATTGGCCCAGCAGGGCGTGGTTCACGGATCTGCTAGATCTGCTGGTGGAAGACCCAGTGCAGTTGCCCGAGATTCCGAACATAATCTCCCAGGCCAAGGGACGCTTCCTACACGAGCTTCCCGAAATGTTCAAATTGACTGCTTGGATGTTATCAAACAACGTTCCACGTCGGAAGGCTTTTCTTGACAAGCTGCTGATTTCATCGCGGCTGCGAGAAGGAGGTCAACCTTCAAGTCATATAACAACAAGGTTAACAGATTTGCAGACTGGTGTGAAGAAAAGGGTATTGATACCTTTCAATCCACTATTCAGCAAATAGCAGACTTTCTCTGTGAGCTGTTCTTTTCAGGACTAGCTCCCGTCACAATTGCTGGATACAAGTCAGCTTTGGCATCAGTTATCCCTTGTCTAGCCAACAGGGATAGTCCAGAGGTGGACCAGTTAAATGTGATGGTGAAGGGAATGAGCAATCTCCGACCGAGACAACCAGTAGTCATTCCAGCCTGGAGTCTATCTTTAGTGCTTAATGTACTGGCCAAGCACCCTTTCGAACCGTTGCGTTCGGGTAGTCTAAAGCATTTGACTCTAAAGACGGTCTTTCTATTGGCGGCTTCCTCAGCTAGAAGGTGCAGTGAGATCCATGCGCTTTCGGCAGAGAGGGACCGATTTATTGTCTCCGGAGAGGGTCTGCATCTTCTGCCAAGAGCAGAGTTTATGTCAAAGAATCAATCTTTGAGATATCCCGGCAAACTGATCATGATACCAAAACTAACAAGGTTTGATCGTGATGCCAGTGTCTGGTGCCCGGTCCGTGCTTTGACTAAGTACAGGAAACGGACAGACTCGTTACGGTCGAACAATAGACATCTGTGGATCTGCCATAAGAAGCCTTATGGCGCCACATCCATGGATACTATCTCTCATTGGGTAGTCGAATACATTCAGATTACTCATGAGATGGTGACTGGGCACCAGGTGCAATGCGCAAGGGCACACGATGTTAGAGGAATAGACGCCTCGACCGCCCTTTACAGTGGTGTTCCGTTAGAGGACATCATGGCCGTTGCACAATGGCACTGTGAGTCCTCATTCACGGATTACTATATGAGGGATGTGTCAAACTCAGCCAATCCACTCGCTTTAGCTGTTTTGAAACGATAGTTAAGTGACCACACTGCTCCTCTCCCTTTTTTCACTTTGGTAAGAAAAGAATTTAGAAGCATACATGGTCGAGCGAGAGGATGACAACCAGATTGTGTCACTGATGGCCGGACAAGTGAATGGTTGGAGGCGGTATGTCTGGAATCCATTTATCATGAGGTAATTCAAGATTGAAGAGTTTTTTGTATCATGTCTATATATCATGTTCATTCATCTTATTTATTCATGCTCATTCCCAGGCTAATACATGTGTATATGCAAAGAGCAGTTAACCCTCCTGGCATATTTGTGTTTTCAGGCGAGATGCATGTTCGTGAGTTCTCTCCCTTTTCTTAGGAGGAAAAGGGGGGGGGGGCAGTGATGCGAATGTGATTCGGTTCCGTTAACTTGACAGTCCTTTTTAGGTCTCCGTTAGTCAAGTTTTTAAGTCTAACTCTTTCTCCAAGGGGCAAAAGTAGCATTTATGGCTTCCCCTTCCCACCAGGTTACTGACCAAATCTGGTGTATATCATAAGTAACAGAACGGTGAGTATTGATCGAAGGAGAATGAAGGAAATTTAAATTTCCCTTTCTCAGAGATCTAACAATACTCACCATTCTGTTACGGACCCAGCCTCCCAGTCCCACGGAGGCAAGCCATGGATTTCTCTTGTTTGGTGGCTATGCAAACAATATGAGCTCTATGGTAGACGGGTACTCGGCAGTTGGGAGCCGAGTACCCGGTTCCAAGGAGTCGGTAAAGCTTTCTAAGTCTATAGTCCTAGAGCCAGCTGTCAGGGCCAGCTGTATATCAGAAGTAACAGAATGGTGAGTATTGTTAGATCTCGGAGAAAGGGAAATTTAAATTTCCTTCATTCTCTTGGTCTACAAATGGCCATTTCTCAAGACCACGGCAGGAGCCATTTTTGGCTGATATAAGTGTTAAAGGGTTAATAGTCAAGCCAGCATCGGCATTGTCTTTTGGCAACACCCATTTGCAGGTCAAAAGACCCATTTTTTAACAAGGACAAATTTGTCCAATACCCGTGGCATTGCTAGATTTTTCAATCGGGGCGCCATGAAATCAAAATTGTCAATGTTGCTGTTGTGTTTTATCTTTTAACCACAGTATTGGCAAACATCTTTGGTACTGCCTGGGCAAGCTTCCACATAAGTTTGGACTTCTAAGATCCTTCCAGTAAAACCAGCGTTATTGAAAAATGTCTTGAAAACAAAGTTTCTGAAAGCTGTTGCTGTTGCATTTTAGATTTTGAGCTCAAAATTGACAGATGCCATTCGGATGCCACGGGCAAGTTTCCACCCAACGTTGGAGAAGATCCCTCCAGTAGAACCAGAGTTATTATCCCCATGTTTTAAAAGATGTCTATTCTAATCGCCTCTGTCGATCTATCTGTCATGCTATCTCCTCCCAAATCGTTGGGTGGAATTCAACTAAATTTGGTATGTATATGATTCCGGTGTGCAAGACCATATTTACATTTGGCTCCGCCCCTGGGAGGCAGGGTAGCGGTCAAAAGGTAAAATTTTAACCAGCAAAAATTGATTCTTACCTCCATTACATGCCATCTCCTTCGAAACCGTTGAACAGAATTCGACTAAATTTGGTATGTGAGTTACCCATATCAATGTGGAGTGCATGAGTACATTTACATTTGGCCCTGCCCCCACGGGTTGGTGGGGGATGGGGGTCAAAATGTAGAAAAATTGTAATGCAACTCCTCCGAAACCATTTGACAGAATACAAGAAAATTTTGTATGTGAGTTACCCATATCAATGTGGAGTAGATGAGCTCATTTGCATTTGGCGCCGCCCCCTTTGGGTGGGGGATGGGGTCAAAAGGTCAAGAAATTAATTGTAATGCAACTCCTCCAATACTGTGATGGAATACAACCAAATTTGGTATGTAAGTTACCCATATCAATGTGGAGGGCATGAGCACATTTGCTCCAGGGGTGGGTGGTGGTGTGGTCCAAGTGTCAAGAATTTGATTATAATGCAACTCCGAAAATATTGTACGGAATTCAACCAAATTTAGTATGTGAGTTACCCATATCAATGTGGAGTGGATGAACACAATTGCATTTGACTCCCTCCCCCCAGGGGGGGGGTTGGGGATGGGGTCAAAAGGTCATTACCCCTGGCGTCTGAGCAATCTGGGTAAGAATTTACCACTGCAATGACTGTCTCGATAATTGGTTCAGTCATCCCATTAGTAAATTTAAAAAAATGGTTTTCTTTTGATGTGCAAATGGACATTGCTTAAGCAAAATTCTTGATTTTCCCGATTAATCGTGACCAATAATTGGCTACGGGACAAATTATGTATGAAGATGATAATTGACAGAGACATACATGTACAATGCATCTGAGAAATAATTTGACATGTTTCCAAAACAAAATAAAGCATACGTTTGAATATCTTGACCATATATGTAGTGTGCCTCAAGTCCCTTGGGCTTCTTGTTATTATGGCTTGCTGGTGACCTGATATGTCTAATTGGTCCCCGATGAGAGCTCATTGAGCATTGATAGGAACCATTCAATACAAGGAAGTTGTGATCAACTGACCCTTTAACCAAATTTCAATTTTCTCTAAGAATTATCCATTTGCACACCAAGAGAAGACTATTTTTTTAAATTTACCACTGAAATGACTGGCTCGGTTATCAAGCCAGTCATTTCAGTGCCAAATTTTCAAAAATACTGTTCTTGTGGTCTGCAAACATTTGGACATTTCTCGAAGGCGTTTTGAGGCTCAATGGGCTAATGTTTTACTGTGTTTTCAAACAGACTTTTGTGACTAGTCGACATCATACCAGTACCGTGTATCTATATAGCATGTAACATCATACCAGTACCGTGTATCTATATAGCATGTAACATCATACCAGTACCGTGTATCTATATAGCATGTAACATCATACCAGTACCGTGTATCTATATAGCATGTAACATCATACCAGTACCGTGTATCTATATAGCATGTAACATCATACCAGTACCGTGTATCTATATAGCATGTAACATCATACCAGTACCGTGTATCTATATAGCATGTAACATCATACCAGTACCGTGTATCTATATAGCATGTAACATCATACCAGTACCGTGTATCTATATAGCATGTAACATCATACCAGTACCGTGTATCTATATAGCATGTAACTGACTATAATTTAGCTGCATTTTTAATGCAACTGAACTAACTTGTAACAGAAAAGTCTTTTAAGTTTCAGTAAGTGAAAGGTAACCAGCTACATTGCGAAAATAACTGAAATTTCAGTTGCTATTTAGTTACATTTCAAATTTTTCTACCAAATTTATTATAGTTTTCTTAAATTTGCACCATAGTTATGTATAAGTTGACACACTACTATCCATTTAGATTGTCAATTACATATCACATTCACACAAACCCCCCTACCCCCTCCGCCTCACCCATCCACCCTTCTCATCCCCCCTCACCCATGCCCTCTACTCCACTCACCTTCACTCATCACATCCTCCCCTGCACCTCACTCTAGTTCTCTCCATTCCACTTCCCTCCACATTCCACTCCCCCCATTTTCATCGGCTTAATTGAAATGCTGGAAATTCATGCTTCACATACAAAGTTGGTGGAGTTTAGCTGGAAATTAAGTGTTACTGCGCAATCATGATCGATTATTAAAGAATAATCGTGATTATTTGAAATTAATCAGCCAACATGTACATGTAGATACATAATAAAAGCATATCAATGGTGAAAGCTCCAATGATGCTTAGATTGATTTCAGGCCAAGAGAAGACTACTTTTGATAACGTATCACTGGAATGCCTGGTTCAATGCTTGAGCCATCATTCCAGTGATACATTTTCAAAAATAGTATTTTCTTGGCCTGTAAATGGACGTAATTCTGGGATCAAAATGTAAACTTAGTGCATTAAAGAGAGTAATTAAAAGGCAGGTTTTGAAATATTTTTATGTACAACGTAATTGAAATTATTAACAATTATTCGATTATTGAATTTGTAATCATGTAAATTCATGCTTTAAATAATAATCACAATTTTTGATTTAATCATGTAATCGCGGAAGCCTACTAGAAATTGATCCTTCTATAATAATGTTACAATTTAACCTTGTATACAGGGTTCCTACTAGTCATGGAATCCTGGAATGTCATGGAATTTGAAAATTTGAATTCCAGGCCTTAAAAGTCTTGGAAAATAAGCATTTTTTATCATAGGTCATGGAAGTATCATGGGAAATGGTAGTCATGCAAAATCTGTTAACATAAGTTTCCGCCGTCACCTCTGTACAATACAATTATGGTAAAAGCTTATCAAAACAAGGCTTTGGATTGGTTGTTACAAGACGCAATATTTAGATCGTAATTTATGTAGCTAACAGATCTTCTAGATAGTAATTCTTAAAAGTCATGGAATTTGTTACTTTTGGTCATGAAAAGTCATGGAAAAGGCATGTAATTTCAAACGCAAAAATGTGTACAAAGCCTGTGTGTATATCATATGCTTTGTCTATCCATTTGTCCATCTGATCATGTAGTGAACTGTACCATGCACTCTTGTAATCTTGACTAAAAACCTTGGAAATCAATGGACCTTTCCAGTTTTAGCTATGCCAGCCCATCTCTATCTATGCTCCACCGACATCGCGTCCATGTTGGGATCAGTCGATCTCTGGACTCACAAACTATCAATTTCCAGAAAACGATGTAGGTAAGCTGTTGAATATTTTGAAACTAATTCGACTGGGTGCTGTTGCATGATTATTAAATAGCAAAGACATACAATTCGTACAATGTGTCGGACTATTAAGCACTAAAGACGGACTATTTCGAATCATTCATGATTATGACATCAGCCTACACGTCACATAGTTTATTAGCTCACCTGGCCTGAAAGGCCAAGTGAGCTTATGTCGTGGCGACCATCCGTTGTGTGTCCGTCATCTGTCCATCCGTCACCTTTTCCTTTGAACAACTTCTTCTCAAGACCCACTGGGCCAATTTCAATTATATTTGGTAGGAGGCATCCTTAGGGCATAGGGATCCAAGTTTGTTCAAATGAAGCCGATCGGTCAATTAGGCTGGCGGCCATCTTGGATTTTGGCCGATTTTTAGAAACGTGTTTAAAAATCCCCGAAACCACTTAAGGGATTGAAGGAACCCTCATGAAATATGATCTAGGGCAAGAGCTCAACCAAATTTGTTCAAGGAAACTTAATTGGTCAAATAATTCGGCGGCCATCTTGGTTGACCTAGTTTTAGCGAAAATAACTTCTCCAGAACCGCTGAAGGGATCAAGCCGAAATGTGGCAGATATGATTAGGGACTAAGGGCCAGTAAAGTTTGTTCAAGAGAAGTTGATCCGTCAAAAAACTTGGCTGCCGTGGGCCAATCAAAATATAGCATGTTTGCCGGCCATATTGGATTTTTTTATTCAATGGATTTTGAGGCCGAAATTGGTTTTATATGGGTTTTTGGGTATTCTGATCTAAAATTTGCAATTTTTGAAACTGTCGGAT
>CM067374.1:47876298-48243798 GCA_034401795.1 Chaetoderma sp. LZ-2023a | reverse complement strand
ACGTTAAAACTGTAAAGCCCCTCCCCTCCCTAAACATACTTGCCTCAGATGTTACCTTTGTTGAACAGTCACAATTAGTTGCTAAAAATGTAAATGTCTTAGGCAGGATTACTCAATCCACCAGGAGAAAACTAGGAAGTTTTTGTGATTTTATTTGATATTGGGGTCAATGGTCAGCATTAAAGATACATTGAGTAAATGAGAAGACAAATCTGACTTGTCTGACCTGTGAACATCAGCTTTCACCTTTACTGGTTCAATGCTTTAATGCTCTAGATTGGTCAGGAAAGTTGATTATTACTCAGTGAATGGTCATTTGCAGGGCAAGAGAAGACAATTTTACCATTGGAAGGACTTGCTTGATTATCAAGCCAGTCATTTCTACTTCGAATAATACTTACCAGATGTACTATTATGATAATGTCTATTATCTAGTCTAGCTCAAAATAAACAATTAAAAACTCCGCACTCTCCTGGTCCTGCCCATACTGTGTCCGGGAATTACCATAGCCGCAGATACCGAGTCAATTCCCAATCACAGTCAGATTCGTCTATATTGCGACTTGAGAAAGTCACGTTTTTGTAGCTCTTAAAATTTTCAATTTTAAACGAATATAAGCGTTGTTGGAGTGCGTTATTGCTTGCATCATGGAAGACAAAGGGAAATCATCACAGGGGCAGGTTGTATCAATCTAGAATTTATACATTCGTGCCATAATGACTGTTTGAAATTAAATTGGCACATTATTCTAAAATGGTAGCCATTGTTGGAGTCCCTCGGTACCCATTAACTTGTTAGTCTTAATCCGGGTACTCGGTTCTTTTCTCTTGCGACTCAGTTCCTTCTAAGATGGATGCGCTCTTAGCCAAGATGGCGGCGCCCATGATGTTTATTTCGCTTGGCTTCGCGTATCTATGCACTCTGTTTATGCCGATTTTTTAGCTCTCGCTTCATTGTCGAGGGTGTTTGTAGCGATCGGCATGTAATTCTTGGCTGTATTAACGTAAGTTAACTTCCAAGTTGTGTTTATTAAATTTCACTTTAAAAAGTTTCAAATATTTTCCTGCCTATGGCTTGATTATCATTAATTAAGAGAAAGTTAATGTTTCGAAGTAATTCATTTTTACTGTCACGTCAATTGTGCGTATTGCTCATCATCTTGTCATGTGCAGCGTTTTAATTCTTCTTTGTGTTCGCAGAGAGCCAAGAACCAGGACACGTTGTGTTACAAATGCAACAGGTTCATGAAGCGCAAGTACTCTGGCCATCATTGTGTAGCTTGCGCTAAGTGTAAGATTGGAAGTCCGTGTGATGTGTGCGCCAAGTGCTCGTCGGAAATGGTGGCGGAATTTGATCGTGATCGACGTGCGAGCTTGGAGAGGATCGCGAGGGACAAGGCGGCCAAGCTGGATCAGGCGTCTGAATGACCGCATGGATTCAGCACTGGGCGTATGGGTGGCCCAGTTCAAGGCAATGTTCGAGTCATTGCAGTCCACAGTCCCATCGATGCAGGCTGGTGCAGGGCAACCTTTAGGTGGTCCGGCTAGTTCTGCGGAGGGACGAGCACCTGTCTCTTCTCTGACCTTGGCTCAAGAGCCGACGGCGGGGGAGGAAGATCTTCTCATGGAAGATTCCGGCATGCCGGATATCTCGTTGACGGCTATGCCCAGTACATCCCAGGGGTCTCCCTCGGGTTTTGTACGGGTATGCCAAGCGGATGGTGATGTCGACGTTCCGTCTGGCATATTCCATCCGAGTTTCGTGCAACCCGCGTTGTCGGTGGAGCCGTGTTTTGCAGTTCCTACCGGCATCCGGGCGGCATTAGGAGCGGCTCCAATCGGAATGCCGACACCTGCGGTAGTCAAAGCGGCCGTGGTCCCGCCTCCCGTGCTGGAGCCGATGGACTGCGGTGAATCCGTGTCCGGCGATTCGTTGGACACCGCTGCCGCTGGTAGTCGGGCTATGGACGTGCTTCATGGTGTTAGAAGTGCGTCCCATAGCTCTCAGCATGGATCGTCAGTGGCCTTCTCATCCAAGGGAGAGAGGGAAGATGAGAACGGTAGTTCGTTGATGGACGAATCAGCTTTCTGCACCGAAGCTGAATGGGTGCAGGTCCTTGGCTGGATGTCCGACCATCTCGGGTTGGCATCTGATCTAGGATCTCAGCGTGATCCGGCGATGGAACGGATGTCAGAGCGAGCGGCTAGCGCTCTGTCAAGTGGCTCTTCGGCCATACCGACACTCCCTTTGGACACGCAGACTTCCGACATGTTCAGCCAGAGTATGCGCTGCCCAAAGCCCCGAAGGGGATAAGGAGTAGGGTCCATTTTCCGGAGCAGGCCTACCATCTGTATGCCTGGGTTCCACGGCTTTCCGTCGGGGTGCGAGAGGCGCTGAACAGGCCGTTGGCTGGGAAGCCGAAGGGGCGTTCTCGTCCCTTAGTTTCCCAAGCTAACAAAGATCTGTTCAATGAGTTGACGCACGACAAGCCTTATCCAAGGTCGCGTCAATGGTTGCTGAGCAGGAAGTAGTCGGCAAGTCATGGAAGTCGACTAAGAGGACACAGCCGCAGCAGTCCTACAGGCAACATCGGCAGGAGCAACAGAGGCAGCGCCAAAGATCGCCCTTCCGTCATTCTGGCCGTGATGCCCATCGGGCATCCGGCTCTCAAGGACATGGTCGTTCGTCTTCATACAAGCCCTCTAATAAGAGGCCGTATGAGGATGACAGGAAGGGTGGCGGTTCGGGCGCAGCGGTTAAGGTAGGGATAACCGTTGCGGCGGTTCCGGACCGTCATATTCCAAGAAGCCGTGGGGCTGCCATGGAGGTCGGTCCTGATGGGTTTCTGGCGGAATCAGTTCCGGTGACGTTAGGAATGAGTGGAGTCGAGAATCTACACCCAAGCGATTTAGCGTCTTCTCGTGCTATCTTGACCGCCAGCTGTGTGCAGATTCCTAAAGTCGGAGGCAGACTTCAACTGTCCCAAGCCAATGGGAACAGGTCGTGCGAGATTGTTTAGTCTGTCAGTGGTTAAGAAATGGCTACGAACCGGACTGGCTCATCCATCAATCGTTAGTTCCGTTAACATCGACTCCAGTATGGACTCCCGTTCCAAGGGAATCCGATCGTCTAGATGCCATTTGCTCAGAAATAGAATCTCTTCATCAGAAGAATGCGATTCATCTAGTCCGCAATCAGTCATCCCTAGGCTTCTATTCGATGAACAGAGTCAAGAGCCTGATTGCAGTTTTTAGTCGGTTTCTCTAGGAGCCTATCTGACGGCGCGCCGATTTCTCAGAATACTGGGTTTACTAGTATCTCTGGAGAAGGTGGTTCCTTATGCGGCACTCAGGCGCAGGCCAATTCAGATGTATCTAATGTCATTCTGGTCTCAGAATGGATCCGTTATCTCTGAGGATACCAGTAAAAGAACCATTAATATTCCACCTTCAGTGGTGGTTATCACAACAGAATCTCCTGCGAGGTGTTCCTCTACAACCTCCTCAACCACAGATGTCCATCTTCACAGATGTCAGATGTCTGAAAATGTATAAAAAACGTACTGAGGAGTGGAGAGATGACCCGAAATCTCTGTGGTTATGTCTCAAAGCTCCTCATTTGCGCGCCTCGAAAGAAACCGTTTCTCGTTTGATAGTCGACGCTATTCAGATGTCGCACAAAATCACTACAGGAAAGCAGATTGATCGTGCAAATGCCCATCAGGTCCGAGCACTAGCAGCAGCATCGGCCCTTTATAAGGGTGTCTCATTAGAGGAGGTGATGTCTGTAGCACAATGGCATGCCGAGTCGTCATTCACTGATTTCTACCTTCGCGACATGTCCAGTGCACTTAATCCGGTAGCCGTCACCAATTTATCGAATCGGAACTAAGCCACATCCGACCACTATTTCGCACACATCACAAGTTATTCCACTTACACTGAACAATGGCTATGCACATGACCTGAGTACGACTGTGGATTGGGCCGAGCTCCTGTGATGAACAAGAAAAGATCAAGCACTCAAAATGGTGAGTGTTTACATTAATTAAGTGACTATAAATAATTTACTTACAGTCGAAATACCAGACTGCTTAGGTAAATAGTCTGGTATAAGAGTATACTTATCCTCTAAAACAGACATTAGACTCATTCCAATTTGAAAATCTATTCGATATACTGATATTTTTTCAAAATTAGAAGTTGTAGTAGCTTCTTTGCACTCTACTGGACTGCCCTAGCTGAGACTTGGGGCTGACACGGGTCTGGTGGGTGTTGCATCCCCATTGACAGCCCTCTGAATTTTGTGCGAACAAAAGAGGGGGGAGCGTGGTCTAGACCATGGAAGTTTAGCACTCTATGAGTCAGATGGCAGAACCCAAGCGTATGCCAGGGTTCTAGTCTCTTCACAACCTTCTCTGTCGGATGGTAGATGAGTGCTGGTTCGAGCCTCACCTCCTCCCACCGGTATTTCTTGGCTGTTGAAATCCGGAGTTTATCATAATAGTACATCTGGTAAGTATTATTCGAAGTAGAATAAAAAAAGCACCTGCTTTTGTTTCTATGAGAATTCTTAATACTTACCAGATGTACTATGGCCCTGCCTCAGCCGCCCCGCTGAGGTAAGGCTGAGCTACTTTCGCTGTTTGTCAAGGCAAATATAAGACGAATCTGACTGTGATTGGGAATTGACTCAGTACCTGCGGCTATGCTAATTCCCGGACACAGTATGGGCAGGACAAGGAGAGTGTGGAGTTTTTAGTTGTTTATTTTGAGCTAGACTAGATAATAGACATTATCATAATAGTACATCTGGTAAGTATTAAGAATACTCGTAGAAACAAAAGCGGATGCTTTTTTGATTCAGTGGTAGAACTAAAAAAATAAGTATTCTTTTGGTCTGTAAATGGACATTTATCAATTTCACTTCAAGAGTATACTTACCTCCCTAATACTTTTGATATTGCTAAATATTGGCTTTCACTCAATAAACACTCAGATTTAAAACAGTTAGGTGCCCCTACTGGGCAGGGAGTCAGAGCGTAGTCTGGCGGATGCCAGCCCCACCACCGCGCATGCGCAGACTAGCACTTCCTCTTTGCTAGATTATTGGCAAAGAGAACACACATGTCTTTTTGAGTCATAAGCTTTTCTTACTCTTAAACTGTTTTATTGGTGTTATTTTGGAGTGTTAGTGTCTGATTTGGATGGCGGGAGGATACACTTCGCCACGGAAGGACTTAGGACCTTTAAATCAGGTGACTTCTAGTAAAATTAGCGAGTTTTCTTCCCGGTGTATTGTGTTTCCGGGACTCGCGTTTACCGTGATAAGCGCCTTGGTTAGTTGGTTTATGTCAACTCGGTGCTACCTAGGACTAATTTCTCTTTCTGTTTATGTCCACAGGTCTGTATGACGCTAGGTGGTGACTTCACAGCAGCAGAGAGTTAGTTTTCTCTCCACCATGGTTCCATTTCCTACTAACACTGTTAGGTTATCTAACCAAATGAAAAATTATGTCCAGTGAGTTGGAGGCCTAGTATAAAGGTCTTCTCACTTTGCCCTCTTGATCCAATTCCTTCCCCATGAGGTGGAGAGAGTTAAGAGGCGTGCAGATGGTGGAGTTCTCCGGTTCGTCACGTTGGATGGTTTGTCTATACAAAGTGTCAGGTATCTAGTTATTGATAATGTGGTGATGTTAATTATTGTAAACAAACAAAGGGAGATAATTAACATTTTTGCCAGAAAAGAGTTATCTATATGTATCTGATGGTTGTGTAGTCGACTTATCCATTCAGCATACAATTCGTCCTTGCACTTGGATGTTTTGTTGGGATCGAATTTTTTTCCTGTCACGGGATTAATGACGTCATAATCAGCCTGGCTATGTATTTATCAGCAATTCAAGCGCTATGCTGGTTTCTGATGTATTTTGATCTTTATGATCATTTTCCTTCTCTTTGAGTTGGATTGAGTTTCTAAGCTTAACTAGTTGCTCATACTCCTTGTCCTTTGCCCTGTTTCAGGGACCGGGTTGCGCGTCCTGTGGACGTTTTCTTCATCAAAAGTTCTGGCCTCATCTGTGCTATCTATGTAGCCCTTGTGGTCCCTTGGTTAATTGTGACATATGTAAGCACTGGGGGGGCGAGTTAATGTCCGAATTCTTGTGCTGCTTACAGGCGACGGACAAGGTGGTAGAGGAGGAGAAGAAGAAGAAGCGGAAACGAGAGGTTGTAAGTAGGAAGGGTAAGGGGAAGGTCTCGTCCGCGGTGGATATGGAGGCGTTCCGGACCGAGATGTTGGGAGAGATGAAGAGGACAATAAAGGATTTGGTTCCAGGGTTGCTTCGTGGCATGCTTCCTGGACCAAATCCTTTACTGTCCTCATCATCGGCTTCGGAGCAGGTAATCCCCGCCTCTGGATCGGTTTTCCTTAGACCGCTTCCGTTGTTCGACGATTCAGAGGTGGCCCCATTAGAGGGGGCGTTCCACGACCCTGGCAGCAGGCTTATTGCCGCGCCGATAGGGGACCGTGGACGGTTGTCGCTGGAACCCGCGGGCTGCTTATCAGTCCAGGGGTATCCGCACGCCGCGGTGGCCAGTACCTCCTATGGCACCGTTCCTGGTCAGCCCGGGTTAGCTCTCTTTGCTGACCCGGGGTCTAATCTTTCTGACCAGGGTGATGAGCATTACCTGCTAGGGTCGCCGTCTGACGACGTGGACATGGATGAAGACGTTTGTGCACCCCTTGCGGGGAATGCAGGCGCCTTATTCCACGGTTTTACTCACCCTGGAGTAGAGTCCGCGGCTCAGGTGGTGGCCCAGGGCGCTGCTGATGGCCAGCGGTACCGCATACCTCGGCTTGCCGAGGGTGTTGCTGGTGCTGGCCGGGCCCATGGTGGCGCTATATATACCCCGCGCTCTGCCACGGTGCCTGCTCCTGGTCAAACCAGTGATATTCTCATGCCGGGGCTGTCAGGCCCGCATGTTTTCCCTGGCTTGCCAGGTGTATCAGCGTACCCGCCGTCAAGCTCTACTGCTTGCGCTCAGGAGGAAGACGAAGGCCCCCGTCTTGTAGAGCGCTCGCAGTTAGCCACGGAAGAGGATTGGTATGACGCTTGCCAGTGGTTGGTGAGCGTTAGGCCTGATCTGCCCGTGGAGCAGTCGACTAGCCAGCGTGTTCACACGCCGTGGTTAGCTGGGAAACCGACTGCTAACGCTATGCCTTCTCTGCCGCTGGCGGAGCATGTCGTTGACATGTTCAAGGCGGCGGAGACGTCCATTAACTCGAGTGGGCGTCTCGCGAAGGCCCCTCGCGAGGTGGCCAGGCGTTGTCGCATCGTGCCCCTGGATTACCAGCGGTACGGTGTGGTACCCAAGCCCAGCGTGGATGACCGCGCGGCTTTGGGTGAGGATGCGCGGCCAGGCTCCTGTTCTGACACGGGGGTCTTGTGCTCGAACGCGTTGCGTTCGGCGAATGCCGCGTTGCGTGATGCGGAGGAGAGTGGGAGGGCTTCGGTTGCCGCTCTGTCCCACGTCTCCCAGCTGTTACAGGGGGTAGTAACGGCATCCGCATCGCGCCAGCCAAGCCCGGTCACGGTCCAGCGAGCCATCCAGGATGGTATTAACCTGGCGCTGGACTGTATGACTCGGGCGGTGACCAGGAGTGTCCGGGCAAGACGCACGTTTGCCCTGGACAATCTGTGCCCGTCTCAGGACCTGTACAATAGGCTACTCCGTACGCCTATGACGGGTCCTGGTCTTTTTGGAGGTGAGGGATGTCGCTACCTCCAGGAGACGGTCACCCTGGTGAATAACCAGAGGGCGCTGCGCGAGCAGTTTGAAGTGCTGCGTCGTGCTAACGTTCGCGCCGCGGCCCCTGCGTATCGTCCCCTGCAGGCTCGAGGTGGTGCTGGCCATGTCAGAGGCCAGCCACCGTCGCAGCGTCGGCCTCGGCCGCGTGCGATTCGGCCAGCAGCGAGGGGGGCGCAGGTTCCTCAGGCGCCGTCAGCCAGGCAGCCGCCCGCGCACCGAGGTGTGCGCGGGGCGGGGCGGGGCGCGCGAGGATCTGGGCGTGGTTATCGGTCCTGACAGGACGCTTACCGCGGTAAGAACCACTCCGGTGTGTATGGCAACGGAGACAGTGCCGCTCTTGCATGCCTTGTGTCCACCGCGGTCCCTAGGTGGACCGGTGGGAGGCCGGCTAGCCGACCACATGCAAGAGTGGGAACGGTTGACTCAGGACCGTTTAGTCTTGCGATGGCTTTCCGTCGGGTATCATCCAGAGTGGATGACAGGCCCGCCGTCGCGACTCTCTAGTGCCAGTCTGGACTCCCATTCCGAGAGAGCCAGAGCAAAGGTTGTGTATCGAGGAGGAGATAAATTCCCTCGTACAAAAAGGAGCTATTCAGCCGGCACAAAAGTGTCCGGGCTTCTATTCAACCCTGTTCTTAGTAACAAAACGCACCGGAGGGTGGAGACCGATTCTCAACCTCAAGCCATTGAACAAGTTCATCGAGACGCCCAGTTTCAAGATGGAAACGGTGCGCTCGGTGTTGGCGGGGTTGGAGAGGGGGATGTGGACGGCGTCGATAGATTTGAAGGACGCTTATTTCCACATCCCCATCCACGGGAGTTTCTGTCGCTTCCTGAGATTTGCATTCCAGGGCAGACAGTGGGAATTCAGGGTGTTACCCTTCGGAATTTCCACGGCTCCTCGGGTTTTCACCCGTGTGGTTCTTGCGATCACAGCATACCTCCGCAGGAGAAGCATAGCAGTCCACACGTACATAGACGACTGGCTGTTGAAAGCGCACACCCGGGAAAGTTTGTCGGCCAATCTGGAGATTGTTTTGAAAACTCTCACAGACTTAGGCTGGATGATCAATTTCCCAAAATCAGAGCTGACTCCATCCCAGAAGTTTGTTTACCTGGGGATGTTCTTCGATCTAGAGACAGGATATGTGTATCCTACTCAGGAGAGAGTTCAGAAACTCATCTCGTTAATTCAGTCAGTGTGCGACAGTCATCATGTCCTGGCACGGGTTTACTTGAGAATGCTGGGGTTGATGGTTTCATTGGAACCAGTCATTCCTCAGGCCGCCTTACGCAGGCGGCCAATCCAGTTATTTCTCATGACACAATGGACCCAGAGTACAGGTTCGCTGGACTCGAATGTGTCAGTGTTGGCGCCTCTCATTCACCACCTGCAATGGTGGTTGAATACAGAGAATCTCTTGCCGGGGGTTTTGCTAACCCCTCCCCACCCTCAGGTGACTGTGTATACAGATGCATCGATGGAGGGCTGGGGAGCTTGCCTGGAAGAGTACACGATATCAGGGCTTTGGGATCTGGAACAGTCAAAGGAACATATAAATCTACTGGAGCTAAGAGCAGTAGTCCTGGCCCTGGAACATTTCTTACAGAAAGTTCAGGGCAAGATTGTTCTTATTCGTTCAGACAACTCAACAGTTGTGACTTACATAAACCGCCAGGGCGGAACGAAGTCGCCCAGTCTCTGTATGATGACATGGAAACTGCTTTGTTGGTGTCTGGATCACCAGATTACCTTGAAAGCAGTTCATATTCCGGGAAGGTTAAACCTGCTAGCGGACTCATTGAGCCGAAGGATGAGTGTTTTACCCACGGAATGGCAACTAAATCAATGTGTGGCGGATCGTCTGTTCGACCATTGGGGGAAACCCAACATCGATTTGTTCGCAACGAAGGAGAATGCGAAGATGACGACGTACGTCTCTCCGATTCCGGATCCAAGCGCTTTCGCAACAGATGCGTTAGCTATCAGCTGGGGGAGAATGTATGCATACGCATTCCCTCCAGCAATCCTGATTCCAAAAATTCTTCAGAAAATCAGACAAGAGGAATGCCAAGTGCTTCTGATCGCCCCGGATTGGCCAAGCCGATCATGGTATACGGATCTGCTGGACCTTCTGGTCTGCAATCCGGTTCCTCTGCCTCTGATGGACGATATTATCTTCCAGGGCAAGGCCCTTCACAACAATCCGTCAATGTTCAGATTGACTGCGTGGATGTTGTCAAGGAATCTAGAATTAAGGAGGGCTTTTCTGAGCAAGCAGCCATGTTTATGGCCAAAGCCAGGAGGGGGTCAACCTCCAGAGCATATAATTATAAAATCAACAGATTTGCAGAATGGTGCTCAAAAAGATGTATTGATCCAATGGATTCATCTATTCAAGTAGTAGCTGATTTCCTCTGTCACCTCTATGATGCCTATAGCCTCAAGCCTAACTCTATTGCTGGTTATAAGTCAGCATTGGTGTCTGTTATTCCTTGCTTGGCTAAGAGGGGAAGTGATGAAGTAAATACATTAAATGTATTAATTAAAGGCATGGGCAATCTAAGACCAAGGAATCCACCTGTGATTCCGTCTTGGAGTTTATCGCTAGTGCTTCAAGTACTAGGTGATAAGCCTTTTGAACCACTTAGTTCCATTTCTATGAAACTATTAACACTGAAGACTGTGTTTTTAATTGCTGCGGCCTCGGCTAGGCGTAGGAGTGAAATTCATGCCTTATCAGCCGAGGATGACCGTTTTGTGGTTTCAGGGGAAGGCCTTAAGCTGCTACCTAGGATTAATTTCTTGGCTAAAAATCAGTCGTTGAAATATCCAGGTCAACCTATTATTTTGCCTGCTTTAACTAGATATGATCCTAATTCTAAAGCATGGTGTCCCGTCCGGGCGCTGCGCCGGTACAAACAACGTACGGCAGAGTGGCGCACCGACCAGTCAGCGTTATGGTTGTCATATATTGAACCCCATGGCAGGGCTTCTAAAGACACCATTTCCAGGTGGATTGTGGAATGCATTCAGTTTTGCCATAAATCCGCCACCGGGAAGCAGGTTGACGTGGCCAAGGCTCACAGTGTCCGCGGCGTAGTGACATCCACGGCCCTATTTAATGGGGTCCCTGTGGATGATATTATGTCGGTGGCTCAGTGGCACTGTGAGTCAAGTTTTACAGACCATTATCTCCGTGACACCTCTAATCCTCTCGCCTTGTCGGTTTTGAAAAAATAACTCGGTTTATATTTTTTGAGGAGGGTTTTCCTCATTACTTATATATTTCACAATTAATTTATGGAAACACCCACTTTTTTGGGCCTGCATCAGTCTTTACCAATGGGAAGATGATGTCAGCAGCCGTTTTCAACAAGGTCAGTCTTGTTCATGTGTTGTCCGTTGTTGATTGTATTGTCACGATTACCCGTTATTAATATGGTGATGGTTTGTGTATTTGTGTGGTTCATTGTTGAGAGTTACGAAAATGGAGCTTTTTCGTCTCTGTCCTGTAGTACATGGCACTTGTACGTAGAGAGCGTATAGGACATTGAGGTCAGTCGACTCTTCCTCCCAGGAAGGAGGGGGGGGGAGCGCATATGACATTCGGTCATCTCTCATACATCGGTGGTGTTATCCGATGGTTAGTCAAATCCTGACTGTTTTTTCTTACAGTTTCAGAAGTTTAAGTGCCTTAAACGCAGAAAAGCGTATGGGGATGAGCTGGTCTTTTGACCTCGCCTCCCTCCCGCCAGATTCACTTTCGAATTCTGGCAATATCAAAAGTATTAGGGAGGTAAGTATACTCTTGAAGTGAAATAAACGAAATCTAGGATTTCTTTTTTCACGAGAGAGTTGATACTTACCTCCCTAGATACGGACCCGGCCTCTCCACCCCACAGAGGCTCGGTCTTCAGGCTCTTAATAGTTGCATGTGTGTCAGCCAATAATCTAGTCAGAGGAAGTGCTAGTCTGCGCATGCGCGGTGGTGGGGCTGGCATCCGCCAGACTACGCTCTGACTCCCTGCCCAGTAGGGGCACCTAACTGTTTTAAATCTGAGTGTTTATTGAGTGAAAGCCAATATTTAGCAATATCAAAAGTATTAGGGAGGTAAGTATCAACTCTCTCGTGAAAAAAGAAATCCTAGATTTCGTTTAGATCACTGCAGAAGGCCTTGTTTGTCTTTTTAACAAAGATCATGTTCAACATCTGCCAAAGAACATGCCTAGCAATCACTCGTCAGACCTAAAATTGAATATGCTTCAACAGTCTGAGATCAACCAACATGTGACCTCAAAAACTAACTTGAAACAAGACAATGGAAGGCAGCAAACTTTATTCTAGATCACACAGAGAGAGAGAGAGAGAGAGAGAGAGATAGAGAGAGAGAGAGAGAGAGAGAGAGAGAGAGAGAGAGAGAGAGAGGCTTTATGCTTTTGTCTAGTATTAGTACAGATACAAACCGATTAGCTAGCTTGACCGTCATCGAAGGGTTAATATTAATGTTATGGTAACCTGATTATATGTATTTGTTATTGAATTTTATATGAGTAATATGAAAATGATAATGCTAAGCAGATAGTTATATTGATATATGCTTTAACCATGTCTTCCATCCATTGTGATTCCATGTACAACCGTGGCTAAAGAAGCCATTTTGAAAGTTGAACGTGTGGAATCTCAAGTTTAAATCAAAGGCTGGTAGCGACAGCTTCCAGTTAAATTAATTTTCAAATATTCTACAGCATATGTATTACATTATACATTGTAAATAAGGATAATGAGTAGGCTTTGATGCCTGCATCCACCAATCTTCTCATGGAGGCCTGCGCCCACCAATCCTCTCATGGAGCGACTGTGCCCATTAAGCTCCTCATGGATGACCTGCACCCACCAATCTTCTCATGGTGGGCCTGCGCTCTTCTCATGGGGGGTGGGTGGGGGTGCAGGCCTGTGCCCACCGATCTCATAGAGCGCTTGCGCCCACTAATCCCATGGAGGGCCTGCGCCCACCAATCTTCTCATGGAGCGCCTGCTCCAACTAATCTTCTCATGGAGGACCTGCACCCAACAATCTTGTGGCAGGCCTTCGCCCACTAATCTTCTCATGGCAGGCCTGCACCCACCAATGTTCTTGTGGTGGGCCTGCTGCCACTAATCTTCTCATGGAGTGCCTACACCCACCAAACTTGTGGCGAGCCTGCGTCCACCAATCCTCTTCTGGAGCGCCTGCGTCCACCAATCTCCTCATGGATGGCCTGCACCCACCAATTCTATCATGGAGCCTCTGCACCCACTAATCTCCTCATGGAGGGCCTGCACCCACCAATCTCATGGCGGGCCTGCGCCCACCAATCTTCTCATGGATCGCCTGCTCCCACTAATCTTCTCATGGAGGGCCTGCACCCACCAATCTTCTCATGGAGCGCCTGCTCCCACTAATCTCATGGAGGGCCTGCACCCACCAATCTTCTTGTGGCAGGCCTTCGCCCACTAATCTTCTCATGGCGGGCCTGCACCCACCAATGTTCTTGTGGCGGGCCTGCTGCCACTAATCTTCTCATGGAGTGCCTACACCCACCAAACTTGTGGCGAGCCTGTGCCCACTAATCTCCTCATGGATGGCCTGCACCCACCAATTCTATCATGGAGCCTCTGCACCCACTAATCTCCTCATAGAGGGCCTGCACCCACCAATCTCATGGCTGGCCTGCGCCCACCAATCTTCTCATGGATCGCTTGCTCCCACTAATCTTCTCATGGAGGGCCTGCACCCACCAATCTTCTTATGGAGCGCCTGCTGCCACTAATCTCAAGGAATGCCTGCACTCACCAATCTTCTTGTGGCAGCCCTTCGCCCACTAATCTTCTCATGGCGGGCCTGCACCCACCAATGTTCTTGTGGCGGGCCTGCTGCCACTAATCTTCTGGAGTGCCTACACCCACCAAACTTGTGGTGAGCCTGTGCCCACCAATCCTCTTCTGGAGCGCCTGCGCCCACTAATCTCCTCATGGATGGCCTGCACCCACCAATTCTATCATGGAGCCTCTGCACCCACTAATCTCCTCATGGAGGGCCTGCACCCACCAATCTCATGGATCGCCTGCTCCCACTAATCTTCTCATGGAGGGCCTGTGCCCACCAATCTTCTCATGGAGCGCCTGCTCCCACTAATCTCATGGAGGGCCTGCACCCACCAATCTTCTTGTGGCGGGCCTTCACCCACTAATCTTCTCATGGAGGGTGTGTACCCACTAGTCTTCCCATGGAGGGCCTGCACCCACCAATCCACTCATGGAGTGCCTGTGCCAACTAATCTTCTCATGGGATGCCTGCACCCACCAATCTTCTCATGGCAGGCCTGCACCCACCAATCATCTCATGGAGCGCCTGCACCCACCAATACTCTGATGGAGGGCCTGCACCCACTAATCTTCTTGTGCCAGGCCTGCTCCCATGAACTTTCTTTTGATGGGCTTCCCCCCAGTGGGCTCCCACTAATCTTAGCATGAAGGCCCTGTTCCCACCAATCTACCTGTGGAGGACATGCTCCCAGCAATCATCCGAATACCTGCTCTCACCATGCATGCCATGTTTTCATTTTTCAATATGTACAAGTATTGTGAATGTGTTGGGGAAAGGAAAGACAGCTTTTTTATTTGATTTACAAATTTAAGGACGTATATTGTTTTAATTTGTCAGGGTCTGTAGGAGCCACTAATATGAATGAGCAAAGTTCCCGGTCACATGCTATCTTCTCCGTGACGATCGAGTTCAGTGAGCTAGGTGCTGACAAGAAGACACATGTTCGGATGGGAAAGCTTCACCTGGTGGATCTGGCGGTTAGTGCCACATTATAAATCATATAATACATCTGACTTTAACCCTTTCAGCAATAAATTCCATATATCTCATTCTACTTCGAATAATACTTACCAGATGTACTATTATGATAATGTCTATTATCTAGTCTAGCTCAAAATAAACAATTAAAAACTCCGCACTCTCCTGGTCCTGCCCATACTGTGTCCGGGAATTACCATCGCCCCAGGTACTGAGTCAATTCCCAATCACAGACAGATTCGTCTATTTTGCTGACTTTGAAAGTCGCATGCTTTCTTGTGCTCAAAATTAATAAATTTTTAGCGGATTTTAGCGTGTTTTCGTTATTCCATTGCTGGCTTCATGGAAGGAAAGGGAAAGTCATCACAGGGGCAGGTTGTATCAGTCTATAATTTATACATTTGTGCCGTAATGACTGATTAAAATTTCCTTAAATTGGCACATTATTTTAGAATGGTAGCCATTGTTGGAGTCGCTCCATTATCTGTTAACTGTTTAATCTTATCCGGGTACTCGGTTAATTTCTCTTGCGACTCGGTTCCTTCCAAGATGAATGCGCCCGTAGCCAAGATGGCAGTGCCCATGATTAATGTGGTGTTTTGGCTTGGCGTGTCTATGCACTCTGTGTAGGCCGTTCTTTAGCTCTTGCTTCATTGACGAGGGTGTTTGTAGCGATCGGTCTTTATTTGTTGGCTATTTTAACGTGAGTTAATTACCAAGTCGTGTTTATTAAAATTTCACTCTAAAAATTTTCAAATATTTCCTGTCTAGAGACTTGATTATCATTAATCTATGAGAAGGTTAATGTTTCTAAGTAATTTTAAATTACAATCAAGTAAATTGTGCGTGTTGCTCATCATCTTATATCATGTACAGCGTTTTAATTCTTACTCTGTGTTCGCAGAAAGTGAAGGGGAAGGGCAAAGGCCCACCAGATACCCTTTGTCAGCGTTGCAACCGTTTCATGAAACGGAAGTTTTCCATTTATCACTGCTTGGGCGGCCCAATTCAAGGCGATGGTCGATTCCTTCCAGTCCACAGTTCCGATGATGCAGGCTAGTGCAGGACAACCTATCGGTGGTCCGGTCAATTCTGTGGAGGAACGAGCACCTGTCCTTCCTTCTGCTTTGGCTCAAGAGCCAATGGCGGAGGAAGATGATTTCCTCCTGATGGAAGACTCCGGCATGGATTTGAGACCATCTCGGGTTGGCATCGGATCAAGGATCTCAGCGGGATCCGGCGATGGAGCGAATGTCAGAGCGAGCGGCTAGCGCTCTGTCAAGTGGCTCTTCGGCCATGCCGACGCTCCCCTTGGACACGCAGACTTCTGATATGTTGGAAGTTGTGGCGTACCGTCTGATTCAGCCAGATTATTCGCTGCCCAAGGCCCCTAAGGGGATTAGGAGTAGGGTCCGCTTTCCGGAGCAGGCCTATCATCAATATGCTCGTGTTCCTCGGCTTTCAGTCAGGGAAAGAGAGGCATTGAGTAGGCAGTTGGCTGAGAAATCTAAGGATCATTCTCGACCTTTGGTTTCCCAGGCTCGACAAGCTCTATCCAAGGTTGCGTCAATGGTCGCAGAACAAGAAGTAGTCGGCAAGTCGTGGAAGTCGACGAAGAGGACTCAGCTGCAGCAGTCCTACAGGCAGCATCGGCAGGAGCAACAGAGGCAGGGCCAGAGATCGCCCTTCCGTCCTTCTGGCCGTGATGCCCATCAGGCATCTGGTTCACAGGGACCTGGCCGTTCATCCTCATACAAGTCCTCTAATAAGAGGCCATATGAGGAGGATAGGAAGGGTGGAGGTTCGGGTCATGGTGGCTACTGTAAGAATGGCCGTAGCGGCGGTCCTGGACCGTCTTATTCCAAGAAGCCGTGAGGTGGGGGATGGTCCTGACGGGTTTCCGGCAGGACCCGTTCCGGTGGCGCCAGGAACGAAGGGAGTCGAGAATCTTCACCCAAGTGAATTAGCGGCTTATCGTGCAATATCGACCGTGAGCTGTGTGCAGATTCCTACCATCGGAGGCAGACTTCAACTGTTCTCAATCCAGTGGGAACAGGTCGAGCAAGATTGTTTAGTCTCATTGGTTAAGAAATGGCTACGAACCGGACTGTCATCCGTCAATCGTTAGTTCCGTTAACATCGACTCCAGTTTGGACTCCCGTTCCAAAGGAATCCGATCATCTAGATGCCATTTGCTCAGAAATCAAAGATCTTTAGCAGAAGAACGCGATTCATCTAGTCCGCAATCAGTCCTCCCTAGGCTTCTATTCGATAATGTTCCTCGTTTCGAAATGCACTGGAGGTTGGAGACCGATTCTCAACCTCAAACCGCTGAACAAGTTCATTCTTTCCCCAAAATTTCAGATGGAGACTGGAGCAGCGGTGATGACAGGGCTGAGAAAAGGCATGTGGGCAGTATCGATAGATCTGAAGGATGCATATTTTCATATTCCATTGTCAATTCCTTTTCAGAAATACCTTCGCTTTGCTTTCCAAGACAATGTTTGGGAATTCAATGCGCTTCCGTTCGGTCTGACCACAGCCCGAGGGTCTTCACCAAAGTTGTTCTCGCCATGACTTCTTATCTTCGCAGGAGAAAAAAAGCTGTTCATACTTACATAGACGACTGGCTGCTGAAGGCGGGGAATCCAGTCATTCTGCACAACAATCTTCAGGTAGTCCGGGCCTTACTAAAGGACCTAAGATGGATTGTGAATCTAGAGAAATCAGAATTGACTCCATCCCAGGAGTTTGTATATCTAGGAATATTTTTCAATCTCAGGGACGGTGTAGCTTTTCCGGCGGAGAGCAGAGTCAAGAGCTTGATTGTAGTTCTGGGGTAAATTTCTCTAGGAGCCTTTCTGATGGGGCGTCAATTTCTCAGAATACTGGGTTTACTAGTATCTCTGGAGGAGGTGGTTCCTTATGCGGCACTCACGCGCAGACCGATTCAGATGTACTTAATGTCATTCTGGTCTCGGAGAACAGATCCGTTATCTCTGAGGATTCCAGTAAAAGAACCATTGATATACCATCTTCAGTGGTGGTTATCAGAACAGAATCTCCTGCAAGGTGTTCCTCTACAACCTCCACAACCGCAGATGTCCATCTTCACAGATGCGTCGACGACAGGTTGGGGAGCGGTATTGGACGATCAATCAGTGTCAGGGGAATGGGATCGGACCAATGCGCAGAAACACATCAATGTTCTCAAATTATTAGCGGTGGCATTAAGCCCTTCGAAAAGTCGAGAACACTATCCGAGACAAGATTGTTCTAGTAAGGACTAGGGTTGCACGATTTTTCGATTATTCGATTAATCGCGATTATATAATTCAAAATGATCACGGACGATTATAAAATGAAATAATCGTATAATCGCCATGTTGAAATTTTTGTGAAGACACTTTTACGCTTGTGAAACTCTGCGCGCATTACCAATCATGGAAACAAACATCCGGCTATCAGCCGAATGTGAATGATTAAATAAACTAAATAAATAACTGATTTGTTTGTATTGACTCATGCTTAATTTTAGATGAATAAAGATTGTTCACTTGGTCGCTATTTGTCATTGTTGTTGTAATCACACATGCTTATCCCGCGTTCCCCATTCTCTGAATAGCTATGCGCTAATGGTTTTCCCCAAAAAGTTCTAAAACTGATACCACAGAAATTCAACGCATTTTCTCCCGTAAAAATTCTCACCGCCTACGTCTATGTTTGATGTATACCTTAAAACATCACCGGGGAAGTGAAATTATTTGATTTGAGCACCTAAATATTGCGTATCCTTTAATAAAGGTTGTTTATTACATCAAAATTAATCCACAATTTGATATAAAATGGCATCGCGAAAAAAAAATACAAATCACATGATTTGCCTCAAATTGAACATTCATATCTCGCGAGATCTCCTTCGATTCGAGATCGAGAAAAGTATCTCGTATGTATTGCGTAGCCATTGGCGCAGTGATTTCCACCAGAATATGGTGGTAGAGAGAATTGAAACTTAAAAGGACACGAGCGCTATTCTCCTCATACCAGGCAATATTAATTCATGTAAAACGAGATGATGTAAAGCATATATATAGTAGTCTGTATGGCAAGTAGTTAACAGAAAAATAGCCCCTCTAAATTCGTCGTAAAATTCAAATCTGTCGCACATCTGTTGCACACGAAATGAGGTCAAGAATTAGCTGACGTTACGTGGATATTGATATCACACGAACCACTGGGTGGATCAAGTCCATTTTAATGTCTGCATTAAGCTAGTGATACAGAGGTTAAGATGATACCAAAATCAACACAATCCATAGTTTTCCTTTTACAGTCTGCTACGGAGATGGACTGGGTCCCGATATGTCTGGTCGCCGAAGTGGAGTCTGTGTAACAGTCTAGTCATTGTGATGACGTAATAAGATGGCCGGTCAATAAATTAGAGGTGTATTCTCGTAAAAATCACACCTTTTTAGATTGCCAATTGAAGAGTTTATTTACAGAGCGAGTACTTGGATATAAATATTCTGGAATCGGGGACTCGGAACTCGGGAATTTCTATATATTATCAGTGCGATAGGAACTGAGTATTATACTGATCTGAATAATGGGTACCCGCTTGATAAACTCCCGTTAGCGTATAATATCTCGCGAGCACACGCCGCCTCCCATCGCAAAACAGCCACTGGCTCGCCAACTTAAGAAGCCGGCTATTTAATCACGCCAAGACTGTTTTAAGAGCATTTTGACTCCAAAAGTGGTGAATAAACTTTATTATATCTTGAACATACATGTCCTACTATTAGTATTAATCTAATAGGTGGTCGAGATTTACAAATCCGAGGCCTGTATTGACTTCTAGAGGGGCCGGAAATGTATCAGGGCAGAGATCGGTCTGAAGTAGACGCACCCTGTGACACGATTGTTATTATTATACACACTATTCTTACAAATTTTCCTATACAATCTGCTGAGTTAGGGGGTGGGCTTCTAATACAGAGTTTCGCCGATTTGAAACTGCTAAGAAATCATTGAAACTCATATGTCAAAGTTAGGGGGTGGGCTTCTATTAGAGCATAGGCTACAATTACGTGAAATACGGTACTTTCCGTTTTCCGTCTAGAAAAATCTTGATACATTCCTTTGTTTGCAATCAGCAACTGGCGTATTCTGTCCATGTATGTATACCCATGTGCCTAGCCCATAATCTTACAATCTGAAGTACCATAATAACATCCTATAAGCAGCATTGACGTAGTTAATATAGTTCATAATTAAACGTATGATCGCGATTATTATTTTTATGTGATCGCGATTATGAAAAGTGAATAATCGTGCAACCCTAGTAAGGACAGACAACTCAACAGTGGTGTCTTATTTGAACCGCCAGGGCGGGACGAGATCACCAGAGTTGTATATGACGATTTGGAACCATCTACTGTGGTACCAAGAGAGGAATATTATTCTTCGGGCAGCACACATTCCAGGAAGATTGAACATTCTAGCGGATGCTCTCAGTCGAAGGACGATTTGTCGTCCGACGGAATGGCATCTCAACCAATCGGTAGCGGAGGTTCTTTTCAAACATTGGGGCAAGCCAAATGTGGATCTATTTGCAATGAAAGGAAACGCAAAGATGGTCACATACGTGTCACCGATCCCAGACCCGCTAGCTCTAGCAGTAGACGCACTGGCGATAATTTGGAAAGGAATGTACGCGTATGCGTATCCTCCAACAATTCTTATCCCAAAAGTTCTGGCAAAGATAAGAGTGGGCATATGCCAAGTACTACTGATTGCTCCTACTTGGCCAGGCCGATCATGGTTTACAGATCTGCTGGACGTTCTGGTCTGCAATCCAATCCCTCTTCCAGACAGAAGGGATCTGATCTCTCAGAACAAAGGTCTGTATCTCCACGACAGACCGGAGATGTTCCAATTGACTGCATGGATGTTATCAAGCAGCGAGAAATTGAGGGTGGCTTTTCTGAGCAAGCAGCGAACTTTGTCGCTTCAGCCAGAAGGTGGTCAACCACCAGGACATATAATTATAGAATCAACAAATTTGCAGAATGGTGTAGGGGAAGAGATATTAATCCCTTTTCTGCATCTGTTCAACACGTAGCAGATTTTATCTGTCATTTATACGAAGTTGACAAGCTTGTACCTTCAACCCTAGCAGCACATAAGTCTGCATTAGCTTCAGTCGTTCCCAGTCTGGCCATTGTAGGAGTGGAGAACGACACTTTAAATAAATGAAGTTATTAAAGGAATGAGCAATTTGCGACCTAGACAGCCAATTCCTATCCCACCATGGAATCTATCTCTTGTTCTACAGGTTTTAGGGCATGCTCCCTTTGAACCAATTAGATCTATAGATATTAAACAGTTAACTATTAAGTCAGTTTTCTTGGTTGCAGCAGCTTCGGCGAGAAGGAGAAGCGAAATTCATGTGCTTTCTGCCGAACAAGACCGTTTTGTCGTCACGGGTGAAGGTTTACGACTACTTCCACGTCTTTGTTTCCTGGCAAAGAATCAGTCACTTAAATATCCAGGACAGCCGATCAATTTGCCAAGTTTAATTAGACATGACCCAAACTCTTCTGCTTGGTGTCCTGTCAGATGTCTGAAAATGTATAAGAAATGTACTGAGGAGTGGAGAGATGACCCGAATCTTCGCGCCTTGAAAGACACTATTTCTTGTTGGATAGTCGATGCTATTCAGATGTCGCACAAAATCGCTACAGGAAAGCAGATTGATCGTGCGAACGCCCATCAAGTCCGAGCACTAGCAGCAGCATCGGCCCTTTATAAGGGTGTCTCTTTAGAGGAGGTGATGTCTGTAGCACAATGGCATGCCGAGTCATCATTTACTGATTTCTACCTTCGCGATGTCTCCAGCGCACGTAATCTGGTAGCCGTCGCCAATTTGACGAATCTTAGATAAAGCCACATCCGACCACAATTTCACATACATCGCAAGGTTTTTCCACATGCACTGAACAATGGTGATGCACATGATCTGTCAATGACCGTGGATTGTGCAGAGCTCCTGTGATGATCAAGAAAGACCAAGCACTCAGAAAATGGTGAGTGTTTGCTTTAATTAAGTGACTAATGTTAGTTTACTTACAGTCGAAATACCAGACTGATTAAGGAAATAGTCTGGCTCAAGAGTATCTTATTCATTGCATCAGACATTAGACTCATTCAAATTTGAAAATCTAATCGATATACTGATAGTTTTGTTCAAAATTTGAAGTTGTAGTAGCTTCTTTGCACTCTCCTAGACTGCTCTGGCTGGGACTTGTTGCTGACATGGGTCTGGTGGGTGTTGCCTCCCTTTTTGACAACCCTCTGGAATTTGTGCAGACAAATGAGAGGGGGAGCGTGGTCTAGACCATGGAAGTTTAGCACTATGGGTCAGGTGGCAGAACCCAAGCATATGCCAGGGTTCTAGTCTCTTCTCAACCTTCTCTGTCGGATGGTAGTTGAGAGCTGGTTCGAGCCTTGGCTGTCGAAATCCGGAGTTTATCATAATAGTATATCTGGTAAGTATTATTCGAAGTAGAATCAAAAAAGCATCTGCTTTTGTTTCTACGAGATTGTTAATACTTACCAGATGTACTATGGCCCTGTCTCAGCCGCCCCGCTGAGGTGAGGCTGAGCTGCGTTCGCTGTTTGTCAAAGCAAAATTAGCAAATGTAAGACGAATCTGTCTGTGATTGGTAATTGACTCGGTACTTGGGGCTATAGTAATTCCCGGACACAGTATGGGCAGGACCAGGAGAGTGCTGAGTTTTTAATTGTTTAATTTGAGCTAGACCAGATAATAGACATTATCATATTGGTACATCTGGTAAGTATTAACAATTCTTATAGAAACAAAAGCGGATGCTTTTTTGAATCTCATGGCAAATCTGTTGAATATTTAAAAATCAATATGACTGGAAGCCATTGCTGCCTTAGGCAGGCAGCAATGGCTTCCATTCAGATTAATTTCAAAATATTAAACAGAATATGCTATACATCGCAAAGAATTTACTTTTTCAGGGATTTGTCGTTGAAAGGGTCAATGTTTCATGGCTTTATTCGCAATTATTGCCAATTGTTCAGCTAAAATTGCTCATGGAATGCCATTTGCTTTCAAGAATGATGAAATGTCATCAGACACAGAATTGAAGCATCAATCTTGAGTTGCTCAGAGAATTCTCTTTATAATTAGTTATTAAAATGGAAAATATTCTCCATTATTTTTTTTTTAATTGAACAGAATTACAATTGCTTTACAGACTGTGTAGCAGGTGTTAAGTTTGAACATGTTTTTCTGAACACTGTTAATGTCTGATAAACTATTTTCAAAATAGTTATCAGATATCCTCACACAAGCTAATTTACCAAATATTGACTTAAGTACAGCAGTATACCTGACAAAGAAAAGATTCTGACTTCGTAGTTTATTTGTATAGTATGACTCCTATCATAATTCTATTAGAAAATTACTTTCTAAGATAATGGGAAAAAATCTGACATATTCATTGTACATATTACTAGCAAGGTATGATATACCTATTTAATTATGTCAATTTATCAAGTTTGATTGTTAAAAAAATTAATGAATATATTATTGATCAACTACCCTTGATAGTTCACAGAATGATGATGTGATGATGTAATAATGATGATCATGTCAGTGATAATAATGGCAATGACTGTAATGATTATCATGATGACTATAATAATGATGATTATTATAACCTGCTTGCTTTTTACAGGGTTCCGAACGTCAGGCGAAATCTGGTGCTACGGGACAGCGACTGAAGGAAGCGACTAAGATTAACCTCTCACTGTCTACATTGGGAAATGTCATCTCGGCTCTTGTAGACGGCAAAAGCACTCACATTCCATATCGTAACTCAAAGCTTACTCGCCTCTTACAGGACTCGCTGGGAGGCAACTCTAAAACCGTTATGGTTAGTAAACCTGAGCTCATCACAATTATTAATCTCTGTAAGTGTTTGTACTTAGGTTAGAACGTCAAGAGTAGCAAGAGCAAGCAGAGATTTTCAGACTCTCGCCCTCCCGTTTTTGTCACATTGTACAGATTTTGTTGGCCAAGAGAAGACAATTATTGAAAATTTACCGCTGGAATTCCTGGCTTAATAGTCTTCTTGTCCTGCAAATGGACATTCAATACGCAAGTATTCAGAATTTCAGAATTACAAAATTTGACCAATAAATGGTTAACATGGTTTTGAAACTTCAAAATAGAAACTGATTTGAGATGTCATTAACCCTTTTACTACATCATTATTATGTTTCACTGATTGATCTGCAAATGAACATTTTCTATGATAAAAATGGAAGTTTCTTGACGAAATTTAATGCTTAAAGGATTAAATAAATCTGGAAAAGATCTGCGAACAAGAATAGAATTTCATTATCCTACTTCAGGGTGTTCATAACAATTAGTATATACCTTGCTTCAGCATAACCCTTATCCTGCTGAATTCCCAGTTCTACTTATTCAGTTCTCTGTAGCCTAATAACTGATGGTCAATTTAAGATTGCTCTGTGTCTAATAGACAGAAACAGGTGTTAGCAACACCATCAATATGTACATCAATTCTATGTCAGCAATCTTGTGTAAATTGTAATTTTCAGATATGTGTTATTCTAGCAGTTAAATATAATGCAGATAAAACATGAATCCTTGGTACGGAATATGATGGTAGAAAACAGAACTGTTTGTGGAAACCTGTCATACACATAGTTATTAGGTAGTTTTATTTAAGAGTGCGTGCCCAAATTGGCTATTTATATATTAATAATTAATAAATTAGTGTGCCTATTCAGATATTAATAATAATTAAGAAATTAAGAAGCTAACCTGTAATAGAGAGATCCGATCTGTCACTCAAGTATCTGATGTCATAATAAATTACGTCACTCGTTAGCTAACGTGACAATCAGAATGATGTATTGCTCCGTCATAAAAATCAAAGAGTCTGTCATTAGTGGATAAATTGTATGTCTTTGAAACTAATTTGACTGGGAACTGTTGCTGTTGCAAAATCTTCAACAGCTTCCCCTTGGATACTTGGTTAGAATGCAGTGTTCAAAGTATATAAGTCGATTTCAACACGCATTAAATGTGGGCAGAGCTTCGGTAGAAATGGGTGTAGCTTCGGTAGAAATGGGTGGAGCTTAGCTAGAAATGGATGGGGCTTAGCTAGAAATGGATGTAGCTTAGCTAGAAATGGATGTGGCTTGGCTATGAATAGATTTCGTTTAGCTAGAAGTGAATGTAGCTTAGTTTGAAATGGATGTAGCTTAGCTAGAAGTTGGTGGAGCTTAGCTAGAAATTGATGTTGCTTAGCTAGAAATGGATGTAGCTTAGCAAGAAGTGGGTGGAGCATAGCTAGAAATGGATGTAGCTTAGCTAGAAATGGATGGAGCTTCGCTAGAAATGGATGGAGCTTAGCTAGAAATGAGCCAAGCAAGGTAGAAATGGATGGAGCTTAACTAGAAATAGATGGAGCTTAGCTAGAAATATAGGGGGCTTAGCTCGAAATAGATGGAGCTTAGCTAGAAATGGGTGGGACTTAGCTAGAAATGGATGTAGCTTAGCTTGGCATGGATAGAGCTTAGCTAGAAGTGGGTGGGGAATAGTGAGAAATGGATGTTGCTTAGCTAGAAATGGGTGAGGTATAGCTAGAAATAGATGGAACTTAGCTAGAAATCGATGTCGCTTAGGTAGAAATGGGAGTGGCATAGCTAGAAATGGATGGAGCTTAGCTAGAAATAGATGGTGCTTAGCTGGAAATTGATGGAGCTTAGCGGGAAAAGGGTGGGGCTTAGCTAAAAATGGGTCGGCCATCGCTAGATATGGATGTTGCTTGGCTAGAAATGGGAGGGCATAGCTAGAAATGGATGCAGCTTAGCTAGAAATAGATGGAGCTTAGCTAGAAATGAATGGAGCTTAGCTTGAAATGGATGGAGCTTAGCTAGAAATGGAAGGGGCATAGTTAGAAATGGATGTAGCTTAGCTAGAAATAGATGGAGCTTAGCTAGAAATTAATGGAGCTTAGCTAGAAATTAATGGGGCTTAGCCAGAAATGGATTCCTCCATTACCAGTACAGTGTTCTCTTCTCAGACCTACCTTTAACCGCTAATCAAAATCACAGAATAAATGTTTTCTATTGTATTAATTCAAAATCTGTCTTAGCGCCAGGATTTTATAAGATATATTTAATCAAAATTGAATCTAGCTATGATGTGTGAGTGGTTAAAGGTTTCTTGTCACGCCCTACGTGAAGTAGAGTTTGGCCCGAGTTAGTGATCCAAATGGCATATCGAGCATTAGGTAGAATGTTTAAATTTTCTAAAATGCCCAGATGGCTCGATGTGTGCAAGCCGAGGCCTCTAGTCCTACTGTTATGATTAACCCCTTCAACTTAATGGTGTGATCAGAGGGTATGGACTGTGCCATCAATTATCATGCTAAACTCAAGAGGCTTAGCATCTGTCGGGTAAGTTACGAACATAGCTCATTCCTTTTCCTGCTATGGTCACCAACGTTGCTCTGAACACCAATATTGGTGTTGCCATATGCAATATGTGCTGACGTTCATTGTGATTCCTTACCTTCTACAGGTAGCAAATGTTGGACCTGCTGATTATAATTATGATGAATCAATCAGTACACTGCGTTATGCAAATCGAGCAAAGAATATCAAGAACAAGGCCAAAATCAATGAGGATCCAAAAGATGCGTTACTGCGACAGTTTCAAAAGGAGATCGAAGACCTGAAGAAACAACTAGACGATGGTGAGGCAATGATTCTTACATCCGATACATGGACAAAATTTATCAGCATGATGTAATAATGATTTATTAATCGCTGATGTCATAACACTTATCCATATGAGGCCATGAGATATAGCTGCACAACAACTAGCGGTGGATGGATGGATATACAGACATTTAAAAAATACTGTTGCCGTTTTTCGCTCTAACACTCATATTAGCCAAAACCAGCTTCTGCAGTGGTCTTGAGAAATGCCCATTTGCAGACGAAAAGAAGACTATTTTCGAAAATTTACCACTGAAATGACTGGCTCGATAACCGAGCCAGTCATTCCAGTGGTAAATTTTCAAAAAGTGTCTTCTTTGGTCTGCAAATGGACATTTTCTTGAATTAATTTGAGGGTTAAAGGGTTAATGAGTTAATGGTCTCTCATTAACCCTTTACCTGAATTCAAAAACTAATTTAACATTTAATAACCGCTATCTTGAATATTTTAAAACTAATTTGAATGGGAGCAGTTGTTGCTATGGCAGCATGAAAACATTTGATGACATCTTTCAACATGATCTATTCAAAAGTGCAGAATTTGTAATTACTACCCGACAAAACCTATATTCTAACCGACCTGCACGATTGTAGGATTTTCATAATCGCGATCATTTTAGATAAATAATAGTGGCTACTCAATTGGTAGTATATTGATAGTGGGGTGGCTTGGGGTGGTCTAACTCATTCAAATCTGCTCATGGTGGCAATATCAAAAGAGAACAACTAACTTTACTTCAAACCGGAATTGCTTGCATCATGGTATGATCAAAAGTTGGTATCACTGATCAGACTACACTAAACACTCCTGTCTCATTGCCAGATAATAAGCAAAACTATGTGGCATTCAAAAATCATAATAAATCAGCTTTTATAAACACTACAGTACAATTTGTGAACACAACAATAATACAATCTGGCGAGACCAAATTACTAAAGAGAAATAAATGTTCAGACACACTTGCTGCATGAATCTATAGAAATTGTTTGAACATGGTATGTATTTATATGTCTGAATCCACACCCGATATTGCATATTGAGTGCTAAAATAATTCCCATAAAGTTATAGGGAGAAAAGATGTGGTTTCGACGTTGTTTTTTTTAACATTAACATTTTTTCCTTAACTCAACTTCACCATTGATATCCCAGACTTGAGTGACCCATAGCCCATAATCATATTTGCTAAGTTTCTGTCAGGTTCCTTCAGTTGTTCCAAAGAGGGTAATTTTTGTGAAAACTACTTGACCAATTACGTTTTCTTGAACAAACTTATCTTTGCGCTTGCCCTAGAGACAGTTTCAATCGACAAAGCGACTTCTGAAAAGAAAATGTTTAAAGGAGTTTCTAAAAATTGAGCAGAATTCATGATGGCCACTGACCAAATTGACCAATCAACTTCCTTTCAACAATTGTCCATCTCTACTACCCATGGATGTTTCCTGGCAAATAGGGTTGAATTGTTTTGATAGTTGCTTTGGAATTGAGATTTCAGGGATGAAGGGGCTACGCTAATTTTCCTATTCTGAAATTATATATTATACAAATGGACTTCAAATAGATGACAATGCTGTAATTCATTTATATATTACACATGTGTGTATGTGAGCATGCACATGTTTGTTCAGGCACTGGCAGTATTACATGTGCTGTTTTATTTGAACAGATGGTTCTGATGCTGGTGGAGACTCAGAAGAGGAGAGTGATGAAGAAGTGGATGAAAATGGTGTAAAGAAACCAAGAAAGAGGAAAGGTAAGGAGGTCACAATTACATAATCATGATGATAACTACGTAATCAGATTGGAAAACCAATGTCGTAGGTATTTTAGCCTAACGCTGAACGGTATCCTCCTACAAGGACAGTTTGAAGCACGAGGCTACCCCACAGGCATCCTGAACAAATCCAGGGCCAAAGCCAGATCACAAGACAGACAACAAATCCTTCACCCACCACCAAAAGCAACCGCTGAAACTCAAGCACAAAGGCCAATCTTTGTATGTGAGTTCACCAGGACAGGCATTTTTCTGAAGAAGACCATAAAAAAGTACTGGCCAATTCTGGAAGCCAGCAAAAAATGCAGGATAGCATTTCCAGAAACACCACTGTTTGGATACAGGAAGAACAAAACAATCAAAGACACGATTGTCAGGGCCAAACTTCCAACAGAGCACGCCCCTGTAATGCACAGAAACCCATTTAGCGCATGCAAAACAAAAAACTGTACCATCTGCCAAAGGATTGAGAAAAACAGATTCTTCTCAAGCTCCCACAAGGGCCTAACATACAAGGCCAAAATCATAGGCAACTGCCAAACTAGAAACATTGTCTACCCCCTAACATGTAGCAATTGCAACAAACAATATGTGGGAGAATCCCAGCGCACCTTTAAGATCCGAATTCAAGAACACTTGAGATCTATATCAAATCTCCACAAAAGTGAGAGATGCGACACCCCAGTTGCCAGGCATTTCAACAAACCTGGACATTCACGAACAGACATGCAGTTCAGAATCATACAGGTTCTCTCATCAGACCCCGATGATGAAAACTCCACACCGTGGAGGAGACGAAAGGAATGCCATTGGATACACCAGCTCCACACGATGGAACCTATAGGCATCAATCTAGCGGGTTAGGGAACACCCTTTACTTGGACCAACACGTCCCACCAGAGGCAGACACGCCCAGTACATTGTTATTACACAATTATATAAATTTTCCAAAATAATCTGGTCTGCAAATGAATATTTTTTATTTGCAAATTTAAATTTTCTTGAACAAATTTGTGGGGTGAAGGTTTAAGAAGAATCATAATCATTTACGCATTATTGACACTGGAATCTTATAATGTTCTAATATATGCTTCATTGAATGGAGTTTGTTATGTTATGCAATGCAAAAAAGAAGTCATTCATATTCTGTGGCGCATTCAATTTCCATATGATGCAACAGTTTAATTTTACAACTTAGCAAAATTTCTTTAATATATTGGTGGATAAAAAGTTGAAGTAAAATTTGAAATATGATCCATGCAGTCAATAATGTAATGACATTTAGAATTTGTGTAGGTTAAGAACATTGATGCAAAATCATGGTTATTAAGCATCACATCTTCACATAGAAACTTTTTATCATGTTTGCTCGTCAGTCGTGCTGAATCCAGGTCATGAAATGAGGCATAAATCAATGACGGTGTGATTTTGTATGTTTTTCATCTGGTTATTGTTGCAGGTAAAATTTCGAAGCAGCGTATGTCCGAGATCCAAGCCAAGATTGAATTAGATCGTCGGTTATTGGAGGAGAAAAAAGATATGGAAGAGGAAGAGCGTAATCGTCTTAAGAACGACCTTGAGTCCAAGGAACAGGAGCTAAAGACATTCCAGTAAGGAAGTTTATCATATAGAATAATTATCTTGAATTATATTATGCCACTTTAAAATAATGAACATTATTTTTACACTAATCCTTCCGCTTCTTGAATTCACCGTGTAATAACTGTGCTGTCTAACTGTAATAGTTATGTTAACTGTGCTTGTCTTGAAGTAATGACTTAGGGAAGGATTCAAAGGCGGTACCACATCTTTTGGAAGCTATATATAGCTTTGATGCTACCTGCCTTCTAATCTCCAGGAGGCTGAAAAAGCCTAAAAATGCACCTCACAAAATAAATTTTTGTTTATTTCAAACAAACATTTTAAAAAGAGCTTTCTGCCCGAGAATCCTTTGCACGGTATACTTATGACATAATATGTGCCTATGACAGTGTCACACCTGTAATTGACTCATGATATATGACATTATGTCATGGCTAGATATTTCTATTTTATTTTCACTAGTCACATCTAAACATGTTTCATGAAACAGAAAAACACCCCAACAAAGCATACTGTTCTAAAGGGAAGGCCCACCCCTCGCCTCAATAAAACATGTTCTAAAGGGAAGGACCCCCGACTCAACAAAACATACTGTTCTAAAGGGAAGACCCACCCACCCCAGCTCAACAATGCATGCTTTTCTGAATGAGACACCCCCCCCCCCCACCCAACCAGCAAAACATGCTGATCTAAATGAGAGGCTTTTTCCACTCCACAAGTTTCGTAGCCCCCCTCACCTTTCTGATCAGGCTGCAACAGCTTTGAGGTAAATTAGCCTCAAAATATTCAACAGAATAGGTCTGTCATTGTAGCAAATTTTTCGTATTTGTTCGTTCGGGTTCAAAGTTTTAACAAACCTTCACATATAAATCATAACAGGGTCTATGAAGACCACTCCAATAGCAGCGATGGAAGAACTTACCAATATCCAGCCACTCCAGCAGAGATGAGAAATCAAGGCCGAGATTCAAAACGAGAAATTCAAATTGATGACTCACCATCCCATGCATATGCTGACTCACCAAATGTCTAGAGGAAGGCTCAAAAGGAATAATTTCTTATTAACATCAAAGAAAATTGAAAGAAAGAGAGAGTCGGACATCTTCCCCAGATGTAGAAACATAACTGCTATCTCTGAGAGGGTACCGTGGAAAGCTTCTGAAATAGAAAACACAATTTCAATCTGGCCCTCGATTCCAGGGATTGAAAGCAAGGGAGATCAAGCAGAGGTGACAAACAATGTTCTTGCATTGAGTCATATTGCAGAAAACTACCCTGAGGAAGAGTGGATACATGTTTATACAGATGGATCAGCTATCCAGGCTGTCAAGAATGGAGGGGCAGGTGCTCACATTCGGTTTCCATGTGGAGATATAACAGACTCATGCTTGCCAACAGGGAAGCACTGTAGCAATTACACTGCAGAAATCCAGCCACTGATCTTAGCTAGCCAAATGCTGATACAGCGAAAAACCAGAAATGAAAATATTGTCTTCCTGACAGACTCCCTCTCAGCGCTCCAGGCGCTGGAGAGTGGAAAGGAAAGTACAGATTTAATTCATGAAGATCTTACGCAACTGGCTAAGGAGACCAATGTCAACTTACAGTGGATCCCCTCGCATTGTGGCATATTAGGAAATGACAAAGCTGATCAACTGGCTAAGGAAGGGTCAAATAAAGAAGAATTCAACTACGAAGAACTGAAGCATATCATTAAAGCCACAAGAACCACTAGCAGGCAGCATAATGATGCAATACACAGCCTCAGTAGGGAGGATCAGACTGAGGACTGGTCACAATCATCTCAATGCACATCTTCACCGTCTCAAGATTACAGATTCTGCACTTTGTGAGTGTCAGCAGTCAGAAGAAACAGCAGAACATCTCTTGCAGCACTGCCAGCGATATGAACAGGCTAGGAGAAGCTTCTGGCCTATTGAAGTATCTTTTGAAGAGAAGATCAGAGGAGACAAAGACAGTTTGATGACCACTTCAGCTTTCATGCACCAAATAAGGAAAACAGTCTAAGATTACTGTCATGAGAAAGATGAACACAAGAAGAAGAAATATGAATTTGAATCAGCAGTGTCTGATGCGCGTGATGCAGCTCATGATGGAGGACAGTTATGTGAATGCTTATCAAAAATCAATGCAGTACCGCTGAAACCTTAAACCCCTAACAGAACAGAAATGGCAAATTCTGTTTGATGTAAGGAAGACCCTGTTGAATATTTTCAAACTAATTGGACTGAGAGCTGTTCCTATTCCACCCGCATGTTCCAGTCAAAATAATTTCAAACAGCTTTGGTGTATAATTGTCTTGAAATTGAGACACTGACATTTCAAGGGTTATTATATCTAACTGGAGTAAGTATTGCAATGTATTTCAGTGAAGAGCAGGATCAACTGACTCATAAACTTGCCGCATTGGAGAAGAAAATTATTGTAGGTGGTGAGAATCTGCTTGAGAAGGCCGAGGAGCAGGAGAGATTATTAGTGGAGAGTGCTAAGGAGCTGGATGCTCGTAGGAAACGTGAGGAGGAGCTTAGGTTGGCACTCCATGAGAAAGAGGTTAGTCTTGAACAAAAACTCTTATTATTATTATTATTATTATTATTAGTATTAGTATTATTAATATTATTATTATTATACTAGGTATAATTGTGTTATCTTCATTTCTATTTGGAGGTGATGGTGCGTCACAGGATTTGAAACTGGGGTCTAAAGTTCGTGGCTCGGTACATGCAGCTACATAATCATTGGAAATTTGTGTAAATTCTGTAGTATCTCTCCACTCAGGAGTAGAAATGTCTACCTGTGTAAAGATTGTATTAGTTATCTATGATGGGCTGGTACATCATGTCCTGGGGGTGGGGGGTGAGTGTCTGGTGGGAGGAGTATAAATATGCTCAGCCGCTTAACCCTTTAATGATCAATCCGGTCAAAACTGGCTTCTGCAGTGATCTTCAGGAATGTCAAGAAAATTGATATATCCGCCTATTGAATGTCCATTTACAGGCCAAGAGAATACAATTTTTGAAAATTCATCACTGGAATGGTTGGCTTGGTTATCGAGCCAGTCATTCAAGTGGTAAATTTTCAAAACTTGTGTTCTCTTGACCTGTAAATGGACATTCCACAAGACCATAACAGAGGCCGGTTTTGGCTGGTATGACCATTAAATGGTTAAGGAAAGGCTGAGAGCGTGTTGATAAGGCTACTGAAATTGAGTAAGATTTATGATTTATTGTTTCTGAAACTTCTTTAATGTTTTTAGTGTTGTTTTGTTATATTTTATCTTAATCACAGCAAGAGAGAGTGGATATTGAGGAGAAGTACTCAAGCCTACAGGAAGAGGCTGCTGGAAAAGGAAAGAAATTAAAGAGAGTCTGGACACTATTAACACAGGCAAAGTCAGAGGTAAGAGGAGACACTAGTAACCCTTTAACCTTCAAATTTTCTCATTGAAAATGTCCATTTGCAGACCAAGAGATGATATTTTTTTAATTTACCACTGAAATGAATGGTTCAGCTACTGAGCCTGTCATTCCCTATTTTTGGCCGATTTGAGTGTTAAAGGGTTAATACAGACACTGCTGCAAAATCAGAGGTAAAATTATTCTACTTCGAATAATACTTACCAGATGTACTATTATGATAATGTCTATTTATCTAGTCAAGCTCAAAATAAACAATTAAAACTCCGCACTCTATGGTCCTGCCCATACTGTACAGGTACAGAGTCAATTCCCAACAACAGTCAGATTCGTCTATTTTGCACTCCAATCTAGTCGCGCATTTTTTGCTCTCAAAAACTTTCAATTTTCTGAGGATTTAAGCAGTTTCTGTCTGAATTGTTGCTGCTGTCATGGAAGGGAAAGGAAAATCATCGCAGGGGGGCAGGTTGTATCAATCTAGAATTTATACATTCGTGCCATAATGACTATTTGAAATTTCCTTAAATTGGCACATTGTTTTAAAATGGTAGCCATTGTTAGAGTCGCTCCGGTACCTGCTAACTTTTTAATCTTATCCGGGTACTCGGTTAATTTCTCTTGCGACTTGGTTCCTTCCGAGATGGATGTGCTCGTAGCCAAGATGGCGGCGCCCATGATTAACGTTTTGTTTTGGCTTGGTGTGTCTATGCACTCTGTTTTAAGCTGATCTTTAGCTCTCACTTCATTGTCGAGGGTGTTTGTAGTGATCGGTCTTAATTTCTTGGATTTTTTAACGTTAGTTAATTACCAAGTCGTGTTTATAAAATTTTCACTCTAAAAATTTTCAAATATTTCTTGCATGGAACTTGATTATCATTAATCTAAGGGAAAGTAATGTTTTAAAAGTAATTTAAAATTACAATCAAGTAAATTGTGTGTGTCGCTCGTAATCATATTATCATGTGCAGCGTGTTAATTCTTATTCTGTGTTCGCAGAAGGTGAAGGGGCAAGGAAAAGCCCCGTCTGATACATTGTGTTCCCGTTGCAATCGCTTCATGAAGCCGAAGTTTGCGGGGCACCACTCTGGTCCAAGATGGATCAGGGATCAGTTAAAGGACTGGAGGAGCGCTTGAATGAGTGGATGGACTCGGCCTTGGGTGTTTGGGCGGCCAGTTCAAGGCGATGTCGAGGCTTTTCAGTCCACGGTTCCGTCGATGCAGCCTGGTGCAGGACAACGTATTGGTGGGCCAACCAGTTCTGTGGAGGAACATGCACCTGACTTTTCCCGCGCATCAGCTCAAGAGCCGACGGTGGAGGAAGAGGATATTCTCCTAATGGAAGACTGGCATCACAGGTGACGGACTCCGGCATTTCCCGTGTCTCATCCCCGGGTTTTGTGTGAATAAGTCAGCCCCCATCCGGAGTTCGCTCTTTTGAGAGTGCCGTTAGTGTCGTCTTTTACGGCTCTTGTCAGCATCGTGGATGCGGGTATGGCGGCTCCTCTTGGAGTCCCATGTCCTGCGGTGTTAGTGGCCGCAGTCCCGGCTTCCATGCTGGAGCTGATGGATTGCAGTGATTCCGTATCTGGTGATTCGCTAGATACTGGAGCCGCAAGTAGTCGAGCCACGGACAGCTTCGAATTGGGAGTTTGGTTTGTAGTTCTCAGCATGGGTCGTCGGTGATCTCATCCAAGGGTGAGAAGGAGGATGAAAATGGTAGTCCTTTAATTAGCGAATCATCATTCTTCACCGAGGCTGAATGGGTGCAGGTTCTTAGATGGATGTCTGACCGTCTTGGGTTGACATCTGACCAATGGTCTCAGTGCAATCCGGTGATGGAGCGGATGTCAGAGGGTGCGGCTAACGCTCTGTCGAGTGGCTCATCGGCCATGCCAACTCTACCGTTGGACATTCAGACTTCTGACATGTTGGAAGTCGCGGCGTATCGTCTGGTTCAGCTGGAGTATGCGTTACCCAAGGCCCCTAAGGGGATTAGGAGTAGGGTCCACTTTCCAGAGCAGGCCTATCATCAGTATGTCCAGGTTCCTCGGCTTTCAGTCGGAGAACATGAAGCACTGAATAGGCCATTAGCTGGGAAATCCAAGGGTCATTCTCGAGCCTTAGTTTCTCAGACTAATAAAGATGCCTTCAATGAGCTAACACCTATTGAAGATGCGGCGAGAGTGGTTATGGCCACTCTTTCCCATGGCTCAAGTGCCAGAGGCTGCTCCCAGAGTTATCTGGGACACCATGCGCTTATCCCAAGATTGCCTAGCCAGGGTGATCACAAGATCATTGGCGGAGCGGAGGAGAATGGTTCTTGATTGTGTAGACCAGAGATGAGGGCTGCTTTGTCTTCTGCGCCCTTCATTGGTCCATCCTTGTTTGGCGGCTAGGCAAGACACGCTCTCTCCAAGATTGCGTCCATGGTCGCAGAGCAGGAAGTCATGGAAGTCGACTAAGAGGACTCCTATAGGAGCAGTCCTATAAGCAGCACTGCCAGGAGCAGCAGACGTGGCAACAAAGATCGCCCTTCAATCCGTCTGGCATCGGGCATCAGGTTCTCGGTGACCTGGCCGTTCATCATCATATAAGCCCTCCAATAAGGGGCATATGAAGATGACAGGAAGGGTGGCGGCTCGGGACATAGCGGCTACTGTAAGGATAGCCATGGTGGTGGTTCCGGGCCAAGAAGCCTTCGCTTTGCATTCCAAGACAATGTTTGGGAATTCAATGCGCTTCCATTCGGCCTGACCACAGCACCAAGGGTCTTCACCAAAGTGGTTCTCGCCATGACTTCTTATCTTCGCAGGAGAAACAAAGCTGTTCATGCTTACATAGACGACTGGCTGCTAAAGGCAGGGAATCCAGTCAATCTGCGCAACAATCTTCAGGTGGTCCTAGCCTTATTAAAGGATCTAGGATGGATTGTGAATCTAGAGAAACCAGAATTGACTCCATCCCAGGAGTTTGTTTATCTGGGAATATTTTTCAATCTCAGGGATGGCGTAGCTTTTCCGGCGGAGAGCAGAGTCAAGAGCCTGATTGCAGTTCTGGAGTCAGTTTCTCTAGGAGCCTATCTGACGGCGCGCCAATTTCTCAGAATACTGGGTTTACTAGTAACTCTGGAGAAGGTGGTTCCTTATGCAGCGCTCAGGCGCAGACCGATTCAGATGTACTTAATGTCATTCTGGTCTCAGAGAACGGATCCGTTATCTCTGAGGATTCCAGTAAAAGAACCATTGATATTCCATCTTCAGTGGTGGTTATCAGAACAGAATCTCCTGCGAGGTGTTCCTCTACAACCTCCTCAACCGCAGATGTCCATCTTCACAGATGCATCGACGATGGGTTGAGGATCAGTATTGGACGATCTGTCAGGGGAATGGGATTGGACCAATGCGCAGAAACATAAATGTTCTCGAATTACTAGCGGTGGCATTAGCACTTCGAAATTTGAGAATCAAATCCGAGACAAGATTGTTCTAATAAGGACAGACAACTCCACAGTGGTGTCTTATCTGAACCGCCAAGGCGGGACGAGATCACCGGAGTTGTGTATGATGATATTGAATCTTCTGCTGTGGTGCCAAGAGAGTAATGTTATTCTTCTGGCAGCACACATTCCAGGAAGACTGAACATTCTAGTGGATGCTCTAAGTCATGGCTTGTCATCCGATGGAATGGCAGCTCAACCAATCGGTAGCAGAGATTCTATTCAAACATCGGGGCAAGCTGAATGTGGATCTATTTGCGATGAAAGGAAACGCAGATGGTCACATACGTGTCACCGATCCCAGACATCCCAGACCCACTAGCTCTAGCAGTGGACTCACTGGCGATAAGTTGTAAAGGAATGTACACGTATGCGTATCCTCCAACGATTCTCATCCCAAACGTTCTGGCAAAGATAAGTGAGTACTACTGATTGCTCCTCATTGGCCAGGCTTGGTTTACGGATCTGCTGGACCTTCTGGTTTGCAATCCAATTCCTCTTCCAGACAGAAGGGATCTGATTTTTGTGTCCACGACAGACCGGAAATGTTCCAATTGACTGCATGGATGTTGTCAAGCAGCGAGCAATTGAGGGTGGCTTTTCTGAGCAAGCAGCGAAATTTGTCGCTTCAGCCAGAAGGGGGTCAACCACCAGAACATATAATTATAGAATCAACAAATTTGAAGAGTGGTGTAAGGGAAGAGAAATTAATTCCTTTTCTGCATCTGTTCAACACATAGCAGATTTTATCTCATTTACACGAGGCTGAAAAACTTGTACCTTCAACCTAGCTTCAGTCGTTCCCATTCTGGCCGCTGTAGGCATGGAGAATGACACTTTAAATGAAGTTATTAAAGGAATGAGCAATCTATAACCTAGACAGCCAATTCCTATCCCAGCATGGAATCTATCTGTTGTTCTACAGGTTTTAGGGCATGGTCCCTTTGAGCCAATTAGATCTATAGATATTAAACTGTTAACCATTAAGTCAGTTTTCTTGGTTGCAGCAGCGTCGGCGAGAAGGAGAAGCGAAATTCATGTGCTTTCTGCCGAACAAGACCGTTTTGTCGTTACGGTTGAAGGTTTGAGACTACTACCACATCTTTGTTTCCTGGCAAAGAATCAGTCACTTAAATATCCAGGACAGCCGATCAATTTGCCAAGTTTAATTAGACATGACCCAAGCTCTTCTGCTTGGTGTCCTGTCAGATGTCTGAAGATGTATAAGAAATGAACTGAGGAGTGGAGAGATGACCCAAAACCTCTGTGGTTATGTCTCAAAGCTCCTGTGTCTCTTTAGATGATGTCTGTAGCACAATGGCATGCCGAGTCGTCATTTACTGATTTCTACCTTCGCAATATCTCCAGCGCACTTAATCTGGTAGCCGTCGCCAACTTATCGAATCTCTCTTAAAGCCACATCCGACTGTTTACACATACATCGTAGGGTTCTTCCACAGGCACTGACACTGGTGATGCACATGACCCGTGATAACAGTGGATTGGGCGAAGCTCCTGCGATGATCAAGAAAGACCAAGCAATCAGAATGGTGAGTGTTTTCTTAGTTTAAGTGACTAATATTAATTTACTTACAGTCGAATTCCCAGACTGCTTAAGTAAAAGCCTGGTTCAAGAGTATCTTATTCATTGCAACAGACAATAGACTAATTCAAATTTGAAAATCTAATCGATATACTGATAGTTTTTTTTAGAAATTAGAAGTTGTAGTAGCTTATTTCCACTCTTCTGGACTGCCTTAGCTGAGATGTAGGACTGACATGGGTCTGGTGGGTGTTGCCTCCCGTTTTTGACAGCCCTCTTGAATTTGTGCAGACAAATAAGGGGAGGGGAGCGCGGTCTAGATCATGGAAGTTTAGCACTCTATGAGTCAGATGGCGGGACCCAAGCGTATGCTGGGGTTCCCGTCTTTTCACAACCTTCTCTGTCGGATGGTAGTTGAGAGCTGTTTCGAGCCTCACCTCCTCCCACCGGAGCTTCTTGGCTGTAGAAATCTGGAGTTTATCATAATAGTACATCTGGTAAGTATTATTCGAAGTAGAATCAAAAAGGCATCCGCTTTTGTTTCTACGAGAATTGATAATACCAGATGTACTATGGCCGGCCTCAGCCGCCTCGCTGAGGTGAGGCTGAGCTGCTTTCGCTGTTTGTCAAGACAAATATAAGACGAATCTGACTGTTGTTAGAAATTGACTCAGTACCTGGATGCTATGGTAATTCCCGGACAGGTTTGGGCAGGACCATGGAGAGTGCAGAGTTTTAATTGTTTATTTTGAGCTAGACTAGATAATAGACATTATCATAATAGTACATCTGGTAAGTATTATCAATTCTCATAGAAACAGAAGCGGATGCTTTTTTGATACACCTTTACTCTTATAATCTAGAGTAATATGCTACTACACTTTTTAACCAAACATGATTTCCACCTTTTTAACTAAACCAGGGACCCTTGCGGAGATCAGCGTAAATTTGTGGAAAAAAGGGTTTACTGGTTAGTATTAACATTGAATGTCCACAATTCTTGTCTGAGGTATATGACATATGTATCTGAGGAGTAACAATAAAACATGCACATCAGGCCTTTAGATTACCCCCTTCCCATACGAAATCTGCCCATATTGGTGGCCCCAAAGGAAAACCTTACTGGCTGCTATGAACAGTAATTAACTCATTTACAGTCAATTAAATACTCAGACGTTGATTCTGTAACATTTCATGTCCATTCAGAAATCTTATTGTGCTATTAAAACTAAAATGATTTCAGAACTCTCTAGTTTCTAAGAGCATTGATGGATCCTGGGCCAGATAGGTGGTGAGCCCAAATAAAGTAAATCTAAAGCCCTGCACACGACCTACTTACGTACAAACTTATACTAGTGATCAGTCAACTAAATAAGTGTGAACGCATTAGAGTTAAGACATCGGCGGCTTTGCTACAATTTCCAAGCATTTGACAGAATAACAGACAGACAGACTTATACTACTTGTGTCGTAAATAAAATTCTCTAATACCACACTACCTCCACACACTGCCAGCACCCACCTCACACATGGTGATATATACATGTGATACACAAATGATTGCAATTATACTACACCTGATTGAATTCTTAAAATTATTAAGTGTTAGTCTGAATATACCAGTATCTTAATTTCAAAGCCGAAATACAATTAAGCTGTTGAATATTTTGAAGCTAATTTGACTGCCTGAAGCGGCAGCAGTTTCCTTATTAAATTGTTTGATGTAGCAGAATGTTTCTTATGGAGTAAAATATTGTCGCATCCTTTAGTTTTTGTCCATGTTGCCAGATTGTTGATTTACAACAAGAACATCAGCGTGAGATGGAGGGCTTGCTTGAGAACATTCGACAGCTGAGTCGTGAGCTGAAGCTACAGGTGCTGCTCATTGACAGCTTCATACCTCCAGAATATCAGGTAGAGATTATATATATATATACACATTGCATTAATCCTTTAAAGCTCAAATATGTTCTGGAAAATTTCAACCTTCTCATTGAAAATGCCCATTTGCAGACCAAGAAAAGACTACTTTTGAAAAAGTTACTACTGAAATGACTGGCTCGGTTATGGAGCCAGTCCTTCCAGTGGTAAATTTTCAAAAATTGTATTCTTTTGGTCTGGAAATGAAAATTTCTCAAAACCATTGCACATGTTTTTGACCACCTTGAGTGTTAAGCGTTTAACACAGTATGAGGAATATTGACAATGTGTGTACATAGAATATCTGCTCAGCTAGTTAGCAAGGTAATAGGTGTGACTGACTGCCAGTCATATTGATTTACTGATTGACTGGCTGATAAATTGACTGACATAATTATTAGTAATTGATTAGTAATCATGTTGTCTGTGCATCATCTTTCCAACTGTCCTTGAATTTTGTTCAGGCTGTATTTTCAAGATGCTTCTGGTGAATGGATGCATTTTAGGGTAATTTAAGCGTGTTGTGTCCCAAAAGTATGACAATGTGACGTTCTTATCACTGTTCACACAGCATCTAATTACTTCGTAGGATTCAATGTTTTCTGTAGGCTGTAGCATCAACCACTTTTCATCTATTGTTCCCAAATCTGAGATCACGACATTGTATACTTAAAGGGGTTGCATGTCAAACGTAGGTCAGGTTGACCTACTTTTCATGGTTCACTGAAATCACGCAAAGGTTTTGTCTGACCGTGTATTTACAACTCTCATCCCCCTGCGATCATGAAACTTAGTTTATCGATGTATCTTAGGCTACAGCCGTGCCAGGCTTTGCATGGTTCACAAAGCCTTAGAGAATTGTGCTAGGCTGGGGCTTGGTAGCCATCATTGATTGATTTATTGAGTGATTGTAATTACAGGAGATGATCGATGAGCATGTACATTGGAATGATGATATTGGTGAATGGCAACTGAAGTGTGTGGCATATACAGGCAACAATATGCGGAAGCAGTCGCCCCAGCCAGACAAAGATGCAATTGACAAGGTATTGTAGCATTAGAGTTTCACTTTCAGCCTTAAACCTTGAATTGTTTTTAAAAATTTTAATTTTTTCGTAGAAAATGTCCATTTGCAGACCAAGAGAGACTATTTTTGAAAATTCACCACTGTAATGACTGGCTTGGTTATAGAGGCCGTCATTCCATTGGTAAATTTTTTTAAATAGTCTTCTCTTGGTCTGCAAATGGACATTTCTCAAGACCACTGCTGTAGCAGTTTTTGGCTGATATGAGTGTTAGAGGTAATAGATCAGACATGACAAATTGTTTACGATGAAAGAAAAATTTTCGTGAAGATTTTGAAGTAATTGGACTCGAAACTGTTATTGTATATTGCTTTTTAATAGCAGTGGTTTTAGCTCACCTGACCTGAAAGGCCAAGTGAGCTTATGTCGTGGCGACCGTCCATCATGTGTCTTGCCATCCATCGTCTTTTCCTTTAAACAACTTCTCAAGAACCGCTGGACCGATTTCAATTATATTTGGCAGGAAGCGTCCTTATGGCATAGAGATCCAAGTTTGTTCAAGCGAAGCCAATCGGCCAATTTGGCTGGTGGCCATCTTGGATTTTGGCTGATATTTAGAAACATCTTTAAAAATCTTCTCAGAAACTGCATGAAGGATTAAAACAAACCTCATGAAATATGATGTAGGGTAAGAGCTGGACTAACTTTGGCTGCCATATTGGATTACTTTATTTGATGGATTTTGAGGTCGAAATTGGTTCTTGGGTATTCTGATCTCAAATTTGCAATTTTAGAAACTGTCGGATAAATGGTTAGGCGGCCATCTTGGATCATTTTCCGTCCAAAAGCTCCCATACTAAAGCAATGAGAAATTTAAAATGTCTTCTCAAGAACTACTGGGCATATTTAACAGGAGGCATCCTTAGGGAATAAGAATACAAAGTAGTTCAAAGGAAGATGATCAGCCAATTTGGCCTGCGGCCATCTTGGATTTCGGCTGACTTTTAGAAACATCTTTAAAAATCTTCTGTGAAACTGCTTGGGGGATCGATGCAGACCTCATGAAATATGATCTAGGGAAAGAGCTGAACCAAGTTTGTTCGAGGGACCTTAATTTGGCAAATGGTTCGGCGGCCATCTTGGATGACCTACTTTTCGCGAAAACGACTTCTGCAGAACCGCTGAATGGATCGGGCCCAAATTTGGCTGATTTAATTAGGGCCGAATAGCCATTTAAATTTGTCCATGGAAAGTTGATATGTAAAAAAAACCCATGTCCGCCATGAATAGATCAAAATATAACGTTTTTGGCGGACATCTTGTATTTTCTTCAAATTTTTGAGAAAAATAAAATGACTTAATTATTAACCACTCAGCCCATTTTAATAAAAACTTGGCTAAACTTTATTCAGAAATTTGATTGGTAAATTTTTACAGGGATCATCTCATTTTGTTCGGTTGTGCCAGTCCCCAATAATTCGCTTTTGTTAGGATCATGTAATAAATTTTCTCCAACAGCCAAAAACCGATCAGGTATGAGAATGGAGAAATTATCCAGAAATGTTGTCCCTCATTCTTAGTATAACTATGGCATACGATTTATAATTTCACAACAGTCACACTTCTACACCTACGTCTCATGCACATTCAATCAGTCAGTGCATAATGCCATTGTCGAGTCTCATGCACATTCAATCAGTCAGTGCATAATGCCATTGTCGAGTCTCATGCACGTTCAATCAGTCAGTGCATAATGCCATTGTTGAGTCTCATGCACGTTCAATCAGTCAGTGCATAATGCCATTGTCGAGTCTCATGCACGTTCAATCAGACAGTGCATAATGCCATTGTCGAGTCTCATGCTCATTCAATCGGACAGTGCATAATGCCATTGTCGAGTGTCATGCATGTTCAATCAGTCAGTGCATAATGCGATTGTCGAGTCTCATGCTCATTCAATAAGACAGTGCATAATGCCATTGTCGAGTCTCATGCACGTTCAATCAGTCAGTGCATAATGCCATTGTCGAGTCTCATGCTCATTCAATCAGACAGTGCATAATGCCATTGTCGAGTCTCATGCACGTTCAATCAGTCAGTGCATAATGCCATTGTCGAGTCTCATGCACGTTCAATCAGACAGTGCATAATGCCATTGTCGAGTCTCATGCTCATTCAATCAGACCGTGCATAATGCCATTGTCGAGTCTCATGCTCATTCAATCAGACGGTGCATAATGCGATTGTCGAGTCTCATGCACGTTCAATCAGTCAGTGCATAATGCCATTGTCGAGTCTCATGCTCATTCAATCAGACAGTGCATAATGCCATTGTCGAGTCTCATGCTCATTCAATCAGACAGTGTATAATGCCATTGTCGAGTCTCATGCACGTTCAATCAGTCAGTGCATAATGCCATTGTCGAGTCTCATGCTCATTCAATCAGACAGTGCATAATGCCATTGTCGAGTCTCATGCTCATTCAATCAGACAGTGCATAATGCCATTGTCGAGTCTCATGCTCATTCAATCAGTCAGTGCATAATGCCATTGTCGAGTCTCATGCACGTTCAATCAGTCAGTGCATAATGCCATTGTCGAGTCTCATGCTCATTCAATCAGACAGTGCATAATGCCATTGTCGAGTCTCATGCTCATTCAATCAGACAGTGTATAATGCCATTGTCGAGTCTCATGCACGTTCAATCAGACAGTGCATAATGCCATTGTCGAGTCTCATGCTCATTCAATCAGACCGTGCATAATGCCATTGTCGAGTCTCATGCACGTTCAATCAGACAGTGCATAATGCCATTGTCGAGTCTCATGCTCATTCAATCAGACGGTGCATAATGCGATTGTCGAGTCTCATGCACGTTCAATCAGTCAGTGCATAATGCCATTGTCGAGTCTCATGCTCATTCAATCAGACAGTGCATAATGCCATTGTCGAGTCTCATGCTCATTCAATCAGACAGTGCATAATGCCATTGTCGAGTCTCATGCTCATTCAATCAGTCAGTGCATAATGCCATTGTCGAGTCTCATGCTCATTCAATGATACAGTGCGTAGTGCCATTGTCGAGTCTCATACTCATTCAATCATAGTGTGTAGTGCCATTGTCGAGTCTCATGCTCATTCAATGATACAGTGCATAGTGCCATTGTCGAGTCTCATGCTCATTCAATAATACAGTGCATAGTGCCATTGTCGAGTCTCATGCTCATTCAATGATACAGTGCATAGTGCCATTGTCGAAATATGCATGCTCATATACATGCTCACATTTTACATGGTATTGGTAGAGTGAAAATGAGCCAGGGAACAAGGCTATGAGATTTAATCAAACCTGTGCAATGCAAATAATGTCCCCGATAGGAAGCGATTTATCGATAGGAAGCAATTTATGGCGCAATGTTACAAATAAATTAAGCATTTTAAAAACATAGGGTAGGTTAGGCTCAATCAATTTGAAGCAAATGGCAGTTGAATTGAATTGTCTGTAGTACTAGACTGAGACAACTTTTGTTAGTATTTTTTCAAAGGCAATGCCGAGTTATATGGTGAGCTACTAACAGTTTTACAACCTTGAGCCTAATACAATTTTGGAGCTTTAGTTCAAGGTTAGGAAGTTGTTGTCAATTAGAGTAAATAATGCCCTTCCAGTCATGTTAGTTTCAAGATAATAACCCTTACCACTCTGATGTCAAAATTTTAAATTAAAGTAAAAGATGAACTGTTGTTTATTTTTCAACAAATTTGGTGGATGCAGGTGCTGTCATAGACAGCAACATCTTCCACCACAATTGTTGAAAAATGTACACCAGTTTCTTTGCTATTGAGAACGTAAAAGATAGAATGTTGACATCAGTGTGATACGAGTTAAACAGCTTGTTCTATATTCTTGTTTTGAAAATTACATCCAGAAATTTCAAAGATGACATGGTTCATATTTTAATTATGATTTCGCAGATTGTAGTTCTCATTCCCATTCTGTCATTGTTTTGAAAACTTGTTCCTATTTGTGACATCATCATCTTTTAGCAACATTTGTCAAATCTTTTACCGGTTTGCCTTCCATCTGATGTCACACACTTTAACTTTGAAGCTCTCTACCATGAGTGAAAGACACCTTACCCTAACCCATCGGACTCAAAATTCCAATGTCTCAATTTTAAGATAACTATGCAAAAAAGCTGATGAATATTTTGAAACTAATTTGACTGGAACCTGTTACTGCTATACAGTATAGTATAGAGCAATCTTCTATACGTGTCACTCCAGTAGGGAACTTAACCATGTAAGATTCAGGATGGACAAAAACAGTTTCTGCAGTAGTTCTAGAAATGCCCATGTAGAGGCCAAGATGACAGCATTTTTGAAAATGTATCATTGCATGCCTGGATCGATAACTGACCTGGTCATTTGTATGGTAAATTTTCAGAATAAGTTTTCTATTGGCCCGCACATGGACATTCAATAAGCAAAGATTTAGATTTTCTTCACCAGTCTGGACTATTAAAGGATTAACTGTGCCATCGTTTACTTATATATGAGTTGACAGTTTGGCCTTGGTTTTCAGGTACATCCAGCCTAGTAAGATTTGATTCTTTTGTATAATCACCAAATATTAGATTTATCTATTGACAATTGTCAATTCACCTTTCCAGAGTATCCATCTATCAATCTGACATCATATGGTGTCATAATCAGCTAAGTACCGTGTAAGATGTCGTCATAATCATTACATCATAAATGATTCTATTTGGGCGTATTTAACTCTTAATATTAATAGTCTGGCACATTGTACAAATTGTATTTCTCTACTATTTAATAAACATGCTGTTGAATATTTTGAAACTAATTTTACTGGATGCTGTTGCTGCCATAGACTGGTCGCTCAAATTAGTTCCAAAATATTCAAAAGCTTAGCTGTAGTTTTCTGGAAATTAATAGTCAGAGTTCAGAGATCGATCAATCCCAACACGAGTGATGTGTGGGTGGAGCTTAGTTAGAGATGGGCGGGGCATTGCTAAAAATGGAAACGTCCATTGTGACCAAATTCATATCAAGTAATAGTAAATTGTTACATGGCATGACCAACTTTGGCGTTATTGTAAGTTTTGAACCCATGTAATTAATTTTCAGGCAAGTGTCGTGGACCTTTCCAAGGTGTACTTGGCTTACACGGCAGAGGGAGCAGCAGAAGCCTTGAGACCAAAATCTGGTAAACTGCCGAAATCAGCGCGACCAAAAACAGCTCAACGGCCAAAGACATCAAAAAAGTAAGTATTATTTCAGTCCTGGAGTACATGTAAATAGAATCTTCAATTAAAGGTGGATATTTACACCAAAATGCTTGAAAATAAAATTGTTAAAATGTATACTTTTAGAGGCTTAGATTGTGTGCCTAGATGTAATGAGACAAAATAAATCTTAACGTATGATGATTCCATTCTGTATAATTTAAGTTGTGAAGTCCCCATCTGCACATGCAACTGGTCATTTGAGTAACCTGCATTATCGAGGAACTATTTGTCAGCCCGCTCTTGAGATGTGAGCACGTGTGCACGGCAGTACGTCAAACTGCACATGTTTCAATGACTAGTTGCTTTCCTCAAAAGAAATCTCTGACAAAGCCGTGTGACTCTGCTGACTGCTCCTGCTTGATTATCTTGAAAAGAATGCCTAATATCATTCCTGTTGAGAAAATGCACTTGACAATGACATTTAAACAGTAAAATTGTTTTCTAAATTGTCAGCAGCAGGTTTAACTCAGTTGAAAACATTTTCTGGGAATTTAGTCAGAAATGATATGAATTCAGTAATGTGTTATTCTTGTTGTCAAATTCTTATTCTTGATAAATGTTATGTAATCCTATATTTCAGGAAAAAGAAAGAGCCGGATATCGATGCCCTTCTTCAGTGACTTCTGTTCGCCTCCCTCTGTCTCCTTATGCTTAAAGTGTCCACGTTGTTACCTTAATCCGACACTCAGTGGCCTTTATAGATCTGATGATTGTTATCAGTGAAAAGACGCATTCAACATCGATTATAATAATAATAATTTGATAGATTTTTTTCTTCATTGGTGATGTATCTATTTTGATTATGCATGCAATGCTGTTAACTCTTATAATATTTTAATGCATTAGGGGTCACAAGATCAAAACCGTTCTAATGGACTGTTGAAACTTAAGCGGCTTTCTGCCTTAGTGCAATATGCAATTACATTCTGCCTAGGGATACAACTCTATGGTTGTTGTCAACACCCAACCCATGCACAGGGAATAACCTAAATCGGGCGGCAAGCGCAGAGCTCTAGAGTTGAAAATTCAATTCACAAAAACTGATATCACTGCTTGTATGACATAGAAATAATGGAGGGATCCAGTTCTCATTATGCCCCACCCATTTCTGGCCACGCTCTGCAGCTTTTACGCGTGGTGGAATTGATTTATATCCTTTTAACCCTCAATTCCTAGTATCCCAATTTCATGATAATGGTACACGTAAACTGTTAAATATTTTGAAACTAATTTGACTGGGAGCTGTTGGCAGCAACAGCTCCCAGTCAAATTAGTTTCAAAATATTCACCAGAATGTTTATTAAATTGTAAACATACAATTCGTACACTTTAGTTTAGCATAAATATTTTGAAACTAATTTGACTAGGAGCTATTGGCAGCAACAGCTCCCAGTCAAATTAGTTGCAAAATATTCACCAGAATGTTGTTTAAATTGTAAACATACAATTCGTACACATTAGTTTAGCAAGTTTGATTGCGACGTCAACTAAACAGTGTCATAATTGATTATGACGGCAGATACTTGAGTAACAGATTGGATCCCTCCATTAGATCACCACCTATGCAACGCATTCGCATCAAAGCTTTTTAGCATTGCCATTGTTTGTGTGAAAACAATGGGACGTAATGTTCTTGGCAAAGGGGTATAACAAGGTTTGTGGTGTTGTCATTCCATTTTGAAAATGAACATGTCTGCCTGCTTGAATTGGCCTGTTCTTTCTAAGCAAGATAAGAAATTTGTTAGGTTCTATAACACCATTCAAAATAATTTGCACTAAATATCCCTGAGGTATGAGTGAATCAGGGAGCCATATTACTAAGCATTATGGATACTGGGGAGGTGATTGTCATTTTACTCGGACTGGAGAGTATAGACTTATTAGCTTAAGTGGCATTACTAGAAAAAATGTGCCTGTGCCATGACGTAGGATTCTCGCTTATGCATTTGTAAATAGTCATGATTAATCCTTTCAGCCCCGTGCCAGTATCGTATCCGTGTTAAAGAAATCATACAGGTATACTGTTCAATTTTTAGAAAATAATTTGACGGGCAGGACCACTCTAGTCAAATTAGTATCTAAATACTGAACAGACTATTTTACGCAGTAAAGAATGTGTTGTTTCTGGTTAGCAGGGTTGAAAGGGTTAACCATTTAATTGTCAAGAAAAAATTAGTTTTTGCTTTGTCTATTTTGAATTTCAGGCTATGCGAAGACTGTTTTTGAAAGTTTCTCACTGAAATGACTGGCTTAGTTGTTCCAGTGGTAAATTATCAAAAAATAATCTCTTGGTCTGAAAATCGATATTCCTCAAGGTGACCTTAGAGGCCATTTTTGCCTGACTTGACTAAAGAGCGAAATAAGGTTCACATTCATCTGCAGTATTATGATTTCTGTCGAAATGTCTTAAGGATTTCCTGAAACTACATATCTGTCAGATGTTTGTGTTGAACCGGCCAGTAGTTACCTCCAGAAGGTTGTGCAGTGCTTCCTTTCCCAAACCCACCCACAATACTATGTGCTGTGAAATCTATTCTACATAGGCTGGCTATATTATGGCGATGTAGATATACAAAAGAAGCCATGTTGAATATTCTCATTCAGAAAATGCTACGCCAATCCAGCAGCTTTAATTTGTGCACACACATGCCGAGGGTGTGGTGTGAAGGATAGTGAAACATTCATACTTAGACACACTATAGTATCCCTTATTGACCCAGCCACCACCACACCACACCACACCACCCACCCGAGCATATTACATTAGCACCACAAAATTCATGTTTGCTGTGATCTCTGTTGTATAAAGTCAGAAAGAAATCTCCATATTTATTACAGTGTAAATTATTCTAAGTTATTAATTATATTATATGTTAATTTGTCTAAAACAAATGACATTTTGTCAGCATATTGCTTGTTTAAATATTTATATATATTTGTCCTTGTATGGGCATATACGTCTCTTCATTGTTATTGTTTACACGTACAGTGAATCTCTCACGCTCATTATCTGCAAATATCATTTCTTGTCGGCTTCTTAATAAATGTTTTAACCCTTTAATGGCCATGGTTGGTCAAGAAAATGAAAACCTCTGTTTAGTGAATGTCAATTTTCAAGCCAAGAGAAAAACATTTGTGAATATTTACAACTACAATGACTGGCTCTGTTATCAAGCCATCCATTATAGGGGTAAATTTTCAAAACTAGTGTTCTGTTGTCTACAAATTGACATCGTTCAATAACACTGTAGAATCCAGATTTGACCGGCTTGACCATTAAAGTGTTAAATACCATATCTTTGAACGTGTTTTCTTAATTGCCCTTAATCCCTCACATTTTTTGGAGAAAAATTTAAATTTTCTCAAAGAAAATGTCCATTTGCAGACCAAGAGATAATTTTTGGAAATTTACGACTGGAATTACTGGCTCGGTTATCGAGCCATTCATTCAGGTGGCAAATTAAAAAAATAGTCTTCTCTTGGTCTGCAAATGGACATTTCTCAAGACCAATGCAGAAGCTGTTTTTGGTCGACTAGAGTGTTAAAGAGCTAATAGGCAAATGAGAATCATTCTCCACAAGAATCATGCGCTGTTGTTATGTGTATTTGGTTTGTATGGAGACCACTGGTATTTTCGATTCATAATGCAGGCATCATAGCCGGTCCAAGAAGAAAAGTAAGGCACTATTTGAACACTGCGACTTAGGCAGCTTTTACAGACAAGAAGACAGACCACAACTAAAACAAGGTTGATAGAATTTCAATAGCTATGGGTGAAGCATGGAATGTAGCGCTACATAAACTAAGCCTGCAATGTGTGCATACACAAAAACTCCTGAAACACCAGCCCAGGATCAGCTTTTATGAATGACTAACTAACTAAATAAGGATAACTAATGGACATGGCAGTTTATTGAGCTGCTACCCACAGCTAGAAACTAAGACTACAATAATGAATCAAATTGGCTAGAGATTGAGATAAGCTCTGATGTAAACAATATTTTGTTGAAAATTTTGAAACTAATTTGACTGGAAATCATTGTGGACTTAGGCAGCAACCAATTTTGTAATGTGTTAGATGCTGGTATACAGCATTTGCTTATCTGTCCATTTGTCCGTTCAGACTCATTTCTCAGAAGCTTGGATGGTAGGATGGCCTTGTGGTCCCAAAGAACCTTAATTTGGGGCTAATGGTCAAAATGTCATGGTCACATTGACACAATTACGGAAATTAGCTTGTGTTTCTATGTGGTAACTCAAGTTCTAGTGAAGGAATCTTGGTGTGTGTTGCCCTTGTGATGTTTGAAGAATCCTAATAAGAGTTGGGGTCATGTGTTAATTTCCTTTGATACTGCGCTGCTAGGCAATCTTCATGCTACATTGGTGCATTGCATGATGGTGAAGGAATAGATTTCAGCAATCTCTGAGTGCCGGACTTGTTCAAATTATTTTTGAAATATTGAAAATCATTAGCTTACCTGGCCTGAAAGCCTTCATATTCAGGCCAAGTGATCTTACGGTATGACATCTGTCATCCGTCTGTCAACCTTTGCTTTAAAACACATCTCATTTACTGCTTGGCAAATTTCAAACTAATTTGGCCAAAAGGACGCTATGGTAGTAGGCATCCAAACCTGTAAACAGAATTTTTACTGGTCAACTTGTCTGGCAGCCATTTTGAATTTTTCAAACATTTTTGGAAAATCAGTTAAAAGCCTACTCTATTACCATTTGGTTGATTTCAACAAAACTTATCTGGAAGGACTATGGTGGTAGCTTTCAGAGCAGGTAGGCTGTTGAATATTTTGAAACTAATTTGACTGGGTGCTAGGCAGCAACAGTGCCGTCAATCGCAATGAGATGCAGAGATTAGAAAATGGGTAACAGCCCTAAAGAATGGCCACACGTATGCTGTGGGTTAGATGGCATCAACAATTAACTTCTCAAGCATGCAGGCCCCATTGCAGGTCGTATTCACTCCATATCTAGGCTGTTTTTTATTTCACTCTAATATTGTTAACTTAACAAAGCTTTTACACTGATACCCCTTTATACTCCTGGGTGGAGAGAGGCAAGGAGCGAAGGAGATTGCCTAAGTTTCTAATCACTGCGAGATAGTGCACAGCTTAGGCACGAAACGGGTTCTCCGGTTAAGTAGTTCCGAGTGCTAGCCACTACAAAGCCGCTGCCGCCGCCGCCTCCATAAATCTCGCCACCCATCAACTCTGCGTTTGAATAACACTTCCCTACAGATGTTGTGGGAGAAGGCACACTCATCGCACTGCCTAAACCCAAGACAACACCCACCCTCTTGGGTTATCACATAATTATTCCGAAATCATTTCAAATGTATCTCAAACCGCTAGAAATGGAGACTTCTATTGGTTAAAGCTACAAAGAACTATGAATGGAAATCTATTTTCAAGATGGTCGCATGCTGATAATATTGTAATTCGCATCCAGGTAAATTTTGAAAGGGATTATCCTCATATCACATATAATGAACTTCCAATGTTTTGAATCATTCTATAAAAGCTATAGAGCTGTTATCAATGGAAACCAATCTCCAAACAACAAAATTGGATTTCACATCCACTCCAATTTCAGACATCCTGCCCACCATATAAGATAAAGTTGGTTTCCACAGTTTCGCATACAATGGTCAGAGATACAAAGGTTAACTGTTATCACTGAAACTACACAATAATTTTGTAATATTTGTTAAAATTGGTAAATACACATTTTTCTTTGTCTGCTGGCGGTTAGTGTTTTGTAACCATGAAGTAACCACCCACCCACCCCTTGGTACGTCATCAGTAAGAGATTATAAATTTTCAAATTGAAATTAATATTTTAAACCTACCTTTTTAAGTTTATCCGACTGTCGATTATAAGAGATAGTGTTAAACTATGTTTTGTAGAGAATTATTGCAAATATTGCACAATTCTTGAAAAAAGTACGTAAATCATACCTTGAAGAGTACTTGAATTTGACAAAACCAGTTCATCCCCTTATGTTGAACCACACAAACTACCCACGAATAACAAACAAAACATTGGGGATCAAACTAATAATGCAGCAGTGGTCTTTATTTGGTACCTATTTTTTATCCCATTTATTTTCAAAACTGACACAGTTTTCTGCCATTAAGTTCACCCACATTGGTTTGCATCAAGCCGGCAGCTATAACGTAATGCCACGATGTAGGAGGAATTTAATCATTATATGGCAAATTAAACAGGAGGCTTTGAAGATGATAGACACTTGAAGTGCTTAAATAGTGCTTGAAGTTTATCTTGCCAAGCCTGTACATATCCTGTTAACCCTTTAGCCCTCAAATTTGTCTGAAAGAAATTCAGCTTTCTAATTGAAAACGTCCATTTGTAGAACAATAGTAGAGTATTTCTGAAAATTTCCCACTGGAATGACTGGCTCGGTTATCGAGCCAGTCATTCCAGTGGCAAATTACAAAAATATCCTTCTCTTGCTCTGCAAATGGACATTTCTCAAGATCATTGCAGATGCCATTTTTCGCTGAATTTGGTGTTAAAGGGTTAAATGCGCTAACAGGTTTAACAACTTTTTCAAGTGTACTGATAAATTTATATAAACATGACAGAACAATTCAACACTGAAATTCAGGTACCTCAAATACTTAATCACCCATAGAAATAAGTAAGGTGTTGAGTATTGCAAACTAATTTGAGCCAGCAACAGCATCCAGTCAAATTGATTAAAAAAATATTCAACAACAGAATATATTGAAAAGAATTTATGAAGTTTGTCCTGTGGTGTTACAAGGGTTTGTGTTACAAGAAATGGCACAACACAACTATGTTCATTTCTCACTATCACGCTATGTATTAATGAATCTACTTTAGAACATTAATTGTCACACCAGCAGAAACCACCCTCGGACGTGGTCTTGAAGAAAGTAAATTTGTCCAAGATTATTTTTGAAAATTTACAACTAGAATAACTGGCTCAAAAAACGAGCCAGTCATTCCAGTAGTAAATTTTCAAGAGTACATGTAGTCTTTGCATGGCCTGTAAATCGACATGAAGCCCAAAAGCCTGTGTAGCTCACCTGGATCATTAGCATTTGAACCATTTGTATGCAAATAGACATAATGGATAATTTTTGGAAAATCCCAGATGGCTACCAAAAAATTGACCAATCAAGATTCTCCTTTGATATGTTGAAGCGCACCATCAGAGGATCATTCCACCCAAGTTTTGTTGAGATCGGGCTATTGATTAAGAAGTACCCTTTTTAAATGGTTCCGGAAAATTTTCTGAAAATCAAAGATGGCTGCCAAAACAATGACCTATCAAAATTCTGAATAGATTGTTTAGAGGCTACAATTATGGGATCCTTCCAGCCAAAGTTGGTTGAATTTGTCCAAGTGGTTAATGAGGAGTAGCATTTTAAATGAATTCCCATTTCTCGGAAAATTCAAGGTGGCCACCCAAGAAAATCAAGCAGTCAGAATTCTGTATACAAGTTCTGAAGTGTACCAGCTTAGTGTCCTTTCAGCTGAGTTTGGTTGAAATCGGCCAAGTAGTTAATGAGGAGTAGCCTTTTAACTATTTCCCAAAAAATTAGGAAAAACCAACATGGCGGCCGGAAAAACTGACCAAAGTTCTGTATATACTTTCTGAAGTCTACCGTCCTAGGGTCCTTCCAGCCCAGTCTGGTTGAAATCGGCCAAGCAGTTAATGAGGAGTAGTGTTTTAAGTGATTTCCAGGCATTTTCAGAAAATTCAAGCTGGTCGCCGAACAAATTGACCAATCAAAATTCTGTATAAACTTCTAAAGCACACCATTTTAGGGTCCTTCCAGCCGAGTTTGCTTAAAAATAATTCGAGCAGTTAATCAGGAGTCACATTTAAATTGATTTCCCGAAATCTTTCAGAAAATCCAAGATGGCTGCCATTGGCTGGTGGAAAAATGGACCAATCAAAATTAAAATCCTTCCAACCAAGTCGAGTTGAAATTGTCCATGCAGTTAATGAGTAGCATTAAAAATAATTTCCAACCATTTTTGGGGAAATAGTTCTGGAGCCTACCACAATAGCATCTTTCCCGCCAAATTTGGTTGAAATCGGACAAAGCATAAAGGAGATTTTATGGACGATGGACGGACGGTCACCATGACATAAGCTCACTTGGCTCTTCGGGTCAGGTGAGCTAATAAGCAATACTTTTGACTTTCTTAATCAATCTTGACTATTATAGGGTGAATTGGCTTTCTCAGAAAGTCTGCTTCAACTAACCACAGAATAATGATGAAATTTGTTGAATATTTTGAAATAATTTAACTGAACATTGTTCAAACAACTATTTTCAGGCAGATTTTCTCTTAAATATAATTAGTGGGAACGTAATTAATTAAAAATAGGTAGCAGATATTATGTTGATAACCTGGGAATAAGCCATGTGAGCTTACATTTTGTGTACATTATGGTGACTGTAAGTAATTTGTCAACTAAATAACTTCTCAAGAACTACTGGGCTGATTTCAACCAAATTTTTAAGGCTGCATCCATTGGTAATAGAGAGCAAGATTGTTTAAATGAATCTGATTGGTAGATTTGGGTGATGGTCATTTTGGATTTTGCATTATCATTTAGAAACATGTATAAACATCTTCGAAATGGATTGATTTGAAACTCTAGAAACTTCATCTAGGTCATGGGCAAAACCTAGTATGTTCGAGAAAAACTGATGGATTGATTTGTCGAGCTGATCCTTTTGACGTATTGTCGCTTTCATAGGCAGTAGATGTAGATTAGTCTGTAGGTTTCGAACACATCCTGTGATTATCGAATATCAAGAACCACAAATTTCCGCCATCTTGGATGATATTCCTATCATTCTCCCCTGCAATTTCCGTGTATGGACTTTGTGATTTCAGGTTAAGTTTTGCATTTAGCTGGACTTAGCACAACACACTTAGCTATTAAGCTATCAGGCCTGCAGTCACGATATTTTATTGAGTTTTATTATGCAATCTACATCCATCCTACAATGTATGGATGTCTTTTTAAAATCTATTTTCAGTAGAGGGACGTAATGATTTCTGGTTCAGTTTTGCATTTAGCTGGACTTCGTGAATACAGGTTAAGTTTTATGTTTAGTTCGGCTACTGCTATACTATCACCAAATTCGATGAAATTTAAGGTCCTTTAATTTTTTGACCTAAGAGGTGCGCTACTAAATACAGTTTTCCCATTTTGAAATGGCTAATGATTTTTTGGAACTTGTATCTCAAAGTTAGAGACTGGGCTTCTATTCGAGCATGTTTAAAACAGCCAGAATATGGTATCATTGCTCTAAACAGGAATAGCCACGTCAAATAATTAGTACCATGTATCTGTGCAGTTTGATCATAAAATACACATTAGTACAATTCCTGGTTGCATGGCGTAAAGAAATTGTCAAAATTAATAACACCTGTAGTGTATTGAAACAGAAAACTGAACCATAGTTGGAAATATGGTCAGGTGTGGCTACAATTATGACACAAGCTCCTCTGGTCTTTGTAAAGAAATAACGAGATCACTCAGTTGATGATGCATCATCAGAAATCTCCACATTCACAGTTTTAACCTATTGACAGGGACAGAGACAAATGTAAATGTTGTCTTGCACTCCCCACTCATATGGATAATTTGCATAGCAAATTCCGTCCAACGTTTTCAGTTGTGTTATAATCGATTACCGCATGCACGCACACACACACAAGCACGACAGCATAATCCCCACCTTTCTTTGAAAAATGTGGAGATAAAAATCACAGAATTGAATACATAATTAGATACCTTGTATCATTATGGTTACGTCATTGTTCTAGTCACACCTTGCCATTTCTCATAAATTATAACCACAAATTATAGTAAGACATGAATGAATAGTTGAAAGGCATGTCAGAAAGTTTTGGGGTAAACAATTAAATGACCAATCAGGAAGTGTCCAGGAATTTAGTGGCCTCTTCTTCCCCTCTTGCTCCTAGAATCTGCAGTAGTGAGACATAGCAGCTCCTGAAATAAAGCAGATAATAAGTGTGTACATTATCACACTTGTATTCACAGATTAATCACTCATAATGAGGCTTTCATAGCTATAATTATCCATTCAATGCTATAAATTACTTTATTATATATGAAATATTATGTTAAATATTTCAAAATTAATTAGACTGGAAGTTGTTATTGCATTAGCCAGCGATAGCGTGTTAAATTAGTTTCAAATTATGCAAAAGCTTCCTGCTTGACAATCTGGGATTTCAGGGCTGAAAGGGGTACATATTCTAAAACAAGAATTTTGGGGAATTATATGTCTTACCTCTCCTCTTGTGAAAATGTGTTGACATTTTTTGTACTATGATCACAATGATCTTGACCTTTAACCGTATGTCATTTGTGCTGCTTCCTACCAATACAGGCAGGCAGGTGTGCAAGTTTCGTTCTGATAGAGTTAACCAAATATGATATATAAGACAAAGCAATTTGCTTATCGTAAAACTTAACGTTGACGCCACCTTCGCCATTGGAAAAGTGATAGCTATGTCTCACTTCTGCTTCAGAGGCGAGACAAAAGTGTAAAAAGTCAAGTGTAAATTTCACATGAATGGCCTCTGTATTTTCTCACAATCCTTTAACTGCTTTATGATGTTATTCTCATATTAACCACATTAAAAAACTGCATTGGAGAATAATTTCTTTACTAATTAAAAAAATAAGCCTATTTACAACCCAGACAATGGACCGTTCCATCTTTAGCTAAGCTCCACCCACACCTCGCCATGTTGGGATTGATCGATCGTCGTATGCCCTAGCTATCAATTTCCTGAAAACTATACAGGGAAGCTGTTGAATATTTTGTAACTAATTTGACTGGGTGCTTTTGCTGCTTATGGCAGCAACAGCGCTCAGTCAGATTAGTTTCAAAATATTCAACAGAATATTTATTAAATAGTAGTCATACAATTTGTACAACAACGCATAGCCCGTCTTCAAATATGCTTTCGTGACGTACTGACGTCATTCATTATGATGTCATTCTACACATCACGTAGTTGATTATGACATCATATGATGGGTGGATACTCTTGAAAGGTTAATTCTAAAATAGAGCAAGAGTTAACAGTAAATTTTAAAGTTTTCAAAATGAACACCACATGATAATTAGTACACAGTACTGCAAGATAACAATTCATTGATAAAGGCAGTATTAATACAGAAGCTTGACCATTGTTATGTAAATATAGTTTATAATTAAACAACACACCTCAATTGCTTATCAGCTCCCACGCCTCTCTTAGTTTCCATGGCAATGACCTGTACACTCAGTGATGGGATGATTTCTATGCATAATGAATTATGGTGACTAGCAATTTTCTTCAGTACATCAAACACGCCATTGTGCTGGAACCTCATATATTTATTGACAAACTCGTCCAGTTTTGAAGATAAAGACAATCTGTCAGGAAGTACACAAAATTTGTAAGCAACATAACACAAGACAGTATCACGATACACCTTGAACGTATGGGAATGGATGGTACATTTTATAAAATACCAATCTAGACAATCTAGCTGTATGGAAATACATGCATAACCTTTTTCCTTTGCTTTATGAACGTCTCCAAATTGTGTTGAATACTGCTAAAAAATAATTTTATTGGAAGCCATTGTATCTGTTTATATGGTTGTCATGGAATTGATATTCACAAAGTTTATGATTTATATGGATAATAACAAACAGTATGGGACTATGTTGATTCCTGAATACTCACTTACATATTACTTTACAGCTTAATTGTAATAGCTCCCCTTATGGTTTTCGATTACACTTGCAATTATTTGTTGCGAATCACAAATAGCAAGTCTGTCTGTCTGTCAAATTTCTCACATTTTTGACAAAAATGCATATATCACAAATATAGGCTAATCATTCACCTTTAATTGAAAATATAACACGACCTGGGTGATAAGAGGAGTGTTGTTTTAATACAGAGTTATTAAGTGTCTATAGAAAATGTTTAGCTAAATATCTAGGTAACTATACAGATAGGCCGTTGAACATTTTGAAACTAATTTGGCTGGAGGCTGTTGAAGCCTATAGCAATAACAGCGCTTAATCAGTTTATTGTCAAACTATTCAACATAATGTTTACTAAATTGTAAATTCATCAAAGACATACATTTCGCACACTACATAACACTTTTGGACACTCGTGATGGAGCTATGGGCTTGTTAAGAATGATGTCACTGTGCGTGATTCGCAACCCGGAAGTGTGTATTTTGCTTTATTACATTATAAGTGCATGTTTATGACATCATCATTTGTTGTTAAACAAAAACATTGTTTTATGTATTTAACAATCGAGCTGAACCCGAAAACACATCATCACTTAAGAAGCCTATACATCATTTTGATTGTGACTTCATATATGTGATGTATTTTATTATGAAGTCAGATATGTTTGAGTGATAAGACATGTATGGTGGATAGATGAGATGATGCGTGTGCACAGCCCATTGAAAACAGTTTTATGGGGGTGGGTGGGTGGAATGGATTCAGACACAAGTCACGGCAAACGGCTCCCTGGGTTATGTACAAGAAAACATCAGAAAACCAAAAGGACTAGTAATGGAGGAATCCAGTTTTAACTATGCCACGCCCATCTCTAGCTAAGCTCCTCCCACACTTTGACCATGCTGGGATCGATCGATCCCTGCACTCTCTGAATCTCAATTTTCAAAAAATTATACAGGTAAGATGTTGAATATTTTGAAATTAATTTGACTCTCTGCTGTTGCTGCAACAGCGCCCAGAAATATTCAACAGCATGTTTATTAAATAGTAAAGACATACAATTCATATAATGCTTAGTCTGTCATCATTTAAGCGTTTGTGACGAGCTTAGTTATGGCTTTCATGACGTAATTGATCATGACGCCAGTCTACATAGTTTATTATGACATCATAAAGATTGATGACTAAACTGGAAATCTTTACATCTAAGCGGCACAAGAAGATGTGATGTGTATCTGTATGAATGTCTGCACTGAATGATATACATGCTTACAGATATCAATGTTACTATAAATGCTAATGCTTTGTGTGCTTGACAGCGTATTGTAACCAGACTTACATAGGTACTATCTGAGAATTGCGTTTGACCGCATCAAGTAAACAGTGCAGCATGTATGATGTATGCTGCTTGACCACAGCTACATCAGATAACAACAAACAGTCAAGAATCACAGGCAGCACAGTAACAGCATCACTGGATAATGCAAGAGAACAACAGAACACCTAATCCTTTAATAATGTCAACATTTGTCAAGAAAATTACAATTTTAGAGTCAGGCATTTCAGTGCTAAAATTTCTAAAATATTGTCTCTTGGCCTGTAAATGGCTAATGCTCAACTGGCTGCAGAGGCTGTTTTTGGTTGGCTTGAATGTTAAAAGTTTAACCCTTACCACTCTGGTGTCAAAATTTTAAATTTTCAAATCAAATTAACAAATGAACTGGTGTACATTTTTAAACAAATTTGGTGGGAGATGGTGCTGTCATAAACAGCAACATCTTCAACCAAAATTGTCTAAAAATGTACAACAATTTCTTTGCTATTGATACAGTAAAGGATAGACTATTGCCATCAGAGTCGTAAGGGTTAAAGGAAGACGCCACTCATCTGAAATGTTGTATAATAATGACAGGGTATGGCATTGAGAATTAATATCAATCACTGTCAAATGTATAACTTTACCTATCTCACAATGATTTCCTTTTGTAGGCCATTAGCACTTTCTGCATGGTTGCTTATACACCACACTGATGCCAAACTCGATTGAACCAATATCTGTCATCGGGGGTAAGGGTGCGGAAGGAGTGGGGGTATATCGAGAATATGAGAAAGGTTATTTCTGATTGATTGAAAATTAAACTAGAATGCGCAGTATGTTATGCCATTACACATCCCCACCCACACCCAACCCCACCTGTGAGCGAAACCACATGTAAACAATGTCTCACAATCTGCAATCAGATGAGTAACTCTCATACCAGATCTGGTTGAATTACTTTGCTGTTCTGCCACCACCTACCCTACACCACCGCTGTACCCCGGGTGAAGTCTAATATAAATATTGTCTCGTAATCTGCAATCATATGGTTAACTAACATACCTAATTTGGTTGAATTCTGCCAACTTTGATTTTCCACCTGCTACTTCATCCTGCTTTACATCTAACCAATTAAAACAGCAGAAGTTGAGAACACACTTAAAGCCCTGAAAAATGGACGTGCATCTGGACCTGATGGCATGAGCAATGAACTATTCAAATATGCAAGTGACATTATCTCAAAACCGATCACGCGCCTAATCAATTCAGCTTTTATGCACCACCTTCCCATCGACGCTGTAGTCCAAGGTACCCTTATCGCACTTCCCAAGGCCAAGAAGCCACCTGGCCCCCAGCCAATCTGCGACCCATTGTGCTCCTCAACAACATACGGAAAATACTACCCAATGTTACTCTATGCCGCATCTGAGACAAGATCGATGACTTCACTGGATCATGTCACTGGCTTCAAACGTGGACGCAGCTGCGCAGTCATTGTATGGGCTCAATGCATGCTTGTGTCGGTAGTCATGTCCAAACACTGGGATTTCCACAAAATGGGCATTGACATGTCACAAGCCTTCGACACAATTAAACGCGCAAAGATCCTAGATGTAATAATTCAGGCCAGTTGCAACGAAGGTGAGCTACGACTACTGAGACTACTGCTTGCAAACACCAAGTTGAGAGTACGAGTCAAGTCAGTGAATTCTGTAGAGTTTGAGACATCAATCGGCTCCCCACAGGGAGATCTATCTCCGGTGCTTTTCAATTGTTACCTTGCTGCTGCAGTGAAATCCATACAGGAAAGTTCCACAAGCCCAAACCCCCCAGTGTCAATACTGGGTATGCCGCTAGAGATGGAATATGCCCATGATGTGGACTTCATAGATGATGAAAAGAAACCCCTTGACGAACTTCTCCCAATAGCAGCAAACTAAAAATTGAGAATCTCTTTATTAATGAATCCAAAACAGAGTTCACCCACATATACCTATCTACAAAGCATGAAACTAAAGAAAATGACGATCTGCTTCGTGGCCACAAACCATGTAGGAAAAGTAAAATCCTGGGCTCACTGCTTTGCAGTACTGATGACATTGCTGCACGCCGCGTCATGGGGAACATAGTTTTACAGTCTCTGGAAGGAATGGATTCGTAGATCAAAGATGTCCTTGACTAAAAGGCTACGTTTAAACAATGCAACCTGCGTATCCTTGATGCTGTATAACTATAACTGTAACAACTTGGCAGCTCCAAAGACAGCTCTAGACAGACTCGATGCCTGCCACCACAAACACCTACATGTACGCACCATCACTGGACACCCATGGCCAGACAGCATAATTTCCAATGATGCACTATACAAAATGTGTAACACGTCGCCGCTGTCTGCAAAAGTCGCCCGCAAAGATGGTCCATGTTTGACCATGTCCTAAGGATGCCAGAAGAGACACCAGCAGAGCCTTGGAATTCGCCCTACTCGGAACCAGCCAATACAAAGCCAGGAGAGGACGTCATTGCATAAAGCGTGCTACGAGGTGAGCTCAAGAAAGCAGGACTCGGTACATTCAAGTCAAGAATGGACCTGAGGAAGCTAAGAATTGCGGCCGAGGACAAGACACAGTGGGCAGAAATGAAGGACTGATTGCAGCTGTAGGATGTTTCTACTTCTACAGCCGCAGAATACATCAATCATACATACTCCATCCTACCAACCCCCACCCTGGGGGCGGAGCCTAAGGTAAATCTCATCTTGCAGTCCCAAATCATATGGCTAGCTCACATAACAAATTTGATTAAATTCTAACAAATCGTTTCGAAGGAAACAGACAGAGATGGATGGATGGATGGAGGCGATTGCAATAACCACTCCGTATTTTCAAAACGCATGGGGATAATCACAATTTTCATAGAATAGAGAACTATCAACATTTAGCTATTAATATGCTCCTACATTTAATTTATTCACTTTGCCAGGGTTTGATTGATCCCAACACAGGAAAAGCATGGGTGGAGCTAAGCTAGAGATGGTTGGCGCATAGCTAAAACTGGATTGCTCCATAACTATGTTGTAATGATGCATTATGACATCACAATCATAGTAGCTGCATATTCAGTCAAAAATTACTTTTACATTTTGGTGAATGGAAATACACATGGCATTAAATTATGACATAACAATAGACATTATATCACGTGTACTGATACAAACAAAATCTTAATATTAATAGGACATTTGTTGATGTTGTGTCAGGAAGCAAGATTCATACCAACCTTATTGATTTTTTCAAATTATCTTGTAGCAATGTTTGCTACTGTTTTAAATGATTTTTCTCCCTCAGTGTGTACTAACCGTGCAATTTCTCCAGTCAATGTGGTTCTCTGAAATATCTCTGTAATCAACCCAAGGCCCTGCAAGCAAATAATTATATAGTGTAAGTATGCATGCACTTGTACCGGTATATATATAAACATTGAAATCGATTTACTAGCATCTTAAAACAGTTAGTCCATTTCATTCTATATGACGCAGATATTTAATAAATGTTACATCTAACCTCAATATCACCTGCACCCTCGCCAACCTATGTATTGCAACTCAAGTTCAACTACAAACAGCTTTGGCAAAACGCTTGGAGGGCCTTTTTGTGTGGAGAAAATCTGTCAGAGCCTTAATATGGAATATTGGTTAGCAGTTTTATTGGTGAAAATGCAGTTGCTAAATTAAATTTGATTGTCATTTTCATTCGTCCATAGCTCACAGTAGCATACATAATTATATAGCTATTACTGGAGGTAGACAGTCGCTGTTTTATGTGGCCCTTAAAACCAAATATTTAATTCCTAAAACACGATTTAGCCAAAGTAACTGAGACAAGATAACGGCTCATTCAAAAGCGAAAGGTTCCAAAACATGTTTACATTTCACGCGAACAATAGCAATCATTGAAAGAACTTACTGGAAATTTAAGAAAATCCAAAATGGCTAACAAACAAATATATATAATTACAAAACCCTATCACAAAAGGCTTATTCAGCAAGGATAGTTGAAATAGTTCCAGTGGCTTAGAAATAATGGTTCGAACGATTTGCCTGACATTCTGAACAAGAGGCCTGTATCGCTCACCTGGACCATAGGCATCTCAACTAGAATAGTCATTAACAATAAGTAGAACTCTAATGAGTTGAGCAGACTTGTACCAAGAAAAGAGTTCCATGTTTCTTTATGGACCGGTATCAACTTCTCTTGAACAAACTTTAATGGCCCTTAGTCATCAATATCATATCTCCAAAATTTCGGCCCAATCCGTTCAGTGGCTCTGGAGACAAAGTTGCTTTCACGAAAACCAGGCCATCCAAGATGGCCGCCCAACCATTTGAAAAATCAAGTTCCTTTGAACAAACTTGGTTCAGCTTGTGCCCTAAATTATATTTTATGAGTTTTGAATCAATCGTTCAAACAGTTTCGGCGAAGATTTTTAAAGGCATTTCTAAAAATCAGCCAAAATCCAAGATAGCCACTGGCCAAATTGGCCGATCGACTTCGTTTGAATAAACTTGAATCTCTACCCCCTAAGGATGTTTCCTGCCAAATATAATTCAAATCGGCCTAGCAGTTCTCGAGAAGACATTTTAAATTTCCCATTGCTTTAGTATGGAAGCTTTTGGCGAGAAAAGGATCCAAGATGGCTGCCAAACCGTTTATCCGACAGTTTCAAAAATTGAAATTTGAAATTAGAATACCAAAAAACATTATAAAACCAATTTCAGCCTCCAAATCCATCAAATAAAAAAAAAATCCAATATGGCCGCCAAACACGCTATATTTTGATTGGCCCACTGCGGCCATGTTTTTTTTAGGGATCAACTTCCCTTGAACAAACTTTAATGGCCCTTAGTCCCTAATAATATCTGCCAAATTTTGGCCAGATCCCTTCAGCGGTTCTGGAGAAGTCGTTTTCGCTAAAACTAGGTCAACCAAAATGGCCGCCAAACCCTTTGACCAATCAAGTTTCCTTGAACAAACTTGGTTCATAGTCCGGGAGCCCAGTGGCATTTAATTAGACATTTCAGTACAAAAGGTTTGATGGTAGAAATTTAGTTATGGACCTGTGCTGAGATAAAAATTGCCATTCTTAGGTTTCAGAATTGGTGCTTAAGGCGCCCGCTCCACTAGAACTTTCCGCCAAAACCTGTTTTAATCGAAATTTGATGTACAAGCTTAATTCTTTCCAGAATTGAATGTGGTCACGTAACTTAAGAATGAAAAAGCTGGTGCAGTGTTAATTAAGAATGGTGTTAATTACTGTTAATTAGCACTTTTAATTAGACTTTTGAGTACAATTTTGAAATTAAGTTTACGTTGTAGCCTACGCTGCCAACAAACAAAATCCATTGCTTAAGAACACATTTTATGGTTCATACTATGCTTAAGAACAGGTCAAAGGTCATCAGTCACGTGGCCGCTTAATTAATAAGTTTAATTAGATCTTTGAGTACAAGTTTGAAATTAGGTTTACACTGTAGCCTAAGTTGTCAAGAAGCAAACTCCATTGCTTAAGAGCAAATTTTATGGTTCAAACAATGCTTAAGAATAGGTCAAGGGCTGTCAGTCATATGGATGAATAATTAGCATTTTAATTATACCTTTGAATACAAGTTTTAAATTTAAGTTTAGTTAACTAAATTTGTCATAAATAGAAGCGAAGACTATCAACAGCGCGCAGGCTCGTTATTGTTTATAAATATAGACTCACTGACAGAATCTTATTTTTAACACTCATATCAGCCAAAAATGGCTTCTGCAGTGGTCTGGAGAAATGCGCATTTGCAGACCAAGAGAAGACTTTTTATTTACCACTTGAATGACTGGCTCGATAACAAAACCAGTCATTCGAGTGGTAAAATTTCAAAAATAGTCTTCTCTTAGTCTGCAAATTGACATTTTCTATGGGAAAATTGAAAATTTTAAAAACAAATTCGAGGGTTAACGGGTTAAGGGGTGGTGCCATCCCAAAATACGGGTGCTTCAGAGGGGGTGAGGTCCTCTCCCAGAAATCTTGAAAATTAGAGGCTCTGAGAAGACATTTCCTGCAATCTGAATGGAAAAAAATATCCTTATTTTGCTTTATTACTAAATAAAATAACCATATGAAATTTCTTCATGCAAATTTTTATGGGATGTATAAAGCATTCTTGGACGGGACATTTCCCCTCGCCCCTCATAATGTTCACCAGCTAACCTGTATAGTTATCTTGAAATTGCGATTCTGGGAATTCAGTGTTCAATTAGAGTGTTACGGTTCATTCAAACACATGTACAAATTCAGCAACGCTTAGCTAGAAATTGGTGAGGCATAGCTAGAAATTGGTGAGGCATAGCTAGAAATTGGTGAGGCATAGCTAGAAATTGGTGAGGCATAGCTAGAAATTGGTGAGGCATAGCTAGAAATTAGTGAGGCATAGCTAGAAATGGATCTATTGATTCTAATCTTTAGACGCAATGTCAAATTGCAACCGCATGGGTGTTTATAGCATGTTTCATGAGGTTTTCTGACTAAACCTCTTGTGCCTTAGCTCTGATGCCATTTGAAAATGTTTTTCTAAGTATTAAAAGAACCTTTCTCTTATTCAAAAATTCATGCTTAAGTTACACAACTGAAACTAATTCTTATCAGAGCTATTATGATCAGCAAACATGGATTCATATAAGAATTCTGTTTCTATCCATTCACTGATTATAGCAGCATGAAAAGATACCACAACAGTCTGAAATCAAGACCCATCCGGTTTCTGGGAAAATTACTTGTACACGAATCTGCTAATTTGTGCATCATATTATCAATAAAAACCACACCATCTGCATGTTTTAATAAAAAGCGTCTACATTAGTCGAGTATTGGTACACATAAGCTATATTTTGACATCTTTATTCCATAATTTTGCGTTTATTTGCTGTCTGTTCATCGCGAACACAGGTGATGCGTAGAAGTGATAATGAAGTTGCTTACGGACAATTTTCACTACGATTAATCTATGTCAAATCTCGCAAGTCGGCATGTTTCGTTGCGCTGGATGTTTATAAAAGTTAAATGCGAAACGAACCGATGCTTACGGTTCTTACACTAGATGCAAAATGTTCAGGGGCGCAAAACGTTCAGGGGTGCATCGTTACATTAATTCTCAACCAGGAATCATGATTTTGTGTTTCGTAATATTTATAATTTGGTTTTTAATATTATGTCCCGCTGTCTTTTTTAGGAAAACTTTCTCATATTTACCTTTCCCCCTTCTAGGAAATGTAATGTACCGCTAAGCTTGAATGGATCCCGGGCAGTTGGAGCCGTGGAGTAAAAAAAGCTTGTTTCTACGAGAATTCTTAATACTTACCAGATGTACTATTATGATAATGTCTATTATCTAGTCTAGCTCAAAATAAACAATTAAAACTCCGCACTCTCCTGGTCCTGCCCATACTGTGTCCGGGAATTACCATACCGAGCCAATTCACAATCAGTCAGATTCATCTTATGTTTGCCTTGACAAACAGCGAAAGCAGCTACAGGGCCATAGTACATCAGGTAAGTACTAAGAATTCTCGTAGAAACAAAAGCGGATGCTTTTTTGATTCTACTTCGAATAATACTTACCAGATGTACTATTATGATAAACTCCGGATTTCGACAGCCAAGGAATACCGGTGGGAGGAGGTGATGCTTGAACCAGCACTCATTTACCATCCACGGTTGTGAAGAGACTAGAACCCTGGCATACGCTTGGATTCTGCTATCTGACTCATAGTGCTAAACTTCCATGGTCTAGACCGCACTCGCCCCCTCATTTGTCTGCACAAATTCCAGAGGGCTGTCAAAATGGGGAGCAACACCCACCAGACAAGTGTCAGCCCCAAGTCTCAGCTAAGGCAGTCCAGTAGAGTACAAAGAAGCTACTACAACTTCTAATTTTGAAAAAAATACTATCAGTATATCGAATAGGCTTTCAAATTGGAATGAGTCTAATGTCTGTTGAAAGAATAAGATACTCTTGGCCAGACTATTTACTTATTTAGTCTGGTAAATCGACTGTAAGTAAACTAATATTAGTTACTTAATTAATGTAAACACTCTCACCATTTTTGAGTGCTTGGCCTTTTCTTGTTCATCACAGGAGCTCGGCCCAATCCACGGTCATCCTCGGATCATGTGCATAGCCATTGTTCAGTGCATGTGGAAGAACATTGTGATATGTGCGAAATAGTGGTCGGATATGGCTTTAGCTAAGATTCGATAAATTGGCGACGGCTACCGGATTAAGTGTGCTGGAGATATCGCCAAGGTCGAAATCAGTGAATGACGACTCGGCATGCCATTTTGCTACAGTTATCACCTCTTCTAATGAGACACCCATATAAAGGGCCGATGATGCTGCTAGTGCTCAGACCTGGTGGGCGTTCGCACGATCAATCTGCTTTCCTGTAGCGATTTTGTGAGACATCTGAATAGCATCGACTATCCAACGAGAAATAGTATCTTTCGAGGCGCGCAAATGAGGAGCTTTGAGACATAACCACAGAGATTTCGGGTCATCTCTCCACTCCTCAGTATGGTGTCTTATACATCTTCAGACATCTGACAGGACACCAAGCAGAAGAGCTTGGGTCATGTCTAACTAATCTTGGCAAATTGATCGGCTGTCCTGGATATTTAAGTGACTGATTCTTTGCCAGGAAACAAAGACGTGGAAGTAGTCTTAAACCGTCACCCGTGATGACAAAACGGTCTTGTTCGGCAGAAAGCGCATGTATTTCGCTTCTCCTTCTCGCCGACACTGCTGCAACCAAGAAAACTGACTTAATAGTTAACAGTTTAATATCTATCGATCTAATCGGTTCAAAGGGAGCATGCCCTAAAACCTGTAGAACAAGAGATAGATTCCATGCTGGGATAGGAATTGGCTGTCTAGGTCGCAAATTGCTCATTCCTTTATTACTTCAATTAAAGTGTCATTCTCCACTCCTTCAATGGCCAGACTGGGAATGACTGAAGCTAATGCAGACTTATATGCTGCTAGGGTTGAAGGTACAAGTTTGTCAACTCCGTATAAATGACAGATAAAATCTGCTACGTGTTGAACCGATGCAGCAAAGGGATCAATATCTCTTCCCTTACACCACTCTGCAAATTTGTTGATTCTATAATTATATGTTCTTGTGGTTGACCATCTTCTGGCTGAAGCGGCAAACTTCGCTGCTTGCTCAGAAAAGCCACCCTTAATTGCACGCTGCTTGATAACATCCATGCAGTCAATTTGAACATTTCTGGTCTGTCGTGGAGATACAGACCCTTGTTCTGAGAGATTAGATCTCTTCTGTCTGGAAGAGGGATTGGATTGCAGACCAGAAGGTCCAGTAGATCCATAAACCATGATAGGCCTGGCCAATGAAGGGCGATCAGAAGTACTTGGCACACACCCTCTCTTATCTTTGCCAGAACTTTTGGGATGAGAATCGTTGGAGGATACACATACGCGTACATTCCCTTCCAACTTATCGCCAGTGCGTCTACTGTGCGTCTACTGCTAAGGCTAGCGGGTCCGGGATCGGTGACACGTATGTGACCATCTTTGCATTTTGTTTTATCGCAAATAGATCCACATTTTGCTAGCCCCAATGTTTGAATAGAACCTCCGCTACCGATTGGTTGAGCTGCCATTCCGTCGGATGACAAACCGTCCTTCGACTGAGAGCATCCGCTAGGATGTTCAATCTTCCTGGAATGTGTGCTGCCTGAAGAATAATACTCCTCTCTTGGCACCACAGCAGAAGGTCCCAAATCATCATACACAACTCTGGTGATCTTGTCCCGCCCTGGCAGTTCAAATAAGACACCACTGTTGAGTTGTCTGTCCTGACTAAGACAATCTTGTCTCGGATTAAGCCCTCGAAATTTCCAAGTGCCAATGTCACCGCTAATAATTCGAGAACATTGATCCCATTCCCCTGACACTGACTGATCGTTCAATACTGCTCCGCAACCTGTCGTCGACGCATCTGTGAAGATGGACATCTACGGTTGAGGAGGTTGTAGAGGAACACCTCGCAGGAGATTCTGTTCTGATAACCACCACTGAAGGTGGAATATCAATGGTTCTTTTACTGGAATTCTGAGAGATAACGGATCCGTTTCCTGAGACCAGAATGACATTAGATACATCTGAATCGGCCTGCGCCTGAGTGTCTGAGTGCCGCATAAGGAACCACTTTCTCTAGAGATACTAGTAAACCCAGTATTCTGAGAAATCGGTGCGCCATCAGAAAGCCTCCTAGAGAAACTGACTCCAGTACCGCAATCAAACTCTTGACTCTGCTCTCCGCCGGAAAAGCTACACCGCCCCTGAGATTGAAAAAAATTCCCAGATAAACAAACTCCTGGTATGGAGTCAATTCTGATTTCTCTAGATTCACAATCCATCCTAGATCCTTTAATAAGGCTAGGACTACCTGAAGATTGTTGCGCAGTGACTGGATTCCCCGCCTTCAGCAGCCAGTCGTCTATGTAAGGGTGAACAGCTATATTTCTCATGCGAAGATAAGAAGTCATGGCGAGAACCACTTTGGTGAAGACCCTCGGGGCTGTGGTCAGACCGAACAGAAACACATTGAATTCCCAAACAATGACTTGGAATGCAAAGCGAAGGTATTTCTGAAAAGGAATTGACATTGGAATATGAAAATATGCGTCCTTCAGATCTATCGATACTGCCCACATGCCTTTTCTCAGCCCCGTCATCATCGTTGCTACAGTCTCCATCTGAAACCTTGGAGAAAGAATAAATTTGTTGAACTGTTAATTCGCTTAGGTGAAGATTCTCGACTCCCTTCGTTCCTGACGTCAACGGAACGGATCCCACCGGAAACCCGTCAGGACCATCCTCCACGGCCGCCCCGCAGTTTCTTGGAATATGACAGTCCGGGACTGCCGCCACAGCTATCCTTACGATAACCGCTGCGACCCGAACCGCCACCCTTCCTGGCCTCCTCATACGGCCTCTTATTAGAGGGCTTGTATGAGGATGAACGGCCAGGTCCCTGTGATCCGGATGCCCAATGGGCATCACAGCCAGACGGATGGAAGGGCGATCTCTGTCGCTGCCTCTGTTGCTCTTGCCGATGCTGCTTATAGGATTGCTGCGGCTGAGTCCTCTTCGTCGACTTCCATGACTTGCCGACTACTTCCTGCTCTGCGACCATTGACGCGACCTGGGATAAGGCTTGTCGTGCCGAGCCGCCGAACAAGCCTGGACCAATGAGAGGCGCAGAAGATAACGCAGCCCTCATCTCAGGTCCTGGTTCTACACAATTGAGAGCCATTCTCCTCCGCTCCGCCAATGATCTGGTGATCACCCTGGCCAGGCAATCTTGGGACAAGCGCATGGTGTCCCGGACAACCCCGGGAGCAGCCTCTGGTACTTCCCCACCTTCCGCCACGCAGGTCAGCATTCCCTGCTGGATTGTACAGCCGTGCGAGAGTCAGCCATAGCTGCCCTCGCTGCATCCTCAATGAGCGTTAACTCATTAAAAGGATCCTTATTAGCCTGGGAAACTAAGGGATGAGAACGACCTTCGATTTACCAGCCAACGGCCTATTCAATGCCTCTCTCTCCCCGACGGAAAGCCGTGGAACCCGGGCATATTGATGATAGGCCTGCTCCGGAAAGCGGACCCTATTCCCTATCCCCTTTGGGGCCTTGGGCAATGAATAGTCTGGCTGAACCAGACGATACGCCACAACTTCCAACATGTCAGAAGTCTGCGTGTCCACGGGGAGTGTCGGCATGGCCGAAGAGCCACTTGACAGAGCGCTAGCTGCTCCCTCTGACATCCGCTCCATCGCCGGATCGCGCTGAGATCCTTGATCCGATGCCAACACATCAATGGACTACCATTCTCATCTTCCTTCTCACCCTTAGATGAAAAGGCCAACGACAACCCATGCTGAGAACCATGGACCTCACTCCTTCCAACATGAAGTGAGTCCATAGCCCGACTACTTGCGGCACCAGTATCCAGCGAATTGCCAGACACAGATTCACCGCAGTCCATCGACTCCAGCACGGGAGCCGAGACTACAGCCGCTTTTACCCCGGCAGACAACGGAACTCCGAGAGGAGCCGCACCTACAATCGCCGGAATGCCGACGGGAACCGAAAAGCACGGCTCCATCGACAACGCGGAACGTCGACATCACCACCCAGCTGGCAGACCCGTAAAAAGCCCGAAGGAGACCCTTGGGACGTACTCAGTTCTAGCCCTACTGAAAGATCCGGCATGCCGGAATCTTCCATAAGCAGGAGATCTTCCTCCTCCGCTGTCAGCTCTTGAGCCAAGACCGGAGGAAGGACAGGTACATGTCCCTCCACAGAACTGGCCGGACCACCGATAGGTTGCCGTGCACCAGCCTGCATCGCCAGGACCATGGATTGGAAGGACTCAAACATCGCCTTGAACTGGGCTGCCCATACACCCAATGCCGAGTCCATACGCTCGTTCAGACGCTCTTCAAGACCTTTTACTGACGCCTGATCCAGCTTGGCCGCCTTATCCCTCGCGATCCTCTCCAAAAGCTCACGTCGATCACGATCGAAAACTCTGCCACCAACTCCGACGACCACTTCGCACACACATCATAAGGACTTCCCACCTTGTACTTCGCACAAGCCACACAGTGATGACCTGAGTACTTGCACTTCATGAACCGATTACACTTCTGACACAGCGTGTCCTGGTTCTTGGCTTTCTGGGAACACAGAGTAAGAATTAAAACGTTGCACATGACATACGATGATGAGCAACATGCACAATTGACTTGAATGTAACTTAGAATTACTTAGAAATTCCCCGACACAGTATGGACAGGACCAGGAGAGTGCAGAGTTTTTAATTGTTTATTTTGAGCCAGACTAGATAATAGACATTATCATAATAGTACATCTGGTAAGTATTATTCGAAGTAGAATTGGTATGTATGCAGGGTATTAGGCAATGCACATATGAATCTTTTAAACGCATGTAAAATTTGGCATCTGTTCCGTTTTGCTTTTAACAACGCGTTTGCCACTATCTCTGGGGGACATCAAACATCTTCAACTTGCTTATTTACGCATTTAATGCTCGTTCTCAATGCATATATTTATTATTTTAAATGCATCAAAAAAATTAACTAGATGCATTGTGAATGCATTGTGTTTTTAAAACCGATGCATTGGAAACGGGCCTTCAACGCATAATGCACACATTTCAGACCCGTTCGTATGTTAAGTTAACTCTGAGCTGTACTGTATGTGTATAATTTGGTGTCTGTAATCTGATATCGGATGTTTATTTCATAATAATGATAATGATTCCGAGTAGACGATGCGATACTGAATGTCTGAACATACTTCAGCAATTTCCATGTGAAGTACAAAGATAGCTTTTACTATCATTTTGATATGGATTTAGTTTGACATCGGACGTTTATCTGGTAATAACGAGTCATTCTGAAGATAGTGATTCCATGTAGGCCATATGTCACTGAACATACATTAGCAATTACCACGTGAAGTACAGAGATGCCTTTTTATGGTCATCTTGATATGCATGTAATTTGACACCACTCCTAGGGAATTATTATATACACCTGTGCAAAAGTTAAGCACCACCCTATTTTTACGCACATGCGAGGGTATATTCATGTGCTATGAAGAAAGCAATAGCATAAACATTTATGTACCCATCCATCTTAGTGCAAGAGGTAATAATGCAACTAGAGGAATGCTGATTATGATGGTGGGGAAACACTGTATGTTTTTGTTTGAACTTGAAAACGAGGCCTGAATATGGTTACGTTGACACAACTGACAACTATTGCCCTACAGTTGACACACGTGGCTAGATTGTCATTAATGGTGTCTGAAAACGAAGTTTAACATCTGTGCACGAGTTTGAGACTGTCATTATTAATACCGGGTATATCCACCTTGTGCCTGGATGACGGCCTGGACACGACATCTCATGCTGGTCACCAACCGACTGATACGCCATTGTGGTATTCGTTGCCATTCAAGATGGAGTGCGTCTGTTAATTCCTGTAGGTTCTGTACAGGAGGATCCCTCCTTCTCACCATGTTTCCCAGAATGTTCCAGATATGCTCAATAGGGTTCATGTCAGGGCTCCTTGCTGGCCATGGTAGGGTTTCGATGGCATTCTGGCGGAGGTATTCATGCACAGCTCTAGCAGGATGTGGTCGGGCGTTGTCATCCATGAATATAGGGTGGGTTCCAGGTGCATGATTTACAAAATGAGGGACCACAACTCTATCCAGTATGGAATCTTGATATCTTTGTCCATTTAGTGTTCCAGGTACAGTCAACAGATCCAGCTTACAATCAAATGAGATGCACCCCCATATCATAACGGAACCTCCACCAAATGGAACTTCTTCCATGATGTTACGTTGGTCGTACGCCGTGCGTCTGGACCTCCATACACGAGTTCGACCATCTGTGGCATGAAGCAGGAACCGACTTTCATCGGACCAGTGTACCCGTCTCCAGGATCTCATGTTCCAGTGTCTTCTTTCGTTGCACCACCTCAGACGCTCCTCTTTGTGGTGTGCAGTGAGGAGAGGACGTCTGACAGGTCTCCTAGCTTTCATGCCAGCAGCATACAGTCTCCTTTTGACGGTAGACATTGACACTCTATTGCACGTTTCCCATTGCTGGCTGAGCACTCTGCTGTTGGTGAATGGAGATCTCCTAACAAGGCGTACTAGGGCTCGATCATCACGGGCAGTAGTCTTCTTCGGTCTTCCAGATCTAGGCCTGTCCTTCACCTCGTTAGTTTGCCCATGTTTTGCAATCAAACGACTGATTACAGTATGGTTAATGTTCAGCTGTCTGCCAATCTCTCTGCATGACATACCAGTGGTATGCATGCCTATGATTTGCCATTTCACACGATCACTTAACCTTCGTCTTGCCATAGCGGTTCACAATCAAGAGCTAATTCTCTCTGTACAAATAAACCACGGTCATGAACACAAAATTCCTAATCTTGTCGCCTAAATCTGTATGTAATGTTCTACACCTCAAACTGGACTTTTACATAACTGAACACATGTGCTGTTTCCCGCCACGCACGGACATCAAGCGGCGTGAAGTCATGCATGCATGTGCATTTCGTACTTGGAATTATGTCAGCTAACGCGGGGACAAAAAGTATGGCAGCCTAGTTGTACCATCATGTTTCTACGTTCTATTGTTTTTGCTGGTGCTTAACTTTTGCACAGGTGTATACATTTTGTACCTTAAACGTCTTTACTTATCTGCCACGTTGAGATTTGCACTGTTTGATCTTATGAAATGAGCTGTAGTTCTTTGCAACTCAGACTACCCTCTAATCTTAAGATTCTGATTAAAAATGCTAATCAATTTGCCATGTTACTGTTGACCAATGACCTGCTCATACGCTTAGAATGCACTATAAAACTCATTCTTAAACAAAGGATTGCGTTTTTTGGTTGCAGTGGCTAATTTTTAAACTTAATTTCAGATGTATACTCCAAAGTCCAATTAAATTTCAAATGAATTGGTCACGTGACTGCACCTTTGATCTGTTCTTAAGCGTAGTAAGAACCATAAACAATTTCGCAAGCAAGGGACTTTGTTTCATGGCAACGTAGGCTTCATTGTAAACTTAATTTCAAACTTGTACTCAAAAGTGCTAATTAATGATAATTAACAACGTTCTTAATAACTCTGGCTACCATCCAATCTTAAAATTCTAAGTAAAAATGCTAATTAATGGGCCGTGTGACTGGTGACCTATGTTCTTAAGTATAGAATGCATGATAAAATTTGTTCTTAATCAATGTACTTTGGCCCTTGGCAACTTGGGCTACATTGCAAACTTAATTTCAAACTTGTACTCAAAAGTCTAATTAAAATGCTAATTAAGTGGTCATGTGATTGGTGGGTGACTTTTGACCTGTTCTTAAATATAGCATGAAACATAAAATTTGTTCTTTAAGCAATGGATTTTGGTTCTTCGCAACTTAGGCTACATTGTAAATTTAATTTCAAACTTGGACTCAAAAGTCTAATTAGAAGTGTTAATTAAGCGGTCACATGACTGGTAACCTTTGACCTGCTCTTAAGCATAGTATGAACCATAAAATGTGTTCTTAAGCAACAGATTTTGTTTCTTGGCAACTTAGGCTAAATTGTAAACTTAATTTCAAACTTGTACTCAAGTCTAATTAAAAGTGCTAATTAACAGTAATTAACACCATTCTTAATTAATGCTGCACCAGCTTTTTCATTCTTAAGTTATAAAATTTGGTAAATTACGTGACAACATTCAATTCTGAAAAAAATTAAGCTTGTACATCAAATTTGGATTAAAACAGGTTTTAGCGGGAAGTTCTAGTGGTGCCCCTACCGTAAGCACCAATTCTGAAAATTAAGAATGTCAATTTTTATCCCAACACCGGGCCATAACTAAATTTCTACCATCAAACCTTTTGTACTCAAATGTCTAATTAAATGCCACTGGGCTCCCGGACTATCAGCTCTTGCCCTAGATCATATGTTTGTTTCAATCCACCAAGCGGTTTCAGAGAAGAGTTTTAGACGTTTCTAAAAATTGGCCAAAATCCTAGATGGCCACCAGCCAAATTGGCCAATAAGCTTCCTTTGAACAAACTTTGATCCCTATGCCCTAAGTATGCTTCCTGCCAAACATAATTGAAATCGGCCGAGTGGTTCTTGAGTTGTTTAAATGAAAAGCTGACGGACAACAGACAGACAACGGCCGGATGACGGACACACGATGGACGGTCGTCACGGCATAAGGTCACTTGGCCTTTCAGCCCAGGTGAACTAAAAATGCAAGATGCTTTCCCCCACCCCACCATCACTAAATTGACAAATGGGATTTTTTACAGACTTAGAACTCTAGGCTCTTTCTAGGAAGGTTTGATCACAGTCGACTCCTTAGCATCGAATTTATTTAACCCTTTAAGCTGTAAAATGGCAGTGTCTCTATTTCAAGACACCTCAACAGTAAGGCTGTTCAAAATTTTGAAACTAATGTGACTGAAACCTGTTGCTGACATAGCAACAGCATATTTTATGCATCATAAAGAATTTGTCGTTTCCTGTCTATATGGTTTAAAGAGAGAGATGAGTGAAATGACTGATGGATATATGCCTTTAGTTGCCAACATCCAGTGGTTTCTTCATGCCATACAGTCAAACATGCATGCCAAGATTGGTTATAACCTGTTCAGTAGCACTTCAAATATAGGTAACCAGAAAAATCTGTAATTCTAATAGCGATGTTGTGGGCCACTACACAAGATGGCCACTGAAAAAATTGACCAATCTCTATTTACCGTTTGTTATGTTCTGGGCTAATGGTTTGGTCTGAATGTCATGGTTACTCTTTCTGAAAACAGTTTGAGTGAGATAGATGTGAGTTGATGGCTTAGACAAAATGTAAACTGTCACATGATGTCTCATTGGCCTTACCAGTGCAGCATTGTGTGATACGACCATGTTACGGGGACTGATAAAGTTCTCCACAACCAGTGTCAGTATAAACTGTCTGATGCTAACACTCTCAGGACTTGGTGTTTTGGATAATGAGCCGCCCAAGGAAGCCTAAAATCCAAAGAAAAACAGACATATATATGAACTATTTCACTCATGACATTCCAGTATCTAAACTTCAAGGCAACAACACAAGAAAGTCGATGAATGTATTGAGATTAATTCGACTACAAAATAATTAAATTAGTTTCAAAGTAGTCAACAAAATAGCTTTAACAAGAGAAGACTATTTTTGAAAATTTACCACTTGAATGACTGGCTCAGTTATCGAGCCAGTCATTCCAGTGGTAAATTTTCAAAAACAGTCTTTGCTTGGCTGCAAATTGGACATTTCTCAAGACGACTGCAGAAACAATTTTTGGCTGATACGAGTGTTAAAGGGTTAACGAGTCATATTTCTTAATAATTGCCCTGGATCTTTGAAAGTATAATATTTATAGCCATAGCCTTGCCAAATCTGACTATTCTGGTCCATTTCTCATGCCTGCTGAAATCTTCATAAAACTTGTTGCTGTCTAAGACAATGTTAGGCACTAGAATTTATTCTTTCCAAGCGGCTGCCTTTTCTTTCAAAGGCAGTAAAGTAACACTAACATCAGCTGGGTGTAGTAAACACGATAGGCACAGATATCAAGTTTAAACTAATGTTTGCTTTCGCATCATCATTGTAACTTATCCAATTATAATATTGTCTGAGAAAAGTTATTTTGACCAAAGGCAATTACATTGCAACAATCTATGGTGTTAATATATTTAGCTTAAGATAATGAAGCTTACCACAAGAGGATGTACGTGACTAGCTACAGGCACACTGGAACTGCTCTGTCCCTTCTGAAACAATGAATATCAGTAAATGCACTACAATTTGAATCCACAAATGCACGAACATAAGTTGCTAACACTGACATGTCCATTTATAGGGTAAGAGATTATTTTTGAAATTTTACCACGTGAGTGACAGGCTCGATAACTGTAATATTCCAGTTGAAAATTTTCGCTTAGTCTTCTCTTTACCTATATATGGATATAGACATCTAATAATTAAAACTCAATTTCCTTGACCTATCGTGACAATTAAATGATATGTAATCTGCTGAATAAAACGAAAGTCCAATGATTACATTACATCTTTAACAAGAGATGATATTGTGCTTCTAAATAGTCAAAACATTATAGTGTTGGTCATAGAAATTTCTGAAAATTGAACTCCATTATAAATATGATTTACCGGCAAAAACTTACCTCTACAAGTCTTGGGGAATGTCCATTTCAAGAACAAGAAAAGACTGTTTTTGACAGTTTACCACTGGAATAACTGGCTCGATAAACGAGCCAGTCATTCTAGTGGTAAATTACAAGTCTTTTCTAGCCCTCAAATAGACATTCAATAAACTATTATTTAGATTATTTTGACCAAATTTGGTCATTAAAGGGTTATTGCCCATATTGTCTCAGGAAATTATAAATTGAAATATTGAAACAGATGTTCATGTAAACAAGATGCCTAAGGGGCCTGTATCGCTCACCTGGATCATAGGCGTCTAAACTAGAATGGTCACTTACTATAAGTAGAACTCTAATGAATCGAGCAGACTTGTAACAAGAAAACAGAGGCCATATTTCTTTATGTATCAACTTCTCTTGAACAAGATTTAATGGCCCTTAGTCATCAATATCATATCTCCCAAATTTCGGCCCAATCCGTTCAGTGGATCTGGAGACGATGTTGCTTTCATGAAAACCAGGCCATCCAAGATGGCAACCATTTGGTAAATCAAGTTCCCTTGAACAAACTTGGTTCAGCTCGTGCCCTAAATGATATTCTATGAGTTCAATCAATCGCTCAAACAGTTTCGGTGATTTATAGACATTTCTAAAAATCGGCTGAAATCCAAGATGGCCACCGCCCCAATTGGCCGATCGGCTTCATTTGAACTAACTTGGATCCCTAAGCCCTAAGGATGATTCCTTCCAAATATAACTGAAATCGGCCTAGTAGTTCTTGAGAAGACATTTTAAAGTTCCCATTGCTTTAGTATGGGCGCCTTTGGCAAGAAAATAATCCAAGACGGGCCACCCAAACCGTTTATCAGACAGTTTCGAAAATGGAACATTTGAGCTCAGAATACCCAAAAACATATATAGAGCCAATTTTGGCCTCAAAATTCATCAAATAGAAAAATCCAATATGTCTGCCAAACACACTACATTTTGATTGGCCCATGGCGGCCATGTTTTTTGACGGATCAACTTGCCTTGAACAAACTTTAATGGCCCTTAGTCCCTAATCATATTTCCCAAATTTTGGCCTGATCCTTTAAGCGGTTCTGGAGAAGTCATTTTCGGGAAAACTAGGAGATACAAGATGGCCGCCAAACCATTCGGTCAATCACGTCTTCCTGAACAAACTTGGCTTACGTCTTTCCCTAGATGAGGTTACATGAGATTTGAATCGATTCCCCTATCGGTTTCGGAGAAGACGACTTTTAAGGACATTTCCTAAAATGAGCCGAAATCCAAGATGGCCACCAGCCAAATTGGCCGATCGGCTTCATTTGAACAAACGTGGATCCCTATGTCCTAAGGATGCTTCCTGCCTAATATAATTGATATCAGCCTAGTAGTTATCTAGAAGACATTTTAAATTTCCCATTGCTTTAGTATGGGCGCCTTAGGCGGGAAAATAATCCATGATGGCCGCCAAAACCGTTTATCCAACAGTTTCGAAAATGGCAAATTTGAGCTCAGAATATCCCAAAACATATATAGAACTAATTTTGGCCTCAAAATCCATCAAATAAAAAAATCCAATATGGCAGCCACACACGCTACATTTTGATCGGCCATGTTTTTTGACGGATCAACTTCCCGTGAACAAACTTTAATGGCTCTTAGTCCCTAATCATATCTCCCAAATTTTGGCCCGATCCCTTCAGCGGTTCTGGAGTAGTTTTCAGGAAAACTAAGTCATCCAAGATGGCCACAGAACCATTTGGTCAATAAAGTTTTCTTTAACAAACTTGGCTTACCTCTTTCCCTAGATGATGTTTCATGAGTGTTGAATCGATTCCCCAAGCGGTTTCGGAGAAGGTTTTTAGACGTTTCTTAAAATTGGCTGAAATCTAAGATGGCCACCGGCTTCATTTGAACAAACTTAGATCCCTATGCCCTAATGATGCTTCCTGCCACATATAATTGAAATCGACCAAGTGGTTCGTGAGAAGAAGTCGTTTAAAGGAAAAGTTGACGGACGACGGATGGACGGTCGCCACGGCATAAGCCCACTTGGCCTTACAGGCCAGGTGAGCTAATAAAAAATGTATTGCAAACATAGATAGATGTCTGCATTTTATGAAAACTTACTACGGGAAACCTTGTAAGAAACTGGACAACAATGTCCTTGAGGCGACGTTGAAGATATGGGTCTTTCTTGTAGTCCAACTTACTCAAGCCTTTCACAAACTGAGTGCACAGAAACAAAACAAAGATTTGTAATAACCATTTGAACATTGGCATCCCAAAATCTCAAATATTAAGGTTAGTTGTTGAATCATTCGAACACAATTTAACAGGAACCTTTTGCTGCCATAGCAACTGCTCTGCTTCAAATTAATTTTAAAATGTCTAGAGTTTAAAAACTCTCTCTTAGACCATAAATGGTTTTTCATATTTGTTTACCTGGGTCAGAGTTAACCTAAGTGAAATTAAGTTCTATCTTTGTTATATAACAGAGCACAGTCTGAAATTTACCTGGACGAGCCACTAGCCAGCAGGGGTAATGATCACTATATTATGTTAGACATACTGATTATGTATTAGCCATTACTTGACAGATATGGCGATTTACTTTAAGTATTATACTACAAAATGTTGGTTTTATGCCATTACATGTTATTGAACTCTGTTTCAGAAGAAAACTGTTATAATTCACTCAAGTATCTGACATCATATGCAAACATACCACATGTAAGCTTACATCATGAAAATCGAATGGACTGTCATGAAAGTGTACCATATTGCATGTCGTTGATGAATTTCCAAGTTAATAAACATTCTGATGAATATGTGGACACTAATTTGAATGGGAACTGTTGCTGCATTAAGGTTAAGCTCTCTTGCCATTGAAAGCACTGATCATTCACTTCAGCAAAATAGTAGATGTTTTCTGCCTTTATGTAGGTGGCTGCTCAATGAAGGCACGATATCCTAACCCTTTAATTATCAAATTAGCTCATTAAAATTAGAGCTGCTCGGTATTGATACTTTATGTTCGGTACCGATATCAGTATTTTTGGGCCCAATTAACTCGGTATCAGTACACTGTCGGTATTGTGTTGATGCATACGAGGTCTTTTTTTGTGTTTACATTGCAATTGCTTTCTCAAATTTGTCATGTCATGATTCGCCAATATATTTCGTGTGTACAGCGCTCAAGCTCATGTTTTAATATTGATACATTTGAAATAACGTCCACGCACTGGGCATTTTGCGACATATTAACTGTCAGACAGTACAACATTATGATGGCTAGCCCTCTTGTGATGTGAAATAATGAGGATTGACTGTGCATATTTGATGGAATTTTCACTTTTGCACAATTTGAGGCAATTTTTTCAGTAGTGACAGTTCGCTAATTTGAGATTTGCTCAGTACGGTATTTCGATATTGTAGCGATATTGATATCGCACGGTAATTTCAGTATACCTAACAGCTCTAATTAAAATTTTAATTTTCTCAGAAAATGTCAATTTACAGACCAAGAGAAAGTTATTTTTGAAATACTATCACTGGAATGGCGTGATTGATTAGTGAGCCAGTCATTCCAGTTGTAAAATTTCACCTAAAGGCCTGGGCCTGGGCTTGCGCATGCTAAAGACATTAGGTTATTTTGAAAAACTTCTATCTAATTCTTAAATGCCAGACACCATTTGAATCACTAAGATCCCTCCACTTCGTGCAGGGCTCGACAAAAAATAGTCTTCACTTGGCGTGCAAATGGCCATTTCTCAAGATCACTGCAAATGTCATTTTTGGCTGGCTTGGTTAAAGAAATATAATGCAGAGATTGAGTAGTGGGCATGGGATGACAAATAGACAACCACAGCATTCAGTACAGAACAAACAGACTGTAAATTATGTATATGGGGATGACAACGACACTCAGAATAACTGCAACACACATGTCCATGAAAGCTTGACCATTAGTTATACACTAACTTACCAGATGAAGATGGTCTCTGATAGCGGTCAGTATCACAGGATGGACAGGCTTATTGGGATTAAACAGTCCATGTGGCAGGATCAAGCGATCTATTAATGTTGGCAACAAACAGTCAGCTTTTGACTAAAACATATTCAGTAAAACATACTTCATGTTGTTATAGTATTGCTTATAGAAGAATACAACAAAAACATCTACATGTCAAAACCGTGTAAATAAAGAGCACAAGAATTCTGCAGAATTAATTAATCTCAGCTGTCTGCTTATTGGTGATAACAATCAGAGGTCAGTGATCGTGATCTTTGACCTTGTGACCTCTGTCATCATGCAGATTTCTAACATCATAGCCAACCAAGTTTAGTTCAAATAGGGTCAACCAATCCTGAAATACAAACTGCCGTTTGTGAAACGCAAAATCTTAACTTTGAAACAGAGCGCTGAAGCGTACAATGTCTCGCCTATAAAGGCATTGATAGTGTGGATTGCTAAAGAAAATGGTTCATAGGGTTGCATGATTTTTCGATTAATCGCGATTATATAATTCAAAATGATCGTGAACGATTATAAAATGAAATAATCGTGTAATTGCCATGTTGAAATTTTTGTCAAGCCACTTACGCTTGTGAAACTCTGCTCGCGTTACCAATCATGGAAACAAACATCTGGCTATCAGCCGAATGTGTGAATGATTAAACAAACTAAATAAATAACCAATTTGTTTGTATTGACTCATGATTAGTTTTAGATGAATAAAGATTGTTCACTTGGTCGCTATTTGTCATTGGTGTTGTAATCACACGCTTATCCCGCGTTCCCCATTCTCTGAATAGTTATGCGCTAATGGTTTTCCCAAAAAAGTTCTAAAACTGATACCACAGAAATTCAACGCATTTTCTCCCGTAAAAATTCTCACCGCCTACGTCTGTGTTTAATGTATACCTCAAAACAATACTGGGGAAGCAAAATTATTTGATTTGAGCGCCTAACTATTGCGTATCCTTTAATAAAGCTCATTTATTACATCAAAATTAATCCACAATTTGATATAAAATGGCGTCGCGAAAAAATACAAATCACCTCCAATTGAAGAGTTTATTTTAGAACGAGTACTCGGATACAAATATTCTGGAATCGGGGACTCGGAACTTTCTATATATTATCATTGCGCGATAGGAACTGAGTATTATACTGATCTGAATAACGGGTACCCGGTTGATAAACTCCCGTTAGCGTATAATATCTCGCAAGAACACGCCGCCTCCCATCGCAAAAGAGCCGCTGGCTCGCCAACTTAAGAAGCCGGCTATATTGTCGTTCGTAATAATTCAATTTGGATAATTTAATGTTGATCAGCGTTACAAAATTGATGCGCATATACTCCCGTACTTGTTTGGTACATAAATTTGGTCTTAAAAAATATATTTATAAGGAAGGTATTAATCACCCCAAGACTGTTTTAAGCGCATTTTGACTACAAGAGTGTGGAATAAACTTTATTATATCTTGAACATACGTGGCCTACTATTAGTATTAATCTAATAGGTGGTCGAGATTTACAAATCCGAGGCCTGTATTGACTTCTAGAGGGGCCGGAAATGCAGAGATCTGTCTGAAGTAGACACACCCAGTGACACGATTGTTATTATTATACATGTTGTTCTTACAAATTTGCTCTTAAAAAATATTTTCCCATACAACCTGCTGAGTTAGGGTGTGGGCTTCTAATACAGTTTTGCCACTTTGAAACTGCTAAGAAATCATTGGAGCTCATATGTCAAAGTTAGGGGGTGGGCTTCTATTAGAGCATAGGCTACAATTAAGCGAAATACGGTAACTTCCGTTTTCCGTCTATAAAAATCTTGATACATTCCATTGTTTGCAATCAGCAACTGGCCGTATTCTGTCCATGTATGTATACCCATGTGCCTAACCCATAATCTTACAATCTGCAGTAGCATAATAACGTCCTCTAAGCAGCATTGATGTAGTTAATATAGTTCATGATTAATCGTATGATCGCGATTATTTTTTTTAAATGATCGCGATTATGAAAAGTGAATAATCGTGCAACTCTAATGGTTCGTAATACACATATTCAGTAAGGCACCAACAAACAAGGGTAACGAATCAAACATGGAAAATTTTACCAAAATGTGGATAGTCTGATTCTAGTAATGATGCAGGTAGTACCCCTGCATTAAGTATACAACTCTGCTGTAAAATTGTTGATATCTGGTGAGCCATTGTTCAAAATGAGTGGTCCATAAAAAACTATACCAAAAAACATGAAAAAAGTTCAAAGTCCAAAACCATGAAAAAATTAGTAAAAATTGCCCAAAATCATTTCAGTAATGATGCAGATCATATCCCTGTATTGCACAGAACACTTCTGTAAAGTGGCATTGAAATCGAAGTCCAAAGTTGTGAAAAAAACAGGAGAAATTTTCCAAAATGCAATTGGTAACTAGAGAACATTTATTGAAGTAACTGTAAATCTGCAATGACTGGGCATTAAGGATTATTGTAAGGCCTCTTCTTATATGACCATTGGACTGGTGCTGATCCAGCAAAAATCTGGGTGTGGTTGCAATTCAAAGATCCATACTTGAAATTTCCATTGGTTTACTATGGGGGACACAGGACATTGAGACGCATATTTCTTGAAAACTATTGGAACGAGCCTCTTCAAAATTGAGATGAAATCATGCCCTATAGGACCCAAAAGATCACCAAATTTCAGGTCGATCGGAGCAAAACACATTTTTTTTCTCCATTTGTAATTTTGAGTTCATTTCTTCCAGTTCTTTTTTTTATTTTGACCCCAAAAGATGTACCTGGTCGTAATTATGGAGAATATTTTTTAAAGATTTTTCCGAGTTCATTTCCGCAAAAAACAAAAACTAGCATTTTTACCAAAGATTTTTCATAGCGCCCATTTTGAAAAAAATTGTTTTAAAAAATAATCATCAGTGGTAGCATCCTACCCAAGTATGGTAGTGATCCGATCAAAACTCTAGACATAGCAACACTTCAAACATCCATTTGAAAATCCCCATACATTTCCTATGGGACTTTTTTTGCCCACTCAAAGTGGGTAGCTTGAAAACCCTTGGGCCAATCCAAGATAAAAGTAAGCGCAATACAAGTCCCAAGGGCTACTACAAATTGACCAAGTTTGGAGTTGATCGGGTGGAAACTGTAGGAGATAGGTGGCAAAAATCGTGAAGAATAAGGATAATAAGAAAGATCCTGCCCGAGTAGAAACAGATTAATGATGCGTATAGTACCCTTGCATAGTACATAATGCTGCTGTAAAATCATGTTGATATATACAAGGAGCCATTATTGAAAAAGAATGGTCCATAAAGGAACTTAACCAGAAAAATACGGAAAAGGTTCAAAGTCCAAAACAGTGAAAAAAGTAATTAAAATGGCCCAAAATGAAATCTGTTGTTATGCCGATCGCATCCCGGTATAATATAGATCAACTCTGTAAGGTTTCATTGAGATCAGATGAGCAATTGCTGAAAAATAAGTTGATTTAAAAACTTTAACCAAAGGTGCATTTGCAAAATACATGAGAAATGTCCAAGTCCAAAACTGCGGAAAAAATAGTTAAAATGCCTCAAAATGAAATCTATTGTTACGCAGATCACATCCCTGTATAGTAACGATCGCTTCTGTAAAGTTTCATTGAAATTGGATGAGCCATTGCTGAAAAATTTTGATTTAAAAACCGTAACCGAAAGTGCTCAAATGACGGCTGCCGCCGCTGGAATTAGTGATCCCTATGTCTTGCTTTCTGTTTCGAAGGCGAGACGAAAACAGTCTTGTACCAAGGTTAACTTGACCTTGTAACCTCAATGCTATTATGCAGATTTCTAACAGCCTAGGTAAGAATATATCCTACCTTAGTTCTGATAGGCTCAAACAAGATTGAACTATAAGCCAAAGCGATTTGTTAAACACAAAGGTTAACATTGTGGCCATCATTGTTGTCAGGAAAGTGATACCTGTGTCTCAAAGTTCGCAGGAGAGTACAAAATGTCACTGACATGACATAGTTCCTAAGCTGAGATTAATGAAAATATCATTCAAAAGCTTTTTCACGAAATAGGAAAACTCATCGACCAATCAGCTTTCTTTGAACAATGATAAAGACTAAACTCGAGAACTAATTGCCTGATGCTTTCTTGGTTTAATAAAGAGTCTGGATGCCAATGGTCAAATTCTGACCCTTTATATATGTTCCCAGTGCGGGTAACACTTTCTTTGAACAATATTTGACTCCTATTCAAGGGTTCCTGATAAATTTGGTCAAAATCAGCGACTCATAAGGTGGTTTAAAGACAAAGTTGATAGACACACCCACACACACACACCCAACCCACACACCCCACACACACACACACCACAAGCTATAAAGACCCTTCAGGTCAGGTGGGATAATAATTGACAGGGGTTAGTTGACATAATTCAATGTTCAGTAAGAATTCAGACATAGAAAGTTAATGATTTAAATACAAACACACCTTAATTCACTCTCGCTACTTTGACATACCGTTAAAATATGACTAAAGGACGCAGTTTTTTGGTTATATTACATGTTCTAGGAAAGGGGTGCGTCCTATAATCGAGTAGTCTTTGAGCAAATTTTTGTTTTCAACTTTCGTAATAAAAATTAATGATACCACGGAAATTCAAGGGTATAAATTCTCGCCGCCTTACGACTATGTTTAATATATAACTCAAAACATCATCGCGGAAGTGAAATTATTAAATTGAAGTGCCTAAATATCGTGCATCCATTAATAAATATCATTTATTACATCAAAATTAATCCTGAATTTGACATAAAGTGGCGTACAGAAAAGGTATAAATCACGTGATTCGCTTCCAAATTTTTACTGAAGAGAAACATTATTTCTCTGTTCTGATTGGATAAATTCTCCCGTACAAGCCAATGAAAATAGAGAATGGCAGATATTAGAAGAATTCTAGTAAACACAACTGCTGTTCTGACCGCATTCCTAATATCACATGATTTCCATATCTTCATAGTGACATTTTATGTCAAAGGTAGCATTGATTTTAATGTAATAAATGATCTTTATTGAAGATACGCAATATTTAGGCTGTCCCATTAATAATTTGACTTCCACAATATTTTTGAGGCGTGCATTAAACATAGCGGTACGGCGGTAAGCATGCGTATGCAAATTGCGTTCAATTTTCGTGGTATGTTCTATGAGTTTTAACCATTTTAGAGAATGGATTTCAATTTCTTTATGCGTCCTTTCTATGAGTATAAGGATTTTTGGGTAGGATTAGGGCCAAAATTTAGCCTGTGTCCAATACATGCTAGCATCCTTTCCGCGAATAAAAACGGTAGATAAGAGGGTAACAATATCACACTCTTCATTCTTACCTTAACATAGATAAGAGGGGCACAATATTTCACTATCTGTCCAGTCACAGCATACACAGAGTTGAGGACATCAGGAGGACCGTGACTTCGAATCACCGTTGATATATACTTTGCAAGGTCAGTGAAATAACTGGAGACGCGATCACGAAGAGCAAGCTTGTTCATTAGGCCCTGTAATTTAATTTTATTCAAATAACATGTTAACCATTTAATGGTCATACCTGGTCTTGTGAAAGGTTCATTTACAGGTAAAGAGAATACAATTTTTGAAAATTTACCACTGGAATGACTGGCTCGATAACCGAGCCAGTTATTCCAGTGATAAATTTTCAAAAATTGTATATTCTCTTGGCCTGTAAATGGACATTTATTAGGCAGATATTAACATTTTTTTCACAAAATTTGACCATTAAAATGTTAAAGTAACAAAAACAAAGATTTTGAAACAGAACATGCATATACAGTACAGATCAGAAATATGCTAAAATGTTTCCAAAACAAAAATAGAAATATGTTAGTGACTACAATCTCGAACACGATGTAAGAAATGGTCTGCTGAATATTTCTAACTTAATTTGAATGGAAGGCATTGCTGTGCAAAATATTCAACAACAGCACATTTTCTTTTGTTTTGGTAACGTGGTAAGTTATTTCTAAGCTGGACTGTAAGTGGCTCACATGTATCAGCTGATCCAGTACAGCGAGCCATTTCAGTGTTAACCCTTCAATGGTCAAAAGCGATCAAGGGAAATGAACTCTTTGCTAAGTTGTGTGTCCATTTACAAGCCAAGAAATCACAACTGGCATGACTGGCTCAGTTACCAAGCCAGTCATAAGTTTTTATCTAGAGTCCTGGCTCTGCACATGTCGAGCCATCTGGTTATTTTGAAAAACTTTTAATATTCTACCTAATTTGTGAACACCAAGCGCTATTCTGATTACTAAGCCAAGCCATGCCCGACGCTAATAGTCTTCTCTTGGCCTGGAAATGGACATGTCTCAATCCCATCACAGAGGCTAGTTTTGACAGGCTCGACCACTAAAACATTAACCCTTACAACTCGGATGTCAAAATTTAAAATTTTCAAATTAAATTTAAAGATAAACTGGTGTACATTTTTCAACAAATTTAGGTGGACGATGGTGCTGTCATAGACAGCAACATCGTCCATCAAAATTGTTGAAAATTGTACACCAGTTTCTTCGCTATTGACTCCATAAAAGATAGAATATTGACATCAGTGTGGTAAGGCTTAGGTATAATAGATGTCTGTATTTACTATGACATTACAATAGTATGATCATGTAACGTTGTGAAATGTAGGAGAGAAATACTGATATTCATACTGTCAGCTAAATGTTTTACAAAAATACTGCAAATTAACTCCTATTTCCTGTTATAAACTATAAATTGACTAACCTCTGTTCTGTGATAGAGTTTTCCTAGTGCCTGAGAAAAGCAGACATTGACATGTTCCAGTTTCTGTGGAATGGCGGTATTCGTTTGTTGGAATACCTGCTTAACAGTGGATATCTTCACCATCAATCTTAAACACCAACAAGAATTCATTGTCGATAAATATCAGCGCACAGATCAAATTCATTTGGTAGAATAAACATTGGTCATTTGGTAGCTTGGTTGCAATATGGTATGCTGATAATCATATATAAAACAAGAGTCTATGTTGATGTTTATGTTTGTACTAAGTTCAGCAGGAACCTGACCTTTGACGTTGATCACTAAATTAAAAGGACTATTCATCTGGTTAAAGGTAACATGAGGTGTGATGGTAGTGCGCATATAAAACTTGAGGCAGGTGTGTATGGAACAAGTGACAAAGGCTGGTTTCTCTTGATCAGTGCCATGAAAGGTGGTGAATATTTCCACCCTCACACCAGTTTCTTCATTGTAAAACTGGATATTCAGGAGGATGACCCTCTTCTGGCAGAGCTTTGTTGCCTCCCTTATAAGAACATTCCATGATAAGAGCCAGTTACTGAGAACATTTCTGAGCATACTGGATCTTGATTGAAGGCATACAAGCTAACAGCTTTGTATTATCAATTGTCCTGATCAAGTACCGTATTTCGCCTATTTGTAGCATAGGCTCTTAGAGAAACCCACCCCCTTATTTTGACATATGGGCTCCAATGATTTCTTAGTAGTTTTCAACCCCAGCAGTTGGCCTCAGGAGAAAAACATTTTTTAATACCAAATTTGACCAATTTTGTAAGAATAGTGAGTGTAGCAGGATAATAATAGCAATGTGTCACAGGATCCAGGTACCTTACATCAATCTCAGCCCTTGTACATTTCCGGCTGCCTAGAAAGTCTGATTTCAGAGTTCCGAGACCAGTATATTTATATCTACAGAGTACACGATCTAAATTGTTGATACTTCTTAATTTGATTTAGCCCTAGCTGATTCCTAATATCACTTGATTTATATTTTTTCATAACATTTTATGCCAAATTCATGATTAATTTTGATGTAATAAACAATCTTTATTAAAGGATACGCAGTGTTTAGATGGTTTCATTTAATAATTTCACTTCCGCGATGATGTTTTTGAGACATACAGTAAACACAGTCATATGGTGGCAAGACTGTGTAATGGGAAATTCACCTTTCCAGAATACCCACCCATCATATGATGTCATAATGAACTGCATGATGTGTACAATGACATCATAATGAATGACGTCATGAATGACATCGATAAGTACGTCATGAACGCATATTTGAAGACGGTCTATGCATTGTTGTACAAATTGTTTGCTTTTACTATTTAATAAATATTCTGTTGGCATAGGCAGCAACAGCACCCAGTCAAATTAGTTACAAAATATTCAACAGCTTCAGGAAATTGATAGCTAGGGCATTTGATCGATCAATCCCAACACGGCGAGGTGTGGGTGGAGCTTATCTAGTGATGGGCGGGGCATAGCTAAAAATGGAAAGGTCCATTGTGCTCAATTTTCATGTTATTGTCTATCAGTTTTAACCACTTTAGAGTGGATTTCAACTTTTTCTTGAAATATACCTAATATAAGGCTCCCACCCCCCTTCTCAGAGATGTTGGTTTGGAAATTGAACACCACTTGTCCTAATAGATGCCTAGGCTATAACAGACAATATACAGCATATGTTTATGATTGAAAATAATCTGAACTACTTATTGATTGAGCTGCCATTCTGTGGGTAAAATATTTCATGCAATGTATCAACATCTGTCAGAGTGTTCAACTGAACTGAAATGCGAGATGTCCTCAGAGTCAACTGTTGATTCCTGCACTAACATCAATTTCAGCTCATCATACATAAATCAAGGTATCTCATGCCTGCCCCTTTGGTGAGTGGTGTAAAGGACCACTGTCAAGTTGTTAGACCTCATCAACTGTTCCTCGAAGTGTTCCAGCACAGAGTTTACTACGAATTGTTTCAGGTTGTTTGAGTTTTGACACTGATCTAGTTTCCAAGCCATTGGCATGACTAACATGACTGATACAGTTCGCTTACACACAAAATGATCACGCCATTCAATCTGCGCATCTATGCATATGGAATGGGTCAGGTGACAGCAAAATCTATGCATGGAGATGGTGCCTCTCTAGCCACCATGGAATGTGGTGTAGCGATAGTGACTGCTAATTGAATAGAAGCCTGAATTTTGCTAATTTCACACCTGTCAGATTCTGTCTTTAATTCTAGAATAGAAAATTATAGCCCTCTGGATGACTTTTAAATAATCTGACACCCTTGGAATTGGAGCCCAAATCGGAACCATGATTAATTGCGCAATCACAACACACAATGAATATGACAAGTTTGCAGGCAAGTATTTAAGCTGGTCAACTTGCATTTTGGGAAATACCCAGAATTTAAGACTGTCTATATGCCCAACTTTAGAGTAACATTGCGACTGTACAAAACTAGAAAGGTCACTGTTTATACATCAAGTTCATCCACTAGCTGTATGCAAAGGGTATGGCACGGCAGTGTAGGGAAGCATATAATGTCATCACAGAGTGTAATAGGATATATGTTAAGCTCGGGAACTGAACAATGGACAAATCCACTTTTAGCTATGCCCTGTCCATTTCCAGCTAAGATCCACCCACGCTTTGCCCATGTTGGGATTGAATTGAACCCTGAATTCTCAGAATCCCAATATTATGAATAGTTACCCAGTAAGCTGTTGAATACTTTGAAACTAATTCGAATGGGCGCTGTTGCTGCCTAGTTTCAAAATATTCAAGAGAATGCTTATTAAACTGCAGACTTAGAATTCGTACACTTGACAGACTATTAAGCATTCATGGCGGATTAGATAAGTCATTCATTACATATTTTGATTGCTGTCTCGAGACAGGACCCTCCCCAACTTGTGCACCCCTCCCTCTACTAAAACCTGTATATGCCCCTGTTGAGTGACAGATTGGATTTATCCATTGGATAGGGTATAGTAAGGCATAGCACAATATGGTATGGTAAGGTCAGTAGTAGTACAGTATGGTATGGTAAGGTCAGTAGTAGTACAGTATGGTATGGTAAGGTCAGTAGTAGTACAGTATGGTATGGTAAGGTCAGTGGTAGTACAGTATGGTATGGTAAGGTCAGTAGTAGTACAGTATGGTATGGTAAGGTCAGTAGTAGTACAGTATGGTATGGTAAGGTCAGTGGTAGTACAGTATGGTATGGTAAGGTCAGTGGTAGTACAGTATGGTATGGTAAGGTCAGTGGTAGTACAGTATGGTATGGTAAGGTCAGTGGTAGTACAGTATGGTATGGTAAGGTCAGTGGTAGTACAGTATGGTATGGTAAGGTCAGTGGTAGTACAGTATGGTAAGGTCAGTGGTAGTACAGTATGGTAAGGTCAGTGGTAGTACAGTATGGTATGGTAAGGTCAGTGGTAGTACAGTATGGTATGGTAAGGTCAGTGGTAGTACAGTATGGTATGGTAAGGTCAGTGGTAGTACAGTATGGTATGGTAAGGTCAGTAGTAGTACAGTATGGTATGGTAAGGTCAGTGGTAGTACAGTATGGTATGGTAAGGTCAGTAGTAGTACAGTATGGTATGGTAAGGTCAGTGGTAGTACAGTATGGTATGGTAAGGTCAGTAGTAGTACAGTATGGTATGGTAAGGTCAGTGGTAGTACAGTATGGTATGGTAAGGTCAGTAGTAGTACAGTTTGGTATGGTAAGGTCAGTGGTAGTACAGTATGGTATGGTAAGGTCAGTGGTAGTACAGTATGGTAAGGTCAGTGGTAGTACAGTATGGTAAGGTCAGTGGTAGTACAGTATGGTATGGTAAGGTCAGTGGTAGTACAGTATGGTATGGTAAGGTCAGTAGTAGTACAGTTTGGTATGGTAAGGTCAGTGGTAGTACAGTATGGTATGGTAAGGTCAGTGGTAGTACAGTATGGTAAGGTCAGTGGTAGTACAGTATGGTAAGGTCAGTGGTAGTACAGTATGGTATGGTAAGGTCAGTGGTAGTACAGTATGGTATAGTAAGGTCAGTGGTAGTACAGTATGGTATGTTAAGGTCAGTGGTAGTACAGTATGGTATGGTAAGGTCAGTGGTAGTACAGTATGGTATGGTAAGGTCAGTGGTAGTACAGTATGGTATGGTAAGGTCAGTAGTAGTACAGTATGGTATGGTAAGGTCAGTGGTAGTACAGTATGGTATGGTAAGGTCAGTGGTAGTACAGTATGGTATGGTAAGGTCAGTGGTAGTACAGTATGGTATGGTAAGGTCAGTGGTAGTACAGTATGGTATGGTAAGGTCAGTGGTAGTACAGTATGGTATGGTAAGGTCAGTAGTAGTCCAGTATGGTATGGTAAGGTCAGTGGTAGTACAGTATGGTATGGTAAGGTCAGTGGTAGTACAGTATGGTATGGTATGGTAAGGTCAGTAGTAGTACAGTATGGTATGGTAAGGTCAGTGGTAGTACAGTATGGTATGGTAAGGTCAGTGGTAGTACAGTATGGTATGGTAAGGTCAGTGGTAGTACAGTATGGTATGGTAAGGTCAGTGGTAGTACAGTATGGTATGGTAAGGTCAGTAGTAGTAGTACAGTATGGTATGGTAAGGTCAGTGGTAGTACAGTATGGTATGGTAAGGTCAGTGGTAGTACAGTATGGTATGGTAAGGTCAGTAGTAGTACAGTATGGTATGGTAAGGTCAGTGGTAGTACAGTATGGTATGGTAAGGTCAGTGGTAGTACAGTATGGTATGTTAAGGTCAGTGGTAGTACAGTATGGTATGGTAAGGTCAGTGGTAGTACAGTATGGTATGGTAAGGTCAGTGGTAGTACAGTATGGTATGGTAAGGTCAGTGGTAGTACAGTATGGTATGTTAAGGTCAGTGGTAGTACAGTATGGTATGGTAAGGTCAGTGGTAGTACAGTATGGTATGGTAAGGTCAGTGGTAGTACAGTATGGTATGGTAAGGTCAGTGGTAGTACAGTATGGTATGGTAAGGTCAGTGGTAGTACAGTATGGTATGGTAAGGTCAGTGGTAGTACAGTATGGTATGGTAAGGTCAGTGGTAGTACAGTATGGTATGGTAAGGTCAGTAGTAGTACAGTATGGTATGGTAAGGTCAGTGGTAGTACAGTATGGTATGGTAAGGTCAGTGGTAGTACAGTATGGTATGGTAAGGTCAGTGGTAGTACAGTATGGTATGTTAAGGTCAGTGGTAGTACAGTATGGTATGGTAAGGTCAGTGGTAGTACAGTATGGTATGGTAAGGTCAGTGGTAGTACAGTATGGTATGGTAAGGTCAGTAGTAGTACAGTATGGTATGTTAAGGTCAGTGGTAGTACAGTATGGTATGGTAAGGTCAGTGGTAGTACAGTATGGTATGGTAAGGTCAGTGGTAGTACAGTATGGTATGCTAAGGTCAGTGGTAGTACAGTATGGTATGTTAAGGTCAGTGGTAGTACAGTATGGTATGCTAAGGTCAGTGCTAGTACAGTATGGTAAGGTCAGTAGTAGTACAGTATGGTATGGTAAGGTCAGTAGTAGTACAGTATGGTAAGGTCAGTGGTAGTACAGTATGGTATGTTAAGGTCAGTGGTAGTACAGTATGGTATGGTAAGGTCAGTGGTAGTACAGTATGGTATGGTAAGGTCAGTGGTAGTACAGTATGGTATGGTAAGGTCAGTGGTAGTACAGTATGGTATGGTAAGGTCAGTGGTAGTACAGTATGGTATGGTAAGGTCAGTGGTAGTACAGTATGGTATGGTAAGGTCAGTGGTAGTACAGTATGGTATGGTAAGGTCAGTAGTAGTACAGTATGGTATGGTAAGGTCAGTGGTAGTACAGTATGGTATGGTAAGGTCAGTGGTAGTACAGTATGGTATGGTAAGGTCAGTGGTAGTACAGTATGGTATGTTAAGGTCAGTGGTAGTACAGTATGGTATGGTAAGGTCAGTGGTAGTACAGTATGGTATGGTAAGGTCAGTGGTAGTACAGTATGGTATGGTAAGGTCAGTAGTAGTACAGTATGGTATGTTAAGGTCAGTGGTAGTACAGTATGGTATGGTAAGGTCAGTGGTAGTACAGTATGGTATGGTAAGGTCAGTGGTAGTACAGTATGGTATGCTAAGGTCAGTGGTAGTACAGTATGGTATGTTAAGGTCAGTGGTAGTACAGTATGGTATGCTAAGGTCAGTGCTAGTACAGTATGGTAAGGTCAGTAGTAGTACAGTATGGTATGGTAAGGTCAGTAGTAGTACAGTATGGTAAGGTCAGTGGTAGTACAGTATGCTAAGGTCAGTGGTAGTACAGTATGGTATGCTAAGGTCAGTGGTAGTACAGTATGGTAAGGTCAGTAGTAGTACAGTATGGTATGGTAAGGTCAGTAGTAGTACAGTATGGTAAGGTCAGTAGTAGTACAGTATGCTAAGGTCAGTGGTAGTACAGTATGGTATGGTAAGGTCAGTAGTAGTACAGTATGGTATGGTAAGGTCAGTAGTAGTACAGTATGGTATGGTAAGGTCAGTGGTAGTACAGTATGGTAAGGTCAGTGGTAGTACATTATGGTATGGTACGGTCAGTAGTAGTACAGTATGGTATGGTAAGGTCAGTGGTAGTACAGTATGGTATGGTAAGGTCAGTGGTAGTACAGTATGGTATGGTAAGGTCAGTAGTAGTACAGTATGGTATGCTAAGGTCAGTGGTAGTACAGTATGGTATGGTAAGGTCAGTAGTAGTACAGTATGGTATGGTAAGGTCAGTGGTAGTACAGTATGGTATGGTAAGGTCAGTAGTAGTACAGTATGGTATGTTAAGGTCAGTGGTAGTACAGTATGGTATGCTAAGGTCAGTGGTAGTACAGTATGGTATGTTAAGGTCAGTGGTAGTACAGTATGGTATGCTAAGGTCAGTAGTAGTACAGTATGGTATGGTAAGGTCAGTAGTAGTACAGTATGGTAAGGTCAGTGGTAGTACAGTATGGTATGGTAAGGTCAGTAGTAGTACAGTATGGTAAGGTCAGTGGTAGTACAGTATGCTAAGGTCAGTGGTAGTACAGTATGGTATGCTAAGGTCAGTGGTAGTACAGTATGGTAAGGTCAGTAGTAGTACAGTATGGTATGGTAAGGTCAGTAGTAGTACAGTATGGTAAGGTCAGTGGTAGTACAGTATGCTAAGGTCAGTGGTAGTACAGTATGGTATGCTAAGGTCAGTGGTAGTACAGTATGGTAAGGTCAGTAGTAGTACAGTATGGTATGGTAAGGTCAGTAGTAGTACAGTATGGTAAGGTCAGTAGTAGTACAGTATGCTAAGGTCAGTGGTAGTACAGTATGGTATGGTAAGGTCAGTAGTAGTACAGTATGGTATGGTAAGGTCAGTAGTAGTACAGTATGCTATGGTAAGGTCAGTGGTAGTACAGTATGCTAAGGTCAGTGGTAGTACAGTATGGTATGGTAAGGTCAGTAGTCATACAGTATGGTATGGTAAGGTCAGTAGTCATACAGTATGGTATGGTAAGGTCAGTGGTAGTACAGTATGGTATGGTAAGGTCAGTGGTAGTACAGTATGGTATGGTAAGGTCAGTAGTAGTACAGTATGGTATGGTAAGGTCAGTGGTAGTACAGTATGGTATGGTAAGGTCAGTGGTAGTACAGTATGCTAAGGTCAGTGGTAGTACAGTATGGTATGGTAAGGTCAGTAGTCATACAGTATGGTATGGTAAGGTCAGTAGTCATACAGTATGGTATGGTAAGGTCAGTGGTAGTACAGTATGGTATGGTAAGGTCAGTAGTAGTACAGTATGGTATGGTAAGGTCAGTGATAGTACAGTATGGTATGATAAGGTCAGTGGTAGTACAGTATGGTATGGTAAGGTCAGTAGTAGTACAGTATGGTATGGTAAGGTCAGTGGTAGTACAGTATGGTATGGTAAGGTCAGTGGTAGTACAGTATGGTATGGTAAAGTCAGTGGTAGTACAGTATGGTATGGTAAGGTCAGTAGTAGTACAGTATGGTATGGTAAGGTCAGTAGTCATACAGTATGGTATGGTAAGGTCAGTGGTAGTACAGTATGGTATGGTAAGGTCAGTGGTAGTACAGTATGGTATGGTAAGGTCAGTAGTAGTACAGTATGGTATGGTAAGGTCAGTAGTAGTACAGTATGGTATGCTAAGGTCAGTGGTAGTACAGTATGGTATGCTAAGGTCAGTGGTAGTACAGTATGGTATGCTAAGGTCAGTGGTAGTACAGTATGGTATGCTAAGGTCAGTGGTAGTACAGTATGGTATAGTAAGGTCAGTAGTAGTACAGTATGGTATAGTAAGGTCAGTGGTAGTACAGTATGGTATGGTAAGGTCAGTGGTAGTACAGTATGGTATGGTAAGGTCAGTGGTAGTACAGTATGGTATGTTAAGGTCAGTGGTAGTACAGTATGGTATGTTAAGGTCAGTGGTAGTACAGTATGGTATGGTAAGGTCAGTGGTAGTACAGTATGGTATGCTAAGGTCAGTGGTAGTACAGTATGGTATGCTAAGGTCAGTGCTAGTACAGTATGGTATGCTAAGGTCAGTGGTAGTACAGTATGGTATAGTAAGGTCAGTAGTAGTACAGTATGGTATAGTAAGGTCAGTGGTAGTACAGTATGGTATGGTAAGGTCAGTGGTAGTACAGTATGGTATGTTAAGGTCAGTGGTAGTACAGTATGGTATGGTAAGGTCAGTGGTAGTACAGTATGGTATAGTAAGGTCAGTGGTAGTACAGTATGGTATGCTAAGGTCAGTAGTAGTACAGTATGGTATGTTAAGGTCAGTGGTAGTACAGTATGGTATGGTAAGGTCAGTAGTAGTACAGTATGGTATGGTAAGGTCAGTGGTAGTACAGTATGGTATGCTAAGGTCAGTGGTAGTACAGTATGGTATAGTAAGGTCAGTAGTAGTACAGTATGGTATGGTAAGGTCAGTGGTAGTACAGTATGGTATGGTAAGGTCAGTGATAGTACAGTATGGTATGGTACGGTCAGTAGTAGTACAGTATGGTATGGTACGGTCAGTAGTCATAAAGTATCGTGTGGTAAGGTCAGTGGTAGTACAGTATGGTATGGTAAGGTCAGTAGTAGTACAGTATGGTATGGTAAGGTCAGTGGTAGTACAGTATGGTATGGTAAGGTCAGTGGTAGTACAGTATGGTATGGTAAGGTCAGTGATAGTACAGTATGGTATGGTACGGTCAGTAGTAGTACAGTATGGTATGGTACGGTCAGTAGTCATAAAGTATCGTGTGGTAAGGTCAGTGGTAGTACAGTATGGTACGGTAAGGTCAGTGGTAGTACAGTATGGTAAGGTCAGTAGTAGTACAGTATGGTACGGTAAGGTCAGTGGTAGTACAGTATGGTAAGGTCAGTGGTAGTACAGTATGGTAAGGTCAGTAGTAGTACAGTATGGTACGGTAAGGTCAGTGGTAGTACAGTATGGTAAGGTCAGTAGTAGTACAGTATGGTATGGTAAGGTCAGTAGTAGTACAGTATGGTATGCTAAGGTCAGTGGTAGTACAGTATGGTATGCTAAGGTCAGTGGTAGTACAGTATGGTATGCTAAGGTCAGTGGTAGTACAGTATGGTATGCTAAGGTCAGTGGTAGTACAGTATGGTATAGTAAGGTCAGTAGTAGTACAGTATGGTATAGTAAGGTCAGTGGTAGTACAGTATGGTATGCTAAGGTCAGTGGTAGTACAGTATGGTATGGTAAGGTCAGTGGTAGTACAGTATGGTATGGTAAAGTCAGTGGTAGTACAGTATGGTATGGTAAGGTCAGTAGTAGTACAGTATGGTATGGTAAGGTCAGTAGTCATACAGTATGGTATGGTAAGGTCAGTGGTAGTACAGTATGGTATGGTAAGGTCAGTGGTAGTACAGTATGGTATGGTAAGGTCAGTAGTAGTACAGTATGGTATGGTAAGGTCAGTAGTAGTACAGTATGGTATGCTAAGGTCAGTGGTAGTACAGTATGGTATGCTAAGGTCAGTGGTAGTACAGTATGGTATGCTAAGGTCAGTGGTAGTACAGTATGGTATGCTAAGGTCAGTGGTAGTACAGTATGGTATAGTAAGGTCAGTAGTAGTACAGTATGGTATAGTAAGGTCAGTGGTAGTACAGTATGGTATGGTAAGGTCGGTGGTAGTACAGTATGGTATGGTAAGGTCAGTGGTAGTACAGTATGGTATGTTAAGGTCAGTGGTAGTACAGTATGGTATGTTAAGGTCAGTGGTAGTACAGTATGGTATGGTAAGGTCAGTGGTAGTACAGTATGGTATGCTAAGGTCAGTGGTAGTACAGTATGGTATGCTAAGGTCAGTGGTAGTACAGTATGGTATGCTAAGGTCAGTGGTAGTACAGTATGGTATAGTAAGGTCAGTAGTAGTACAGTATGGTATAGTAAGGTCAGTGGTAGTACAGTATGGTATGGTAAGGTCAGTGGTAGTACAGTATGGTATGTTAAGGTCAGTGGTAGTACAGTATGGTATGGTAAGGTCAGTGGTAGTACAGTATGGTATAGTAAGGTCAGTGGTAGTACAGTATGGTATGCTAAGGTCAGTAGTAGTACAGTATGGTATGTTAAGGTCAGTGGTAGTACAGTATGGTATGGTAAGGTCAGTAGTAGTACAGTATGGTATGGTAAGGTCAGTGGTAGTACAGTATGGTATGCTAAGGTCAGTGGTAGTACAGTATGGTATAGTAAGGTCAGTAGTAGTACAGTATGGTATGGTAAGGTCAGTGGTAGTACAGTATGGTATGGTAAGGTCAGTGATAGTACAGTATGGTATGGTACGGTCAGTAGTAGTACAGTATGGTATGGTACGGTCAGTAGTCATAAAGTATCGTGTGGTAAGGTCAGTGGTAGTACAGTATGGTATGGTAAGGTCAGTAGTAGTACAGTATGGTATGGTAAGGTCAGTGGTAGTACAGTATGGTATGGTAAGGTCAGTGGTAGTACAGTATGGTATGGTAAGGTCAGTGATAGTACAGTATGGTATGGTACGGTCAGTAGTAGTACAGTATGGTATGGTACGGTCAGTAGTCATAAAGTATCGTGTGGTAAGGTCAGTGGTAGTACAGTATGGTACGGTAAGGTCAGTGGTAGTACAGTATGGTAAGGTCAGTAGTAGTACAGTATGGTACGGTAAGGTCAGTGGTAGTACAGTATGGTAAGGTCAGTGGTAGTACAGTATGGTATGGTAAGGTCAGTGGTAGTACAGTATGGTATGGTAAGGTCAGTGGTAGTACAGTATGGTATGGTAAGGTCAGTGGTAGTACAGTATGGTATGGTAAGGTCAGTGGTAGTACAGTATGGTATGGTAAGGTCAGTGGTAGTACAGTATGGTATGGTAAGGTCAGTGGTAGTACAGTATGGTATGGTAAGGTCAGTGGTAGTACAGTATGGTATGGTAAGGTCAGTAGTAGTACAGTATGGTATGGTAAGGTCAGTGGTAGTACAGTATGGTATGGTAAGGTCAGTAGTAGTACAGTATGGTATGGTAAGGTCAGTGGTAGTACAGTATGGTATGGTCAGTGGTAGTACAGTATGGTAAGGTCAGTGGTAGTACAGTATGGTATGGTAAGGTCAGTGGTAGTACAGTATGGTAAGGTCAGTGGTAGTACAGTATGGTAAGGTCAGTGGTAGTACAGTATGGTATGGTAAGGTCAGTAGTAGTACAGTATGGTATGGTAAGGTCAGTAGTAGTACAGTATGGTATGGTAAGGTCAGTGGTAGTACAGTACGGTAAGGTCAGTGGTAGTACAGTATGGTAAGGTCAGTGGTAGTACAGTATGGTATGGTAAGGTCAGTGGTAGTACAGTATGGTATGGTAAGGTCAGTGGTAGTACAGTATGGTATGGTAAGGTCAGTAGTCATACAGTATGGTATGGTAAGGTCAGTGGTAGTACAGTATGGTATGGTACGGTCAGTAGTAGTACAGTATGGTAAGGTCAGTGGTAGTACAGTATGGTATGGTAAGGTCAGTGGTAGTACAGTACGGTATGGTATGGTAAGGTCAGTGGTAGTACAGTATGGTATGGTAAGGTCAGTGGTAGTACAGTATGGTATGGTAAGGTCAGTGGTAGTACAGTATGGTATGGTAAGGTCAGTGGTAGTACAGTATGGTATGGTAAGGTCAGTGGTAGTACAGTATGGTATGGTAAGGTCAGTAGTAGTACAGTATGGTATGGTAAGGTCAGTAGTAGTACAGTATGGTATGGTAAGGTCAGTAGTAGTACAGTATGGTATGGTAAGGTCAGTAGTAGTACAGTATGGTATGGTAAGGTCAGTGGTAGTACAGTATGGTATGGTAAGGTCAGTGGTAGTACAGTATGGTATGGTAAGGTCAGTGGTAGTACAGTATGGTAAGGTCAGTGGTAGTACAGTATGGTATGGTAAGGTCAGTGGTAGTACAGTATGGTAAGGTCAGTGGTAGTACAGTATGGTAAGGTCAGTGGTAGTACAGTATGGTAAGGTCAGTGGTAGTACAGTATGGTAAGGTCAGTGGTAGTACAGTATGGTATGGTCAGTGGTAGTACAGTACGGTATGGTAAGGTCAGTGGTAGTACAGTATGGTAAGGTCAGTGGTAGTACAGTATGGTAAGGTCAGTGGTAGTACAGTATGGTAAGGTCAGTGGTAGTACAGTATGGTAAGGTCAGTGGTAGTACAGTATGGTAAGGTCAGTAGTAGTACAGTATGGTAAGGTCAGTAGTAGTACAGTACAGTATGGTATGGTAAGGTCAGTGGTAGTACAGTATGGTATGGTAAGGTCAGTGGTAGTACAGTATGGTATGGTAAGGTCAGTGGTAGTACAGTATGGTATGGTAAGGTCAGTGGTAGTACAGTATGGTATGGTAAGGTCAGTAGTAGTACAGTATGGTATGGTAAGGTCAGTGGTAGTACAGTATGGTATGGTAAGGTCAGTGGTAGTACAGTATGGTATGGTAAGGTCAGTGGTAGTACAGTATGGTATGTTAAGGTCAGTAGTAGTACAGTATGGTATGTTAAGGTCAGTAGTAGTACAGTATGGTATGTTAAGGTCAGTGGTAGTACAGTATGGTATGGTAAGGTCAGTGGTAGTACAGTATGGTATGGTAAGGTCAGTGGTAGTACAGTATGGTATGGTAAGGTCAGTGGTAGTACGGTATGGTATGGTAAGGTCAGTAGTAGTACGGTATGGTATGGTAAGGTCAGTGGTAGTACGGTATGGTATGGTAAGGTCAGTGGTAGTACGGTATGGTATGGTAAGGTCAGTGGTAGTACGGTATGGTATGGTAAGGTCAGTAGTAGTACGGTATGGTATGGTAAGGTCAGTAGTAGTACGGTATGGTATGGTAAGGTCAGTAGTCGTACAGTATGGTATGGTAAGGTCAGTAGTCGTACAGTATGGTATGGTAAGGTCAGTAGTAGTACAGTATGGTATGGTAAGGTCAGTAGTCATACAGTATGGTATGGTAAGGTCAGTAGTCATACAGTATGGTATGGTAAGGTCAGTAGTCATACAGTATGGTATGGTAAGGTCAGTAGTAGTACAGTATGGTATGGTAAGGTCAGTGGTAGTACAGTATGGTATGGTAAGGTCAGTGGTAGTACAGTATGGTATGGTAAGGTCAGTAGTAGTACAGTATGGTATGGTAAGGTCAGTAGTAGTACAGTATGGTATGGTAAGGTCAGTGGTAGTACAGTATGGTATGGTAAGGTCAGTAGTAGTACAGTAAGGTCAGTGGTAGTACAGTATGGTATGGTACGGTCACTCCTGTCAGTAGGAGTGGGTATGGGAGCGTATGGTAAGATTGGGAATAACATGACATTCTAACAGTTGGTAAAGCAGGACAAATGCAAGTTAACTGTCATACCTGGCAAGCGTGTGTAAGTCATCTGATGAAGAAGGAAGCAATGCTGAGCATCGGTACCACATATTTATCAGCTGTGATGGACTATCCTGCTCAAGCTGATCCATCGCCGTGGATACAGACATCACATGACCAAGAAAACGACATGCTACACTGGTGAATACAATGTCAAAATAAGTAAAAGCTTAAAAAGATTGTTAAAGACTAACCCTTTAATGCTAAAATTTCTTCAATTCAAGATAATTTAAATTTTCTTATAGAAATGTCCATTTACAGACCAAGAATAGACCACGTTTGAAAATGTATCACTGTAATGACTGGTTCGGTCTGCAAATGGACATTTCTCAAGACCAGTGCGGGAACCATTTTTGTCCGGCTTGAGTGTTAAAGGGTTCTGCTTCACAGATTAGAAATGACAGATTCGTCCGGATGTAAGGAATATTCTGTCAAATACATAGAAACTAATTTGATAGGGAGTTGTTTCTGCCACATATGTTCCAGTCAAATTGGTTTCAAAAACATTTAACAGCTTTCCTATATAGTTGGTTTGAAATCTAGGGACTGGAATTTCAAGGGATAAAGTTATAAGCAAAAGATTAGGATATTACATTTCTAAATATAAACCTTCATTCAATAGCATAGTGTTTGTTTAATTAAACAACTTCAGAACTGGTGCAAGAATTTGACCACGTAAAAATGTTTTGAAAACAATTTATATGAGAGTCAATGCTACCTAAAGGAAATTAGCAACACCTATTCAACTGAGTGTTTCGTCACCATTGATATAAGGGACAGATGGGTGGATGAATGAAAGAACACAATGCACATGTGTATCTCTGCATGCCCTATATGTTCTTTCATCCACCCATCGATCCATCCATCTGTCTGTCTATATGCCTGTATTAAATGACAGACACTGATCAACAACATATGTGTACAAAGTTCGGCCTGCTTTAGATAAGTAGTCCCCGCGTAATCAATTACATGCATTTCAATACCTGGTGTTAATCTCTTCTTTGAAGGCAAAATACTGAAAACAGGAGGCAAATGTGGCATATGTACCGATAGTGGGCGTGGCTGGTCTGAAACACATGGAACAGAAATAATACAGGATTCACACCCATGTATGTTTAACCCTCAAATTTTTAATTTTGTCATATAAAATGTCCAATTGCAGACCAAGATTATTTTTTGGAAATTTACCACTGGAATGACTGGCTCGGTTATCGAGCCAGTCATTCCAATGGTAAATTTCTAAAATAATCTTCTCTTGGCCCGCAAATGGACATTTCTCAAGACCCCTGCAGAGGCCGGTCTTGGCTGGTTTCGTCCTGAAAGGGTTAAACGGCTAAACAGTAGCAAAACACAAATGTTATTCCAGTAGACCAAATATTTACATTTTAAGGTAAGCTTGTATGAAAGCTGTTCAATAGTTTGAAAATAATGTGAGTGGAAGCTGTTCCTGTTCAAAATGCACGCTGGCATCTATCCCACACAAACCCCCACCACCACCACCCCCACAACTCTCAAAACAATTTCCTTAATTGGGCCAACATGACTAAGCTTTTGATGACAAAATCACTATAGTTTTTTGGACATCGAAGCGGTACATACAGACCAAGTTTGATGAAATAGAACATGCGTTATTATCGGGTCAATTCCCTTAATTGGGTTACAATGGCCGGGACCTTTTGACATCAAGATCAATAACATTCTTTGGACCATCTCACCAATCGTTGGTAAAAAAAAACCTTCAATAGAACTTGAGCTATCAGCCATAAATGCCATAAAACTTGCTTAATTTGGTCATGCCTGAATCTTTAGATCCCAAACGTAAATTAGTTTTTAGACCACAAAAGGCAACCACCCACGAAAGTGTGATGAAAATCCATTGGGAGTCACATGTGTCATCATCCGCAAAATGCAGTTCAATCCCCTTAATTGGCTCACCAAGACTTGGACAGTGACCTAAAAATCAATTGGATTCTTCATACCCGGGGGCAGCCTCAATTCAAATTTTGTGTAGATCTCACAAGATGAAATACAGTGGCCAAGACACACGTGCCCAGACCCCACCCCCTCCACACACACATGGATGAACAGATGGGAAAAACACATGCGACACTATATCCCGACCATACGGATATATTGGTTGATACATATCATCAACAAAGCCTTTCTCCAACATATGAACTGAAAGCGACCTTGGTTGTCAGAATAGGAGCACGATGTCGTATCCATCCTATCAATAATTAACTATAATTAACTAAGAATAATTCTCTACATCAGGGATAATCGATATTAAGAAAAATAATTTTACAACCATTATCTGTACCCGAGATATATGGCTACTTACAGATGAATGGCAAGTAAACAGAAGCTTGCAGCAACATCGGCTAGTAGAGATGATGGTGTTGCTGTAGTGGCTTGTTCACGTATGAATGGATAGACAGAGCTCCACATAGCATCGGCATACGCTTGTAAACATAAGATCAAAATACCATTTGAAAGCATAGTTCATCACATAAAATCTCTTCAAATTATTTACTTTTTTATTTCTATAATCCGCTAACTAAGCCAGTCATTCAAGTGGTAGATTTTCAAAAAAAGTCTTCTTGGCCTGCAAATGGACAACCACTGATCAATCTGTTGAAGGCAAGTGAAAAAAGTGTGAAAAACAAAATGGGACAGGTGGAGAGCAAAGCTGTATGTTACAAACCAAGTACTTTAAGATTTTACCTAATTCTCAGATGCTGGATGGTGTTCGAATTGTTAAGCGGAGCCATCCTCCACTTTGTGCATGACTCGAGAAAAAATGAATCTCATCCGTACACAAAATTAAAGGTGTATATTCACAGCAGAATGGTTCAAAATAAAATAGTTAAAATTATATACTCTTAGAGGCTTAAATTGTGTGCCTAGACGTAATAGAAAGAAACACATCTTAGCATATGATGATTTCACTACGTATAAATTAATATAATTTTTTAAGTTGTCAAATTGAATTAGAGGCACGAGTCCCTAATTCAAATTCACAACTAAACCTACAAAATTTATTTATATGGAATGAAATCATCATATGTTAAGATTTATTTCGTTTCATTACATTGAGGTACACTATTTAAGCCTCTAAAAGTATATAATTTCAACAATTTTATTTTCAAGCATTTTGGTGTGAATATACACCTTTAATAGAATCCTAAGCTGTAAGGGTGCACTAATTCACTGACATGGAATACAACATTTATACCTATCAATTTTATATAGGGTTGTCTACATCAGTAAATCGCTCTATAAAAAATATCTGCAAATAAAATAAACTGTGACATAGTAATTTGGCACGCTGACAACAACGTAACATGGTGGAAAGGCAAATACACATGTTCAATGGACCTTTCCAGTTTTAGCTACGCCCGCCAATCTCTAGTTAAACTCCACCCACACTTCACCGTGCTGGGATCGATCAATCCCTGAACTGCCTGGCTATCAATTTCCAGAAAACTATACACGTAAGCCGTTGAATACTTTGAAAGTAATTTGACTATGGCAGGATCAACGTTGAGTTAAATTAGTTTCAAAATATTCAACAGAATGTTTATTAAATAGTAAAGACATACAACAATGGTTAGTCCATCTTCAATTAAGAGTTTGTGATGTACTTATATAAGTCATTCATGACGTCATTGGTCATGATGGCAGCCAACACGTCACAGGTTGATTATGACATCAGATGATGAATGGATAAACTGGAAAGGTTCATTGTCATGACTTTGATGAGATAAGTAGTGGGTGAGATTGTTCACAGTCTGATGATCAGACATGATGTTATCGCACTAACAGAACACTGTGATAGAAGGATGAATGTGATCTCTCTATATATAACTCACACAGAGATGATGAGACCGCACTCCGACCCTACCTGATAGATTTACTTGACTGTTGCTTCCTTGAAGGCACCTGTCATAAAATACAATAATGAGCAATAAAGTAGCGTTGGGAATTGGTACTATTTTTGTGATCGAAGATTGGTTCTATATACTAACCGATGCTCAATTAATGATTGATCATAACAGGTTCTCATTTTTTATCCATTTTGAATGCAGTAATTATAGCATATTCAAGGATAATTAACCCTTTAAAACCAAATCGCAGGTATGACAGATTCTTAATAATTGAAGAAATAATGTTGAATATTTTGGCAGCAACAGCTTCCAGTCAAATAAGTTTCAAAATATTCAACATGTTATCGGCATGGTTGCTTTGAACATAACATACTATTTCAGTGCTGAAAGAATTAATGTTTTAGAATAAGGAGTAATATAGTTGTAACAATTAAATTAAAATTATTTTCCAAAAAGTATTCCTTTTCTACCGTGACCAGTTAAAATATATTAATAATTTCAATTCATAAACAATCAAAATCGATTTCTGAAATCATGATCGATCGGTTGGTTGAACATGCAAACTACAATAAAGCATTATAAATCTTACTTATATAATCATTGAGTCAGATTTCATCAAAACAAACTGCCAATGGTTCATAGTGTACATGTGTGTGCATGAGTGAGTGTGTGGTGTAAAACTTTCTTGATATAAGAGTAGGTACTGAAAGATATAAGAAATCTAAGTCTAAAACCTTTGCTAGGAAAATTAAAACTAACTCTTATATGTGATGCATTGCTGCCATTGCATAGCGTATCTTAGAACAGGTTCATGAAAATAAGATGGACTATTGTTGACAAATAATGATCCACAAGATTTTTTTTAAATTTGACATACAAAACCATTAAAAATTTCAAACTAGCAATGATGTAGATGACATCTGTGAATGGAATAGCACAGCTCTTCAACGCTTCATTTAAAGCCAAAGGTAGTGTTGACCATGAAAACCTTTCATGGTTAAATTTGGGCCTAAAAATTTAAATTTTCTCAGAGAAACTGTCTATTTGGAGACCAAAAGATCACCTTTGAAAATTTATTAGTGGAATGACTGGCTCGGTTATTCTATTTTTTTATTTTTTACAAAGTGTCTTATCTTGGCCAGTTAATGAACATTTTGCCGGATGAGTGTAGTGGCTGCTTTTGGCTGACTTAACTAGGCTTGCATGATTTATGCTTTGAAAGATCGCGATCGATTTTGTAAAAAAACCGCATTTCTCGATTAAATCCTAGGTACAAATCCCAAAAGTATACACTGCTGTAACATGACAAGTCACAAAAACTGTGACTTGGAATTTCTACAAAAAGTTGAAATAAATGATAAAAAAATAGCACAAAATTAGAACGCAACTTCATGCGACAAATTCTTACCATCCTACATCAACGCTTAATGTATACCTTATATCCATCATCGCGGGAGTGAAATTATTAATTGGGGCCGCCTAAATATTGCGTACAGTTTAATAAACCTCGTTTATTTCATCAGAATTTGATATAAAATGTCGTCGAGAAAAAATATAAATCATGTGATGTATCAGCTTTGTAGGACGAGTTTAGGTCATTACCAAAGTAGCATTAAGACGCTAATATTAGTACCCGGGGAGATATTGTGCAATCCACATACATAGGACGGGAGCTTTGAGTAGCTACGAGAGTGACAATGTAACCTCGTCCTATAGTGCAGTTTATAGTTGCTTTCAGAATGTACGACTTACATTTAAGAGTAATCAACAGAACGCGCAGTTCAAACTGGCAATCTGGAATGTTGTTGCTTTATTGTCTTTAATTAGACATGACAACCAAATCAAAAAGGAAAAATTATTACACCGCCTGACCATGTTATTAATTGAAATTGCTAACTCTAGAATTAAAAAGAATTATGTTCACTGATTGTTGCCTAACACTCTGCAACTAAGTATATACTTGGTATTTCACGATAGACTCAGGGTCTGCAGCGAAAGAAAGAAAATTATATGGTGATACGACGGAGTAACAAGCTGGTTTTCTCAATGACAAAGGTGTTACCTAGCTATTATTAGCTTGTTTATCGCAGCACTTTGTGTTATGATGAGTAATTATTCGACATGGCACGGCGGGATATAAACACAATAAACAACAGCGTGAATCAATTATAATTGTACTCATGTAATGCTAAAATGCAACGGAAAAGTACACACTTCAGATTTTAAACAAACATGAAATTTTTGATGGTTTTCTGATTTTTTCCCTCAATTACATCGTAAAAATAGCAATTAAAAAAATAAATTGAACTTCATGATTAAATTGAAAAATCGTGCAAGTCTAGACTTAACCATTAACGGGTAAAAAGCAGTAACAGCCCCACCCTCACACTTTCATGTTACCTGATTCTACAGAGGAGCATTTGTAGTATATTGAGAACAGTTTGAAGCTCATTGCGGAGACAACATGGTAACAGCTTACTCAGACCAGAGCCTGTCGGATAGTACAAAAACACACAACAAGTGAATCAAAAATAAATGGTTAAATAATTAACAAAAATATACCACAAATTGAACAAGAGCAATCTCTAGGTAGACCCTGACCCTCCCATTCTTTTGACATTACAAAATTTTTGAATTGCTTCTCCAGGTTTTTTTCTCTCCAGATTTTTTCTCATACTTAAACTTGTGGAATCCTTGGGTATGGTCACACATTTTCCTGTTAAAATTTGAGCCAAATTGAACAAGTAGTTCGAGAGATGTTAACAGATGCAGAATTTGATCTGATCTGGATCTGGGTTCGTTTATTCAGATATTTCGATAACAATGGTAAGTCTTCAAAAATAATTTTGAACATTTTCTATGAGAAAATATAAATTTGTTAAAACAAAATTTGAGGATTAAAGGGTTAATATCTGTGTAATGTTCAAGAAACAAATTGTCACTAACCCACAGAGCTGGTCAATGCAGGCACACTACTGGCCGTCATATTTCTTCTAGCCACAACCTACACAAACGTTCAGTGCCTAGTTGTATGTTCATTTTATCTCAGGACCTACTATTGGCATGATGTTTTTGAAAAATAAAAGTTACGAGGGAGGGAGGGAGAGAGAGAGAGAGAGAGAGAAAGGGAGGGAGGGAGGGAGGGAGGGAGAGAGAGAGAGAGAGCGAGAGAGAGAGAGCGAGAGAGAGAGAGAGAGAGAGAGAGAGAGAGAGATAGAGAGAGAGAGGTATTAGTATTATCAGAGACATAACACTTGAAATTCCTTTTGGACAAATTTCCACTCACTGCAATGACAGGCTCGGTTATCGAGCCGAGTTATTTCAGTTGTAAATTAAATCAGTCTTCTCTTGGTCTGTACATGAATATTTCTTAAGACCTCTGCAGAATGTGTTTTTGTCGGTTTGGCTATTAAATAATTAAAAGAATGAGCCTGCATAGTTTGCATAATTAGTTCAGTTCATACAGATAAACATCGGATAAGATTATTATAGACAGTTCTATAATTCACCAAGTACGGTATTAGAAAACAAAACACTATACCATACAGCATAATCTTAAGATCTGTGTTCAATTAACCAAGTTTCTCCCAAATAATTCCTAGTATCTCAATCTCAGGGTAAACAAACAGGAAACCAGTCATATTAATTTCAAAATATCCAACAGAATATGCTATAAGTCGAAAAGAATATACTTTTTCAGTGATTTGCCATAGGAGTTAAATAGGAAAGTGCTGGATATATGTGTCTGAAACAGACACCTCCACCCACCCCCCACCCCACCCCCGATCCGTAGACATGTGAAATATTTAAGTGTGTATATGCATGCATGTGCAGGGGTGTGTGCATGCGTGTGGACGAGTACACACAGGCGTGGGGTTAAAATCTATTCAGAAAGCCACTCTGTCATCAATTAATATGACTAACACGATTAAATTTAACATGTTACCTATAAGTTTGCTTTGCGATTCTGTTAAGTCTGCAGTACTCTCCATCAAGTCCTGCGTGGCCTCCAGGTAGAAAGTGAGCAGCAGCCATAACTTGTGACGTGTACTGGTATCAAGGGAGGGCTCAGAAAATTCGCTAAAACACACAGCGATGAAAAACTGGGTTCACTGCCTCTTTTAGCTAGGACTGCGCTCCCACATGTTGAGCCCTTTTTTGATATCACAGTTTATGTGGAGCTGTCGCTAAACAAGGATTTCTTAAAATAATATAAGCCTTTGATGAATCAAACGTCTAATGAAAAACTTAACATTCTTATAATTCTGAGCTTAAGACAATAAATCACACAGAAACGTCCAAACCATGTAAAAGCATAGAAAATTTTGAAAATTGTTTTCCTTATGATGTAACATAACCTGAATGCAGTGATGATATATAACAAATCTCTAAGGCCACGGGTTTGCAAACTGAAAATCTAGCCACTTAAGCACTTCTCAAGGAGAGTGTCTATCATTTTCTACTACTGTTTAAATATAAGGCTCAAATTCTCCCAACATCATTTTTACATGAACAATGGAACTTGAGCTTTTGACCACACAACCAATCAGGTTCTTTGAGATGTGATGGGATACCCGAACCACATGCTAAGTATGGAGAGCATCCCGTCAGTAGAATTTTAGTTATCATGCTTAGACACTTTCCACAAGAGGGGGGGGGGGGGCACACCTGAAACCATGATCAATATAGTTCATCGGGCCATGGATGACAAGCGGGATAAATCTCATGAAGATCCTTCAGTACAAATCAAAGCATTATCCAGAAACATAATTTCACCCTGGATCCCAGAATCAATGGAGGGATCCGCTCTGTCACTCACGTATCTAAGGTCGCAATCAATAACGCCACTAGTGAGCTGATGTTACAATCATTATGATGTGTAACTTGCTAGTCTGTCATGAAGTGTACGAATTGTAAATCTTTGATGAATTTATAATTTAATACACATTCTGTTGAATATTTTGAAACTAAGTTAACTGGTTGTAGCAACAGCCACCAGCGGAATTAATTTCAAATTATACCACAGCTTACCTGTATAATTACCTCCAAAATGGGATTCCGGGTTTAAAGTACGTGTATATAAATCTATTCCAACATGAGGAAAACAAGTGGGCGGAGCTTGCCTAGAAATGGATCCTTCCATAGGATTCTTGATCCTGTTGACATGTCTGATGAAAATCACTTCAGTACAACACAGATTCTATGTGCCATAGTCTACTTTGACAAAAATCCTGAGTTTTTGCATTAAAATGCGCATTTTCACCCAAAACCTTGAACCTATATAGGTGAATCTTTCAAAAGGCACATCTACCCATTAGAAAGAAGCCACCTGCCAAGTTTCATTAAGTTATTTTAAGCCATTCTCTATGATACCCATATTCCTCCTATTAGAGGCCTATGCCTTAATAGAACGCTACCCCCTAAACCCAGCAATGTCAGTCCCTAGATTTTCTTAGCACTTTGTAAACGGGAACACATCCCCCCCCTAATGTAAGCCTACCCCAAAACTCGGCATCTTGGTCCGATAAACTTTTTCCAAATATTGACATCAATAACTAATCCATCATTTATTACTTAAGAATTTGTCAGAAAAGATGAAATCCAGTTTTGAAAATGATTAAAAAAACAAATTTGAATAGCACGAAAATAGAACACATTTCCCAGTACAGATTATTTCCATCAGACAACTACGCTTAATGTATACTATGCCTATAACCGCATGAGTGACATTCTTATGAAGGAACACATAACAAGAGCTCCACAAACGTTGCATAATACCCCGCCATGATGACAAACCAATGACTGAGATCTATCAGAAAATAACGATTTCTTCCTCAGACCAGCCATTCTCTGAAGTTTCAAAGCGATCCGCTAAACGACCATGGAGTTATCGTCCCGAAACCAATTTTTAAGACGGCGACTGATGGCCATATTTGATTTCAGATCATCTACAAATTCGATATGTTTCTTCCTCTTGTCTAGGAATCCTATAAAGTTTCAGTGATCCACTAACCAAAATTGGAGTTATAGTTCGGAGCTATAGTTGGCAGCCATCTTGGACTTAAGATCATCGTTATTTTGATAGCTTTCTTCTCCAGGCATAGTCCATCATCCTACAAAGTTTCAAAGCAATTCGATAAACGATAATGGAGTTATTGTTCGGAAACCAATTTTCAAGATGGCCACCGGTGGCTGGTGGCCATCTTGGATTTCAGATCATCGTCAATTTCGATATTGGTCTTCCCCATACCTAGTTCTACGACTGTATCAAGTTTCAATGTGATCCGATAAACGCTAACCGAATTATCATCCGCAAACCAATTCTCAAGATGGCCGCCAGTGTCTGGCGGCCATCTTGGATTTCGGATCGTCGTCAACTTCGATAGGTTTCTTCCCCATACCTAGTCCAACCATCCTCTCAAGGTTCAATGTGATCCGATTAACGGTAACAGAGAGGTATCATCATGAAAACTATTTTAAAGATGGCCACTAGTGGTTGGTGGCCATCTTGGATTTCGGATCATTGACGATTTCGAGAGGTTTCTTCCTCAGACATAGTCCAATCATCCTATGAAGTTTCACAGCGATCCGATAAATGATGAGGCATTATCATGCGGAAACTAATTTTCAAGATGCCGCCAGTGCCTGGCAACCATCTTCGATGTTTGATCATCGTCGATTTGGGTAGGTTTCTTCCGCAGACCTTGTCCAATCATCCTATGAAGTGTCTACGCGGTCCCATAAATGGTAGCAGAGTTATCGTGCTGAAACCAATTTTCAAGATGGCTGCTGGTGGCTGGCGGCCATCTTGGAATTCGGATCATCGTCAATTTCCATAGGTTTCTTCCTCAGACCTAGTCCAATCATCCTATGAAGTTTTAAAGCAGTCCGATAAACGGTAGCGGAGTTATCGTGCGAAACCACTCTGCCGCCCGCATGCCCGTAAACGCCATCACTAATTTTTTCTTTGTGGGGTATAAAACGTGTGTTCACTGTAATACCTATTGTTTATTACATCAAAATTCTTCATCAAATCCAACAAAATGTTGTCATGAAAAAATGCAAATCATGTGATATCAGGAAGCTGTGCAGATTCAATATTTAGAGCGAGTACTCGGCAGATTTACGGACCTGTGGTTTTGGACTCGGAACTCGGAAATTACTACATTGTGTGATGGTAACCCAGAACTGTATCTTAAATGAGATCATGCACATAACGGGTACCCGCGCGTTGATATGAATCCTGTACTACAAGAAAGTTGAGATTGCTTTACAGCATTTTGCATTCGTATCTCATGAGATCCCTTCGAAACGGGATCGAGAATACGTTAATCAAGGTTAGCACTGGCTAAGAAATGTCTGACATATGATGGACTGAAGGTGTCTAAGATGCATCCATAAACGATGTATTCTAAGTGAAAGCGTGACCAAACACATGGACATATGCACTGATGGACAAAGTGGTAATTATATACCTTAGTTGTAAATATTGTAAAAAAGAGGCGAGACATTGTCGAGAATTCAGCCTTCTATTTTTAATTTTGTGCATTTTAAATTGTGAATAGTTAACGGAATATGATTGAATTTAAACGAAATCAAGGATTTCTTTTTTCACGAGAGAGTTGATACTTACCTCCCTAATACTTTTGATATTGCTAAATATTGGCTTTCACTCAATAAACACTCAGATTAAAACAGTTAGGTGCCCCTACTGGGCAGGGAGTCAGAGCGTAGTCTGGCGGATGCCAGCCCCACCACCGCGCATGCGCAGACTAGCACTTCCTCTGACTAATTTATTGGCTGATACACATGCAACTATAAAGAGCCTGAAGACCGAGCCTCTGTGGGGTGGAGAGGCCGGGTCCGTATCTAGGGAGGTAAGTATCAACTCTCTCGTGAAAAAAGAAGTCCTTGATTTCGTTTATTTCACATCAAGAGTATACTTACCTCCCTAATACTTTTGATATTGCCAGAATTCGACAGTGAATTCGGCGGGAGGGAGGCGAGGTCAAAAGACCAGCTCATCCCTATACGCTTTTCTGCGTTTAAGGCACTTAAACTTCTGAAACTGTATGAAAAAACAGTCAGGATTTGACTAACCATCGGATAACACCCCCGATGTATGAGAGATGACCGAATGTCATATGCGCTCCCCCCCCCTCCTTCCTGGGAGGAAGAGTCGAATGACCTCAATGTCCTATACGCTCTCTACGTACAAGTGCCATGTACTACAGGACAGAGACGAAAAGCTCCATTTTCGTATACTCTCAACAATGAACCACATAAATACACAAAACCATCATCATATAAATAACGGGTAACGTGACAAGACAATCAACAATGGACAACACATACACAAGACTGACCTTGTTGAAATGGCTGCTGACATCCTCTTCCCATTGGTGAAGATCGATGTAGTCCCAAATTAGTGGTTGTTTCCATAAATTAATTGTGAAATATATAAGCAATGAGGAAACCCCATCAAAAATATATATGCCTAGTTATTTTTTCAAAATCGACAAGGCGAGAGGATTAGAGGTGTCACGGAGATAATGGTCTGTAAAACTTGACTCACAGTGCCACTGAGCCACCGACATAATATCATCCACAGGGACCCCATTAAATAGGGCAGTGGATGTCACTACGCCGCGGACACTGTGAGCCTTGGCCACGTCAACCTGCTTCCCGGTGGCGGATTTATGGCAAAACTGAATGCATTCTACAATCCACCTGGAAATGGTGTCCTTAGAAGCCCTGCCATGGGGTTCAATATATGACAACCATAACGCTGACTGGTCGGTGCGCCACTCCGCCGTACGTTGTTTGTACCGGCGAAGCGCCCGGACAGGACACCATGCTTTAGAATTAGGATCATATCTAGTTAAAGCAGGCAAAATAATAGGTTGACCTGGATATTTCAACGACTGATTTTTAGCCAAGAAATTAATCCTAGGTAGCAGCTTAAGGCCTTCCCCTGAAACCACAAAACGGTCATCCTCGGCTGATAAGGCATGAATTTCACTCCTACGCCTAGCCGAGGCCGCAGCAATTAAAAACACAGTCTTCAGTGTTAATAGTTTCATCGAAATGGAACTAAGTGGTTCAAACGGCTTATCACCTAGTACTTGAAGCACTAGCGATAAACTCCAAGACGGAATCACCGGTGGATTCCTTGGTCTTAGATTGCCCATGCCTTTAATTAATACATTTAATGTATTCACTTCATCACTTCCCCTCTTAGCCAAGCAAGGAATAACAGACATTAAAGCTGACTTATAACCAGCAATAGAGTTAGGCTTGAGGCTATAGGCATCATAGAGGTGACAGAGGAAATCAGCTACTACCTGAATAGATGCATCCATTGGATCAATACATCTTTTTGAGCACCATTCTGCAAATCTGTTGATTTTATAATTATATGCTCTGGAGGTTGACCCCCTCCTGGCTTTGGCCATAAACATGGCTGCTTGCTCAGAAAAGCCCTCCTTAATTCTAGATTCCTTGACAACATCCACGCAGTCAATCTGAACATTGACGGATTGTTGTGAAGGGCCTTGCCCTGGAAGATAATATCGTCCATCAGAGGCAGAGGAACCGGATTGCAGACCAGAAGGTCCAGCAGATGCGTATACCATGATCGGCTTGGCCAATCCGGGGCGATCAGAAGCACTTGGCATTCCTCTTGTCTGATTTTCTGAAGAATTTTTGGAATCAGGATTGCTGGAGGGAATGCGTATGCATACATTCTCCCCCAGCTGATAGCTAACGCATCTGTTGCGAAAGCGCTTGGATCCGGAATCGGAGAGACGTACGTCGTCATCTTCGCATTCTTCTTCGTTGCGAACAAATCGATGTTGGGTTTCCCCCAATGGTCGAACAGACGATCCGCCACACATTGATTTAGTTGCCATTCCGTGGGTAAAACACTCATCCTTCGGCTCAATGAGTCTGCTAGCAGGTTTAACCTTCCCGGAATATGAACTGCTTTCAAGGTAATCTGGTGATCCAGACACCAACAAAGCAGTCTCCATGTCATCATACAGAGACTGGGCGACTTCGTTCCGCCCTGGCGGTTTATGTAAGTCACAACTGTTGAGTTGTCTGAACGAATAAGAACAATCTTGCCCTGAACGTTCTGTAAGAAATGTTCCAGGCCCAGGACTACTGCTCTTAGCTCCAGTAGATTTATATGTTCCATTGACTGTTCCAGATTCCAAAGCCCTGATATCGTGGACTCTTCCAGGCAAGCTCCCCAGCCCTCCATCGATGCATCTGTATACACAGTCACCTGAGGGTGGGGAGGGGTTAGCATAACCCCCACCAAGAGATTCTCTGTGTCCAACCACCATTGCAGGTGATGAATCAGAGGCGCCAACACTGACACATTCGAGTCCAGCGAACCTGTACTCTGGGTCCATTGTGTCATGAGAAATAACTGGATCGGCCGCCTGCGTAAGGCGGCCTGAGGAATGACTGGTTCCAATGAAACCATCAACCCCAGCATTCTCAAGTAAACCCGTGCCAGGACATGACGACTGTCGCACACTGACTGAATTAATGAGATGAGTTTCTGAACTCTCTCCTGAGTAGGATAAACATATCCTGTCTCTAGATCGAAGAACATCCCCAGGTAAACAAACTTCTGGGATGGAGTCAGCTCTGATTTTGGGAAATTGATCATCCAGCCTAAGTCTGTGAGAGTTTTCAAAACAATCTCCAGACTGGCCGACAAACTTTCCCGGGTGTGCGCTTTCAACAGCCAGTCGTCTATGTACGTGTGGACTGCTATGCTTCTCCTGCGGAGGTATGCGGTGATCGCAAGAACCACACGGGTGAAAACCCGAGGAGCCGTGGAAATTCCGAAGGGTAGCACCCTGAATTCCCACTGTCTGCCCTGGAATGCAAATCTCAGGAAGCGACGGAAACTCCTGTGTATGGGGATGTGGAAATAAGCGTCCTTCAAATCTATCGACGCTGTCCACATTCCCCTCTCTAACCCCGCCAACACCGAGCGCACAGTCTCCATCTTGAAACTGGGCGTCTCTATGAACTTGTTCAATGGCTTGAGATTGAGAATTGGTCTCCACCCTCCGGTGTTCTTTGTTACTAAGAACAGGGTTGAATAGAAGCCCGGACACCTCTGTGCCGGCTGAATAGCTCCTTTTTGTATGAGGGAATTTATTTCCTCCTCGATACACAACCTTTGATCTGGATCTCTCGGATTTGGAGTCCAGATCGGCACTAGAGACAGTCGCGATGGCGGGCCTGTCATCCAATCGGGATGATACCCGACTGAAAGCCATCGCAAGACTAAACGGTCCTGAGTTAACCGTTCCCACTCTTGCATGTGGTCGGCTAATCGGCCTCCCATCGGTCCACTTAGGGATAGAGGTGGACATAAGGAGTGCAAGAGCGGCACTGTCTCCTTTGCCAGAAACACCGGCGCAGTTCTCACCGCGGTAACCGTCCCATCAGGAACGATTACCCCGCCCAGATCCTCGCGCGCCACGACCAGCACCGCGTGCACCACGATGCGCGGGCGGCTGCCTGGCTGACTGCGCCTGAGGAGCCTGCGCCCCCCTCGCTGCGATGCGAGGCCGGCGCTGCGATGGTGGTTGGCCTCTGACCTGGCCACTACCACCTCGAGCCTGCAGGGGACGATACGCAGGGGGTGCGGCGCGAACGTTGGCACGACGAAGCACCTCAAACTGTTCGCGCAGCGCCCTCTGGTTATTGACCAGAGTAACCGTCTCCTGGAGGTGTCTACATCCCTCACCTCCAGAGACCAGGACCTGTCATAGGCGTACGTAGTAGCCTATTGTAGAGGTCCTGGGACGGGCACAGATTATCCAAGGCAAAGGTGCGCCTTGCCCGGACACTCCTGGTCACCGCCCGCGTCATGGATGGCTCGCTGGACTGTGACCGGACTTGGCTGGCGCGATGCGGATGCTGTTACTACCCCTTGTAACAGCTGGGAGACGTGGGACAGAGCGGCAATCGAAGCCCTCCCACTCTCCTCCGCATCACGCAACGCGGCATTTGCCGAACGCAACGCGTTCGAGCACAAGACTCCCGTGTCAGAACGGGAGCCTGGCCGCGCATCCTCACCCAAAGCCGCGCGGTCATCCACGCTCGGCTTTGGTACCACACCGTACCGCTGGTAGTCCAGGGGCACGATGCGGCAACGCCTGGCCACCTCGCGCGGGGCCTTAGCGAGACGTCCACTCGACTTAATGGACGTCTCCGCCGCCTCGAACATGTCAACGACATGCTCTGCCAGCGGCAGAGAAGGCATAGCATTAGCAGTAGGCTTACCAGCTAACCACGGCCTGTGTTCACGCTGGCTAGCCGACTGCTCCACGGGCAGATCTGGTCTAACACTCACCAGCCACTGGCAAGCGTCAGACCAATCCTCCTCCGTGGCTAGTTGCGAGCGCTCTACAAGACGGGGGCCTTCGTCTTCCTCCTGAGCGCAAGCAACAGAGCTTGACGGCGGATACGCTGATATCCCTGGCAAGCCAGGGAAAGCATGCGGGCCTGATAATACCGGCATGCTAATCTCACTGGCTTGACCAGGAGCAGGCGCCGTGGTAGAGCGCGGGGCATATACCGCCCCACCACGGCCCCGGCCAGCACCAGCTACACTCTCGGCAAGCCGAGGTATGCGGTACCGCTGGCCTTCAGCGCCCAGGGCCACAGTCTGAACCGTGGATTCTACCCCTGGGAGAGTAGAACCGTGGAAAAAGGCGCCTGTATTCCCCGCGAGGGGCGCACAAACGTCATATTCCATGGCCACGTCTTCAGACGGTGACCCCAACAGGTAATCATCATCCTCCTGGCCAGAAAGATTAGACTCCGGGTCAGCAAAGAGAGCTAAACCGGACTGGCCAGGGAAGGTGCCATACGAGGTACTGGCAGCCGCGGTGTGCGGATACCCCTGGACTGATGAGCAGCCCGCGGGTTCCAGCGACGACCGTCCACGGTCCCTATTGGGCGCGGCAATAAGCCTGCTGCCAGGGCCGTGGAACACCCCCTCTAATGGGGCCACCTCTGAATCTTCAAACAACGGAAGCGTACTAAGGAACGTTGATTCAGAGGTGGGGATTACCTGCTCCGAAGCAGATGATGAGGTCAATAAAGGATTTGGTCCAGGAAGCATGCCACGAAGCAACTCTGGAACCAAATCCTTGATTGTCCTCCTCATCTCTCCCAACATCTCGGTCCGGAAGGCCTCCATGTCCACCGCGGACGAGGCCTTCCTCTTACCCTTCTTACTTACGACCTCTTTTTTCAGCTTCTTTTTCTCCTCCTCCAACTTGTCCTTCGCCTGCAAGCACAAGAATTCGGACATTAGCTCGCCCCCCCCAGTGCTTACATATCTCGCAATTAAGCAAGGGACCACAGGGGCTACACTGAAAACATAGATGAGGGCCAAACTTGTCCCTCAAAAATCGTCCACAGGACGCACAACCAGGTCTCTGAAAAAGGCCAAAGGACGAGGAGTATGAGCAAACTATTTAAGCTTAGAAAACTCACCAACTCAAGAGAAGAAAAAATGATCATAAAGATCATAATTTTTATCAGAAACCAGCTTCGGACAACTTTAATTGTAAATAAAGAGCAAGACTGATTATGACGTCATTAATCCTATGACAGGACAAAATCGATCCCCAACAAACATCCCAGTGCAAGGACGAATTGTATCTCTAACCAGAACATGTGCAGAATGGACATTTCGACTACACAAGCATCAGATAAATACTGATAACAATGGCAAATAGTGTTAATTATCTCCCTTTCTCATATCAATAATTAATACCTGACACCTTGTCTAGACAAACCATCCAACCTGATGAACTGGAGCACTCCACCACTGAACGCCTCTTAACTCTCTCCACCTCAAGGGGAAGGAATTGGATCAAGAGGGCAAAGTGAGAAGACCTTTATAATAGGCCTCCAACTCACTGGGCATAGAATTTTTGGTTAGATAACCTAACAGTATTAGTAGGAAATGGAACCATGGTGGAGAGACACAAACCCTCTGCTGATGTCATGTCCTTATTTCTCCTTCACACAGACCTGTGGACATAAACACAAAGAGAGATTAGTCTTATATAGCACCTAGTTGAAAAAACCCAACTAATTAAGGCGCTTATCACGTTTAGCGCGAGTCCCGGAAACACATTACAACGGGACAAAACTCGCTAATTTTACTAGAAGTCACCTGATTTAAAGGTCCAAGGCCCTCCTGTGGCGAAGTAACTCTCTCAGCCATCTTTGTCAGGTGAAAACGTCTATTAAATAGTCTTAAAAAGCTTTGAAAAGCGTAAAGAAAGATCCTATCATGAAAGCATGTGTTGTTTCTCAGCCAATAAATTAGCAAAGAGGAAGTGCTAGTCTGCGCATGCGCGGTGGTGGGGCTGGCATCCGCCAGACTACGCTCTGACTCCCTGCCCAGTAGGGGCACCTAACTGTTTTAATCTGAGTGTTTATTGAGTGAAAGCCAATATTTAGCAATATCAAAAGTATTAGGGAGGTAAGTATACTCTTGATGTGAAACAATATATCTCCGTGTTCTCTTCTAAATAGATGACCATGTGATGAACTCATGACTTGGTACCTATAAATAGACTGCTACACGCATGTGCTAGTTTTCCGATGTAATTTTGTGGAAACCCGGAAATCCATGAGCTTATTAGAAGCCAGTTTGGGGGTTGACTAAACATATTTTTGGGGAAAACTCCCTAATATAAGCCCAGCCCCTTTCTCAGACATTTTGCCGGTGAAATTTCTCCATCACTATCCTAATAGAAGCCTAGACTTCTAATAGGAGGAATATGGTGCATACGAGAAAATTGACAACAATTGTGAGTTTTTGCATTAAAGTAAATTTTCACCCAAATTCTTGTACCTATAATGGTGAATTCATAAAAAAAATGATCTGCCCATCATAACTGAGGCATATACCAAGTTTCATTAAAATATCTGAAGCAGTTCTGTTTGATATGCTGTTTACGATATATTCTGGATGGACGGACGCAGTGATTACTATAGGGCTTCTGCACCTTTCGGTGTGGGTCCCTAATGATGTGTGGTGGCAGACTGAATCAATGAATTATCCTCTTAAGTAGGTTTTATACATTAGTATATTTTATGATTTTATACTACTCACCTACAAACAACATTGAAACTGCTTGCTAGTTTATCTGTTAAGAAAGTTGAATCCACCTTCCTCTCTACATGTACATGTACAAGAGCAAAGGCCCCCTTCCAGAGTGTTAGACGCCTGGGAACACTGAGGGCACTGAAGTTAAGCATGTCGTAAAAATCCACCAATTTATTAGACTGAAATCAAATGCACAGACATTAGGCAAAATAATTACACTTCAGCCAGGTCAGAAAACAACATGCCTCCTTTGATGGCTGTGACGTGGTAAAAAATTGTGACAACCTCTAGCCTTTTGTTATCTTAATATATTTATGCCCACCATATTTATCAATCATTGCCATAACTAGGTCCCACATTTGTCATCTAACCAGAGCACATATAGTAACATAATTGCCATGTAACATTAACAACAAGAGGTTACCATACTATATCTATCACTGGCTTGAGTGAAATCATGCTAAGATTACGGTTGACACAACTTTCCACTGTTGTCCAATGCATCAAAAAAGGAACATGACTCGTACTCTGTAGCATAAAATTTATTGATATTCATTTTGATGACTATAGATTAACTAGATTGCTATGTCCATGACGCATCAATGCAAATGCCCATGTTCACCTCTTTAATCTTTTGACTCCTAACCCCACAGAGGGGGGATGGGGGGGGGGGGGGGGCGCAGAGCCAAATGTAAATGTAACCAAATGTCCTCTTGCACTCCACAATCATTTGTGTAACTCACATTTCAAATCTGCTTGTATTCTGTCTAACAGTGTTATAATCAATTTGCTGACCTTAAACCATGCCCATGTTCACCTCTTTAATCTTTTGACTCCTAACCCCACCACAGAAGGGGGATGGGGGGGGGGAGGCGCAGAACCAAATGTAAATGTAACCAGATGTCCTCTTGCACTCCACAATCATTAGTGTAACTCACATTTCAAATCTGGTTGTATTCTGTCCAACTGTGTCATAATCAATTTGCTGACCTTAAACCACCCCCTGGGGTGAGACGGCATAGTTCCTGCTTTTCTACGAAAATGTGGGGACAAAGTGTCAGAATTATACTTGTTTCTTAGTAAGGCACATTTGCCAGTCAAGAGAAAATAATTATTTTAAAATTTACCAGTGGATTGACTGGTGTGGTTATCTAATGTTCAGTGAATCACAAGAATGCCACATTGACCTATATTTGATAGACACTTAACATGAGATATACATAATTTTTCGTTAAATTTGTTGACCATGTAAAATTCTTGCCTTAAATTATCCTGAACAAGAGCTCTGCAAATGGTGCATAATACCATGTCAAGATAATAAGCTGAAGAACATGAGCTTTCAGAAGATAGCACATAACATTACTAAATATTCATATGTCACAAGAAACCATAGACACATCCTAGCATGAGTTATCATTCAGAGACTGATTTTTAAGGTCGCCAGCGACTGGTGGGCATCTTGTATTTAAGATTATCGGCGATTTCGATGGGTTTCTTCCACAGACTGAGCACAATCAACATATGACATTTCAAAGTGATCCGATAAATGGTAGCAAAGTTATCATCTGGAAACTAGTTTTCAAAATGGCCACCAATGGCTGGCAGTCATCTTGGATTTCGAGTCATTGTCGAGATCAAAAGGTTTCTTTCCTAGACCTTGTCCAATCAACCTATGAGGTCTCAAAGTGATCTGATAAATGGTAGCGGAGTTATCATCCGGAAACTAGTTTTCAAGATAACCATCAGTACCTGTCGGCGAAATCTTGGATTCCAGATTTTTGTCAATTTCGAAAGGCTTCTTCCAAAGACCTAATCTAATTAACCTATGACGTTAAACTGAAACAGTAGTGAAGCTATCCTCTGGCAATCACTTTGCCACCAGTCAACGCACCCACCCACACAGGGCAATCACATAACACCACACCTCAACAACTTTTTGTCACTGTATAAAAATGTAGCTTAATGGTCACTGGTCAGTCAGATTTCCTTTTATGTTTAGTGTGCCATCAAAGTTAGGACTGGCTAAGAAATGTATGACATGTGATGGACTAAAGGTGTCTAAAATGCATCCATAAACCATGTATTGTAAGAGAAAGCGTGACCAAACACATGGACATATGCACTGATGGACAAAGTGGTAATTATATACCTTAAAGTTTTAAATATTGTAAAAAAGAGGTGAGACATTGCTCCTTTTAATCTATTTTTTACATGATACTTATTATCTATGTCATAGATAAAATAACTTTAGTTTGAAACCAATTTGACTCAGTCACACAACTTTCAAAATATTACGGGGAACGTTCATGTTTCGGTCCTGCGGTAGTCTCGCCTTACTGAACGGCTGGTTCACTGACTGCTCGTAGTGAACGTTTTATGGTGAGGCTAACAGCTTTGATAGGTGACTCGCCAGAAAGGCTAAAATGTTGGTAACATGTACACTATCGTCAACTGAGACAGTTTGGTTTAAATAAAGCATACCAATGTGTTTTAAGGGGTCTTATTACAATACTGACGTTCATAAAATTTTTATATGCTCATGGATTTTTGCGGAGACCCTGACATTCATAATGACTTAATAAATAAGACATCATAAAGCTCAACATGTGACAAAAAGTCATCGCTCCTAAACATCGCTCCTGACTATTCGCCTCCCAAAAGCATGACAACACTGTTCCATATGGCCATGAACAGCAAACATGAACAGCTAACCGTTTGCTTTCTGTTTGCCTACTGAATTCAAAGCCAGTTTCAAACATAGCCACTAACATACTTTATCTACTGACCACATCGGTGAGGTCTGTAACCATGGCGAGCGTTACAAATAATGACGTGAAGTTAGACAGCCCTGTCTCACTCAGCTCCTGTAAGCGACGCTGATGAAACTTGGAGTAGAATCTGGAAAATGCGAACGAGAAATGGAGTACTGGACCTTTCCAAAGTTTATACATCGATCATATGACATCATAACCAACTAAGTGACGTGTATGCTGACATCATAATCATTACATCATAAATGATTCTATTTGACCCTTCTTTAACTCTTAATAGTTCGACACGTTGTATAAATTCTATATATTTACTATTTAATAAACATGCTGTCGGATATTTCGAATATCTTGAAACTAATTTGACTGGGCGCTGTTGCTACCCAGTTGAATTAGTTTCAAAATAATCAACAGTTTACATAGTTTTCCAGAAATTTATAGTCAGGGAGTTCAGAGATCGATCGATCCCAACACGGACGTGGTGTGGGTGGAGCTGGATTGAGATGGGCGGGGCAGAGATAAGGGTGCAAAGGTCCATTACAACATTCAGGAGAAATCAAGCAAGTTCTCTGGACAGAATAAACATGCACGCATGGATGAACTCACGTACATGTAATGTTTGATTAACCTTTAATGGTCAAAACAGCGAAAACAAGCCTCTGAGGTTGTCTTGTGGAATGTCCATTTTCAGGCCAAGGTAAGACTATTTTGGAAAGTTTACCGCTGGTGTGACTGGCTCGTTTATCGAGTCAGCCACTCCAGTGGTAAATTTTCTAAAATAGTCTTATCTTGGCCTGCAAATGGACATGTCATTGAGCAAAATTTTTAATTTTCTTAAAAGATTTTGATCATTAAAGGGTTAGTATTCATCAATTTAATGCAGATGATGATTGATAAAACCATAGGATTTAAAGAATTACTAGACTGCTCATCCCCATATATTGACTATAGGATGAGTCATTGAGACTGCAGGCATCATTAGTGGAGTAAAACACAGGTGCACATGATAGAGTATTATAATGTCTACACATGACGATTGATAACATAAAAAATTACCATTGACACGTCTAACTAACTTTTAAAAGTAATTGTACCACAATATTACAATGCTGACGTAGGATTCTCTGTGGATTTAGCAATATCTGGCTATCGGTTTCCATATATCGCAACAGTGTGATGATGATATTTTGTAATGTTAGTAAAATTGGTTTCGCTATTTTAATCCCATCTTTTGTTCCAAAATTTCAAATGATTAATACAATTATGAAATCAAGAGAAAAAAGATTTTGATAGTGTTTTTTAATATTCTCTTGGAAACGAGATCGGCCAAGAAAATATGAGCGGAAATCTCTATGCCGTTTGACAGGTGCATTCTGTCCAAAAAGTACTCAACTCCCATGTTACACATTTTAGGGCATCATGAATGATCTAGCAATTCTTTAAATCTATGGATAAAACAAACCTTCCTCTGATTTGTCGCCAGTCATGTGATGCCACACCTAGTTTCCCTCTCCCAAGCTGTACACAGAGAACTTGGAGAAACAGGTCAAAGCTGCTCTCATTGTTCAAACTGATAAACAAAGAGACCACATATTAAACATCATAATAGAATCACGTGATAGCTCTTCAATGCCAGCCATTTCAGATTATAAAATGGCTGGCAATCGGCATGGTGGATGGACCGACAGAAAAAATAATAGGATCCATTCCAGAATTTTATGAACATACTCCCAAGTTATCAAACAACAAGAATTCAGTGGAATTAAATGTCTCGCCTGTCTCCTGTTTGTCACAGTGGCATGGACGTTTGACTTTGTGACCGCCGTGTTATTATGCTGCTTCCAAACATTATAGGTAACCATGTATTCAATTTTACTTCCAATAGGATTAAGAAATCCTGAAATATAATTGATTTGCTGAGTATAAAAAGTTCAGGTTGAAAAAGCTGAGGTCAAATAGCAACATTAGAATGGCCTTGACCTTTGACCTGGTGACCTCTATGTCACCATTCTGTATCCTTTTGGTATAAGCAACCATGTACCCAAGTTGTGTTCCATTAGGGTTAAGCAATCCCGAAATATAACATGATAAGATTTGCTAAGCCTAAAAACTTAACATTGAAAAATAACAAAGATTTGTAGAGGTCAGAATGACCGTGACCTTTGGCGTTGTGACTTCCTAACATTATAGCTAACAATGTATCTAAGCTTAGTTTCAAGATTAACTAGTCCTAAAAGACAAGCCGAGAAGTTTTGCTAAACGCAAAAACTTAACATTGAAAAAACACTGTTTTGTATCAATGTCACAGTGACCTTGACCTTGTGACCTCAGTATCAACATGCTGCTTCCTAACATTACAGGTAACAATGTACCCAAGTTTAGTTCCAAATAGGATGAAGCAATCCTGAAATATATGCCGAGAAGTTTTGCTAAACGCAAAAACTTAACATTGAAAAAACAGTTTTGTATCAATGTCACAGTGACCTTGACCATGTGACCCCGGTATCAACATGTTGCTTCCTAACATTCTAGGTAACAATGTATCCAAGTTTAGTTCCAATAGGATTAACAAATCCTGAAACATAAGCTGATAAGTTTTGCTAAACGCAAAAACCTAACATTGTTGACGCCAACGCCGTATGAAAAGTGACACATATGTCTAGCTTTCTGCTTCGCAGGCGAGACAAAGACAATCAAAATTTAATTGCATACAAACATGGCGAGCAAGACACAGACATGAAATATAATATCCTTAATCACATGATGAACCTACATATGAAGCATCATTAATATACTCCGTGTACACGCCATCACATAATACTCACAAATCTGTTTTTAAATTAATGAACACTACATGGCCTACAGAGCAGTGGTGATTGTAAATTATTACTTGTAACAGATAGTGAAAACACTAAATATTAGAAAATAACATTATAATTACGTACTTATCAGGATTGGTCTCTAGACGCTTTTTGCAACTGTCGAGAAATGCCAGAGCACTTTTGCTAAAACAAAGCAGAAACAGTAATTGTCATCACACTGGTGTGCGTGGTTTGGCATGTGTATAAACGAAATCTAGGATTTCTTTTTTCACGAGAGAGTTGATACTTACCTCCCTAATACTTTTGATATTGCTAAATATTCGCTTTCACTCAATAAACACTCAGATTAAAACAGTTAGGCGCCCCTAGTGGGCAGGGAGTCAGAGCGTAGTCTGGCGGATGCCAGCCCCACCACCGCGCATGCGCAGACTAGCACTTCCTCTGACTAGATTATTGGCTGACACACATGCAACTATTAAGAGCCTGAAGACCGAGCCTCTGTGGGGTGGAGAGGCCGGGTCCGTATCTAGGGAGGTAAGTATCAACTCTCTCGTGAAAAAAGAAATCCTAGATTTCGTTTATTTCACTTCAAGAGTATACTTACCTCCCTAATACTTTTGATATTGCCAGAATTCGAAAGTGAATCTGGCGGGAGGGAGGCGAGGTCAAAAGACCAGCTCATCCCAATACGCTTTTCTGCGTTTAAGGCACTTAAACTTCTGAAACTGTAAGAAAAAACAGTCAGGATTTGACTAACCATCGGATAACACGACCGATGTATGAGAGATGACCGAATGTCATATGCGCTCCCCCCCCCTCCTTCCTGGGAGGAAGAGTCGACTGACCTCAATGTCCTATACGCTCTCTACGTACAAGTGCCATGTACTACAGGACAGAGACGAAAAAACTCCATTTTCGTAACTCTCAACAATGAACCACACAAATACACAAACCATCACCATATTAATAACGGGTAATCGTGACAATACAATCAACAACGGACAACACATGAACAAGACTGACCTTGTTGAAAATGGCTGCTGACATCATCTTCCCATCGGTAAAGACTGATGCAGGCCCAAAAAAGTGGGTGTTTCCATAAATTAATTGTGATATATATAAGTAATGAGGAAATCACCTCAAAAAATATAAACCGATTTATTTTTTCAAAACCGACAAGGCGAGAGGATTAGAGGTGTCACGGAGATAATGGTCTGTAAAACTTGACTCACAGTGCCACTGAGCCACCGACATAATATCATCCACAGGGACCCCATTAAATAGGGCCGTGGATGTCACTACGCCGCGGACACTGTGAGCCTTGGCCACGTCAACCTGCTTCCCGGTGGCGGATTTATGGCAAAACTGAATGCATTCCACAATCCACCTGGAAATGGTGTCCTTAGAAGCCCTCCCATGGGGTTCAATATATGACAACCATAACGCTGACTGGTCGGTGCGCCATGCCGCCGTACGTTGTTTGTACCGGCGCAGCGCCCGGACGGGACACCATGCTTTAGAATTAGGATCATATCTAGTTAAAGCAGGCAAAATAATAGGTTGACCTGGATATTTCAACGACTGATTTTTAGCCAAGAAATTAACCCTAGGTAGCAGCTTAAGGCCTTCCCCTGAAACCACAAAACGGTCATCCTCGGCTGATAAGGCATGAATCTCACTCCTACGCCTAGCCGAGGCCGCAGCAATTAAAAACACAGTCTTCAGTGTTAATAGTTTCATAGAAATGGAACTAAGTGGTTCAAAAGGCTTATCACCTAGTACTTGAAGCACTAGCGATAAACTCCAAGACGGAATCACAGGAGGATTCCTTGGTCTTAGATTGCCCATGCCTTTAATTAATACATTCAATGTATTTACTTCATCACTTCCCCTCTTAGCCAAGCAAGGAATAACAGACATTAATGCTGACTTATAACCAGCAATAGAGTTAGGCTTGAGGCTATAGGCATCATAGAGGTGACAGAGGAAATCAGCTACTACTTGAATAGATGAATCCATTGGATCAATACATCTTTTTGAGCACCATTCTGCAAATCTGTTGATTTTATAATTATATGCTCTGGAGGTTGACCCCCTCCTGGCTTTGGCCATAAACATGGCTGCTTGCTCAGAAAAGCCCTCCTTAATTCTAGATTCCTTGACAACATCCACGCAGTCAATCTGAACATTGACGGATTGTTGTGAAGGGCCTTGCCCTGGAAGATAATATCGTCCATCAGAGGCAGAGGAACCGGATTGCAGACCAGAAGGTCCAGCAGATCCGTATACCATGATCGGCTTGGCCAATCCGGGGCGATCAGAAGCACTTGGCATTCCTCTTGTCTGATTTTCTGAAGAATTTTTGGAATCAGGATTGCTGGAGGGAATGCGTATGCATACATTCTCCCCCAGCTGATAGCTAACGCATCTGTTGCGAAAGCGCTTGGATCCGGAATCGGAGAGACGTACGTCGTCATCTTCGCATTCTTCTTCGTTGCGAACAAATCGATGTTGGGTTTCCCCCAATGGTCGAACAGACGATCCGCCACACATTGATTTAGTTGCCATTCCGTGGGTAAAACACTCATCCTTCGGCTCAATGAGTCTGCAAGCAGGTTTAACCTTCCCGGAATATGAACTGCTTTCAAGGTAATCTGGTGATCCAGACACCAACATAGCAGTTTCCATGTCATCATACAGAGACTGGGCGACTTCGTTCCGCCCTGGCGGTTTATGTAAGTCACAACTGTTGAGTTGTCTGAACGAATAAGAACAATCTTGCCCTGAACTTTCTGTAAGAAATGTTCCAGGCCCAGGACTACTGCTCTTAGCTCCAGTAGATTTATATGTTCCTGTGACTGTTCCAGATTCCAAAGCCCTGATATCGTGGATTCTTCCAGGCAAGCTCCCCAGCCCTCCATCGATGCATCTGTATACACAGTCACCTGAGGGTGGGGAGGGGTTAGCAAAACCCCCGGTAAGAGATTCTCTGTATTCAACCACCATTGCAGGTGGTGAATCAGAGGCGCCAACACTGACACATTCGAGTCCAGCGAACCTGTACTCTGGGTCCATTGTGTCATGAGAAACAACTGGATCGGCCGCCTGCGTAAGGCGGCCTGAGGAATGACTGGTTCCAACGAAACCATCAACCCCAGCATTCTCAAGTAAACCCGTGCCAGGACATGACGACTGTCGCACACTGACTGAATCAACGAGATGAGTATTTGAACCCTCTCCTGAGTAGGATAAACATATCCTGTCTCCAGATCGAAGAACATCCCCAGGTAAACAAACTTCTGGGATGGAGTCAGCTCTGATTTTGGGAAATTGATCACCCAGCCCAAGTCTGTGAGAATTTTCAAAACAATCTCCAGATTGGCGGACAAACTTTCCCGGGTGTGCGCTTTCAACAGCCAGTCGTCTATGTACGTGTGGACTGCTATGCTTCTCCTGCGGAGGTATGCTGTGATCGCAAGAACCACACGGGTGAAAACCCGAGGAGCCGTGGAAATTCCGAAGGGCAACACCCTGAATTCCCACTGTCTGCCCTGGAATGCAAATCTCAGGAAGCGACAGAAACTCCTGTGGATGGGGATGTGGAAATAAGCGTCCTTCAAATCTATCGACGCCGTCCACATCCCCCTCTCCAACCCTGCCAACACCGAGCGCACCGTTTCCATCTTGAAACTGGGCGTCTCGATGAACTTGTTCAATGGCTTGAGGTTGAGAATCGGTCTCCACCCACCGGTGCGTTTTGTTACCAAGAACAGGGTTGAATAGAAGCCCGGACACCTTTGTGCCGGCTGAATAGCTCCTTTTTGTACGAGGGAATTTATCTCCTCCTCGATACACAACCTTTGATCTGGATCTCTCGGAACGGGAGTCCAGATTGGCACCAGAGACAGTCGCGACGGCGGGCCTGTCATCCACTCTGGATGATACCCCACGGAAAGCCATCGCAAGACTAAACGGTCCTGAGTTAACCGTTCCCACTCTTGCATGTGGTCGGCTAGCCGGCCTCCCACCGGTCCACCTAGGGACCGCGGTGGACACAAGGCATGCAAGAGCGGCACTGTCTCCGTCGCCATACACACCGGCGTGGTCCTTACCGCGGTAAGCGCCCTGTCAGGAACGATAACCACGCCCAGATCCTCGCGCGACCCGCCCCGCCCCGCGCGCACCTCGGTGCACGGGCGGCTGCCTGGCTGACGGCGGCTGAGGAGCCTGCGCCCCCCTCACTGCTGGCCGAATCGCACGCGGCCGAGGCCGGCGCTGCGACGGCGGCTGGCCTCTGACTTGGCCAGCACCACCTCGAGCCTGCAGGGGACGATACGCAGGGGCCGCGGCGCGAACGTTAGCACGACGCAGTACCTCAAACTGTTCGCGCAGCGCCCTCTGGTTATTCACCAGGGTGACCGTCTCCTGGAGGTGGCGACATCCCTCACCTCCAAAAAGACCAGGACCCGTCATAGGCGTACGGAGTAGCCTATTATACAGGTCCTGAGACGGGCACAGATTGTCCAGGGCAAATGTGCGTCTTGCCCTGACACTCCTGGTCACCGCCCGCGTCATACAGTCCAGCGCCAGGTTAATACCATCCTGGATGGTTCGCTGGACCGCGAGCGGGCCTGGCTGGCGCGATGCGGATGCCGTTACTACCCCCTGTAACAGCTGGGAGACGTGGGACAGAGCGGCAATCGAAGCCCTCCCACTCTCCTCCGCATCACGCAACGCGGTATTCGCCGAACGCAACGCGTTCGCGCACAAGACCCCCGCGTCAGAACGGGATCCTGGCCGCGTATCCTCACCCAAAGCCGCGCGGTCATCCACGCTGGGCTTGGGTACCACACCGTACCGCTGGTAGTCCAGGGGCACGATGCGACAACGCTTGGCCACCTCGCGAGGGGCCTTCGCGAGACGTCCACTCGTGTTAATGGACGCCTCCGCCGCCTTGAACATGTCAACGACATGCTCCGCCAGCGGCAGAGAAGGCATAGCGTTAGCAGTTGGTTTCCCAGCTAACCACGGCGTGTGAACACGGTGGCTAGCCGACTGCTCCACGGGCAGATCAGGCCTAACGCTCACCAACCACTGGCAAGCGTCATACCAATCCTCCTCCGTGGCTAACTGCGAGCGCTCTACCAGACGGGGTCCTTCGTCTTCCTCCTGAGCGCAAGCAGTACTAGACGGCGGGTACGCCGATACACCTGGCAAGCCAGGGAAAACATGCGGGCCTGACAGCACCGGCATGAGAATATCACTGGTTTGACCAGGAGCAGGCACCGCGGTAGAGCGCGGGGTATACATAGCCCTACCACGGGCCCGGCCAGCACCAGCTACACTCTCGGCAAGCCGAGGTATGCGGTACCGCTGGCCATCAGCAGCGCCCTGGGCCACCACCTGAACCGCGGACCTTACTCCAGGGTGAGTAATACCGTGGAAAAAAGCGCCTGTATTCCCCGCGAGGGGTGCACAAACGTCTTCATCCATGTCCGCGTCGTCAGACGGCGACCCCAGCAGGTAATCCTCATCACCCTGGTCAGAAAGATTAGACCCCGGGTCAGCAAAGAGAGCTAACCCGGGCTGACCAGGAGCGGTGCCATAGGAGGTACTGGCCACCGCGGCGTGCGGATACCCCTGGACTGATAAGCAGCCAGCGGGTTCCAGCGACAACCGTCCACGGTCCCCTATCGGCGCGGCAATAAGCCTGCTGCCAGGGCCGTGGAACGCCCCCTCTAATGGGGCCACCTCTGAATCGTCGGACAACGGAAGCGGACTAAGGAAAATCGATCCAGAGGCGGGGATTACCTGCTCCGAAGCCGATGAAGAGGACAATAAAGGATCTGGTCCAGGAAGCATGCCACGAAGCAACCCTGGAACCAAATCCTTTATTGTCCTCCTCATCTCTCCCAACATCTCGGTCCGAAAGGTCTCCATATCCACCGCGGACGAGACCTTCCCCTTACCCTTCTCACTTACAACCTCTCGTTTCCGCTTCATCTTCTTCTCCTCCACTACCACCTTGTCCGTCGCCTGTAAGCAGCACAAGAATTCGGACATTAATTCGCCCCCCCAGTGCTTACATATGTCACAATTAATCAATGGACCACAAGGGCTACATCTAAAACACAGATGCGGCCAGAACTTCACATGCATAAAACGTCCACAGGACGCGCAACCCGGTCCCTGAAACAGGGCAAAGGACAAGGAGTATGAGCAACTAGTTAAGCTTAGAAACTCAATCCAACTCAAGGAGAAGGAAAACGATCATAAAGATCAATATACATCAAAAACCAGCCTAGCGCTTGAATTGCTAATAAATACATAGCCAGCTGATTATGACGTCATAAATCCCGTGACAGGAAAAATTCGATCCCAACAAAACATCCAAGTGCAAAGACGAATTGTATGCTGAATGGATAAGTTGACTACACAACCATCAGATACATATAGATAACTCTTTACTGGCAAAAATGTTAATTATCTCCCTTTGATTGTTTACAATAATTAACATCACCACATTATCAATAACTAGATACCTGACACTTTGTATAGACAAACCATCCAACGTGACGAACCGGAAACTCCACCATCTGCACGCCTCTTAACTCTCTCCGCCTCAAGGGGAAGGAATTGGAACAAGAGGGCAAAGTGAGAAGACCTTTATATCAGGCCTCCAACTCACTGGGCATAATTTTTCATATGGTTAGATAACCTAACAGTGTTAGTAGGAAATGGAACCATGGTGGAGAGAATACTAATTCTCTGGTACTGTGACGTCACAACCTAGCGTCATACAGACCTGTGGACAGAAACAGAAAGAGAAATTAGTCCTAGGTAGCACCGAGTTGACCTAAACCAACTAACTAAGGCGCTTATCACGGTAAACGCGAGTCCCGGAAACACAATACACCGGGAAGAAAACTCGCTAATTTTACTAGAAGTCACCTGATTTAAAGGTCCTCCGTCCTCCTGTGGCGACGTATTCCTATCCGCCATCCAAAAAAGTGACTAACACTCCAAACAAACACCACTTAAACAGTTTAAGAGAGCGAAAAAGCTATTGAACAAAAAAACATGTGTGATCTCTTTGCCAATAATCTAGCAAAGAGGAAGTGCTAGTCTGCGCATGCGCGGTGGTGGGGCTGGCATCCGCCAGACTACGCTCTGACTCCCTGCCCACTAGGGGCGCCTAACTGTTTTAATCTGAGTGTTTATTGAGTGAAAGCGAATATTTAGCAATATCAAAAGTATTAGGGAGGTAAGTATACTCTTGAAGTGAAATGTGTGCGTGTGTGTTTGCATTACTGTTAAATAACATCATTAAAAGTGATAGTGAATTTACTTTAAAGAATTTTCAACAGTTTTAAATTATTCTCTGCGCTGAAGCATTTGTGGGCTATGATGCTTGGCGCCTTCGCCAGTTCTGGCTTCCATTCCATGTCTAGACCAAGAGAAGACTATGTGAAAATTTACAACTGGAATGACTGCTTTAACAAATGAGCCAGGCATTCCAGTGGTCCATTTTCAAAATTAGAGGCCTAGGCATGTTAAGCCTAATTCTTGGACATGGGGCACCATTTGGATGACTAAGTTGAGCCATTCTATACTTCCTGTAGGGCTCTTGGTTTGCAGATTGACATTGATGTTCTTTTCTTGACTAAATTTGAGCATTAGTGCTCAACTAGACATGCTAGAATTGACTAATTTCATGGAAATTGATTTTCAAGATGGTCGTCTGTTGACCATATTGGACTTCGTATTTGGACACCTTTTTCTATGGAGCCTCCAGATACCAGATCGATGAAGACTTCTATAGCTTTGATTCAATTGGCCAAGAGTTGTACCACAGATAACGGAAACTGATTTACAAGAAGCCTGCCTGGTAGCTGTTTTTGATTTTTGTGAAATATCTACTATTAGATAAAAGTGGATGGCATATAACTGAATCAGAAGTGAGTTGGAGACAGGAGCATATATATTTGCAGAAATAACAATCCCAGATTAAAGGGGAACACAACCAGAAAGGGGTCAAAGCGTGACAAATGAAGCTTTTGTATAATTTAAATAAAATACAATATATTATTTGCATACTTTCAAATTCCTAATAGGGAAATCTTGACATGGAATAAACAAAATCACGGATACTTACCTCCGTAATACTCTTTGATATTCCCAAATATCGACATTCACTCAATAAACACTCAGATTAAAAAAGATATGTGACCCTACAGGGCAGGTAGTCAGATGACAGTCCGGCGGATGCCAGCCCCAACCTCGCCCATGCGCAGACTAGTACTTCCTCTGACTAATTTATTGGCCGACACTATGCAACTTTAAGAAAGCCTGAAGACCGAGCCTCTGTGGGGTGGAGAGGCCAGGTCCGTATTAGGGAGGTAAGTATCAACTCTCTCGTGAAAAAAGAAATCTGTGATTTCGTTTATTTCACTTCAAGAGTATATTTACCTCCCTAATACTCTTTGATATTGCCAGAATTCATCAGAGAATTCAGCGGGAGGGAGGCAAGGTCAAAAGACCAGCTCTTCTCTATGCGCTTTTCCGCGTTTAAGGCACTTAAACTTCTGAAATTGTGTGAAAACATAACCAGTGATAGATTTGAACATCGGATAACACAACCGATGGCTGAGAGAAGACCATGTCATATGGGCTGGCCCCACCCCCACACCCTCGTCTTGGGAGGAAGACAGAATGACCTCAATGTCCCATATGCTCTCTACGTACAAGTGCCATGTACCATAGGACATTAATCGAAGGCTTCATTTTGTGAAAAATGCCTTCCCCTTTAACCACAAAACAGGCCGCAGCAATTAAAAATACAGTTTTAAGTTTCAACATTTTCATAGAAATGGAACTTAGTGGTTCAAATGGCTTATCAGCTAGTACATTGTTTACCTGGAGCACTAGAGATAAACTCCAAGACGGAATCACTGGAGGATTCCTTGGTCTTAGATTGCCAATGCTTTTAATTAACATATTTAATGTACTTACTTCATCACTTCCCCTATTAGCCAATCAGGATTGCTCGAGGGAATGCGTATGCATACATTCCCACCCAGCTGATTACTAACACATCTGTTGCGATAGCACTCGGATCTGGAATTGGAGACGTACATCGTCATCTTCGCATTCTTCATTGCGAATAAATCTATGTTGGGTTTCCCCCAGTGGTTGAACAGACGATCCGCCACACATTGATTTAGTCGCCATTCCGTAGGTAAAACACTCATCCTTCGGCTTGATGAGTCTGCTAGCAGATTTAACCTTCCTGTGGACCAGGCACCAGCAAAGCAGTTTCCATGTCATCATACAGAGACTGGGCGACTTCGTTCCACCCTGCCAGTTTATGTAAGTCACTACTGTTGAGTTGTCTGATCGAATTAGAACAATCTTGCCCTGAACTTTCTCTATGAAATGTTCCAGGCCCAGGACCACTGCTTGCAATTCCAGTAGATTGATATGTTCTTGTGACTGATCCAGATTCCAAAGCCCTGATACTGTGGATTCTTCCAGGAAAGCTCCCCACCCCTCCATCGATGCATCGGTATACATCGTTAACTGAGGGTGGGGAGGGGTTATCATCAGCCCCGCCAGGAGATTCTCTGTCTTCATCCACCACTGAAGGTGGTGAATAAGAGGCTCCAACACTGACACGTTCGAGTCCAGTGATCCTGTACTCTGGGTCCATTGTGTCATGAGAAATAACTGGATAGGCCACCCGCGTAAGGCCACCTGAGGAATGACTGGTTCCAGAGAAACCATCAACCCCAGCATTCTCAAGTAAACCTGTGCCAGGACATGACGACTGTTGCACACTGACTGCATTAATGAGATGAGTACTTGTACCCTCTCCTGAGTAGGATAAACATATCCTATCTCTAGAGCGAAGAATATTCCCAGGTAAACAAACTTCTGGGATGGAGTCAGCTCTGATTTTTGAAAGTTGATTATCCAGCCTAAGTCTGTGAGAGTTTTCAAAACCATCTCCAGATTTGCTGATAGACTTTCCTGATTGTGTGCTTTTAACAGCCAGTCGTCTATGTACGTGTGGAGTGCTATGCTTCTCCTGGGGAGGTATGCTGTTATAGCAAGGACCACCCTGGTGAAGACCCGAGGAGCTGTTGAAATTCCAAAGGGTAAAACCCTGAATTCCCACTGTCTGCCCTGGAATGCGAACCTCAGGAACCGACGAAAACTCCTCGCTATTGGAATGTGGAAATAAGCATCCTTCAGGTCTATTGATGCCGTCCACATTCCCTTCTCCAACCCTGCCAACACTGTTTTCACTATCTCCATTTTGAAACTGGGTGTGTCTATGAACTTGTTCAATGGCTTAAGGTTGAGAATTGGTCTCCACCCTCCAGTGCTCTTTGTCACAAGGAACATGGTTGAATAGATACCTGGGCACTTTTGTGCCGGTTGAATTGCTCCTTTTAGTATGAGGAAATTTATTACCTCCTCTATACACAACCGTTGATCTGGATCTCTTGGAATTTGAGTCCAGACTGGCACCATAGACAGCCGCGATGGTGGGCCTGTTATCCAATCGGGATGATACTGACTGAAAGCCATCGCAAGACTAAACGGTCCTGAGTCAACCGTTCCCACTCTTGCTTGTTGTGGGCCAATCGTCCTCACACTGGACTACCTAGGGAGAGAGGTGGACATAAGAAGTGCAAGAATGGCACTGTCTCCTGGTGCAGAAGCACTGGAGTGGTTCTTACCGTGGTAACCGACCCTTCAGGTACGATTACCACGACCAGATCCTTGCACACCATGGCCCACACCGCGCACACCTCGGTGCGCGGGCAGCTGCCTGCGCTGGAGGAGCCTGCGGCCCCCTCGCTGCTGGCCGAAGCGCGCGTGGCCATGGCCGGCGCTGCACTGGTAGCTGGCCTCTTACCTGGCCACCTTGAGCCTGCAGGGGATGATACACAGGGGGTGCTGCGCGAACTCGCTATCTGCGGAGCACTTCAAATTGCTCACACAACGCCCTCTGGCTATTGCCAAGGGTGACCGTCTCCTGGAGGTGCTTACATCCCTCATCTCCAAAGAGACCAGGACCTGTCATAGGCATATGCAGCAGCCTATTATCCAGGTCCTGGGATGGGCACAAGTTGTCTAAGGCAAACGTGCGCCGCACCCGGATACTCCTGGTCACAGACCGGGTTAAACTGTAAAATTAGTCAAACTGCTGAAGTCCGTGGGTGTAGCAAGCCACAATCATGTCAAGAGATCGACAGACAGGCAGGATAGAGTTGAATGATGATGATGATGATGAATGACTGATGCCGAGTGAGCGTTCACGAAAACCGGTTCTTTGTTCATCCTATTCCAACTGAAATTCTCTGTTGTCCTCTAGACCATTGAATAAGACGTCTTCTCAAGAGAATCACTAAACTCGAATGCCTAAACCTATCCATCCTCGTGATATTGTTGTATATCCACGCAACGAAAACATGCAAAACGAGCTGTGAACTGCTGTCAATCACGTTAGAAATGTAACAGGAAGTTGCTTGGTTAAGACTAAAAGTCGGATCCATAAAGGTTTGTGTGAAATACAACTAAATAAATATTGCTGGTTTATGATTATGTTAACAAAACAATCCAGAGCCAGGTTAATTCCATCCTGGATGGCTCTCTGGCTGGCGCGATGCGGATGCTGTTACTACCCCCTGTAACAGCTGGGAGACGTGCGAAAGCGCTGCAATTGATGCTCTCGAACTCTCCTCCGCATCGCGATATTATCCGAACGCAAAGCGTTCGAGCAGTGCTCCCGTGTCAGACCGGGAGCCTGGCCGTGTATCTTCGCCTAGCGCAGCGCGGTCATCTAGACACTACACCGTACCTCTGATACTCATCAGGCACGATGCGACATCGTTTTGCCACCTCGCGATACATCCATGCTCCTTGATGGACGTCTCTGCCGCTGTAAACATGTCATACCACAACATTCATACAGGCAATGATGTCACGATCGCTAGGGAAATTGAAGAAAATTACTTTTCACTTCAAGAGTATACTTACCTTCCCAATACTCTTTGATATACCCAAATATCGACATTCACTCAATAAACACTCAGATTAAAAAAGATAGGTGCCCCTACTGGGCAGGTATTCAGATGACAGTCTGGCGGATGCCAGCCCCAACTTCGCGCATGCGCAGCCTAGTACTTCCTCTTTTCCAATTTATTGCCAAAAGAGTCACATGCATCCTTTTTCCTAAGAGTTTTTGGCTGTGTTATTTCACTTTTTAAACTTAATTATCATCTGAAAATCATGTCTGAGCATGGGAAGTCGCCAGAGGAGGGCTCAGAACCTAGTTATCAGGTGATTTCTATTAAATTTTTGTCTAATTTAGCTTTTTCGTTTAGTTGTAATATGTTTCCGGCACTCGCGATTAGACGTGATAAGCGTCCATAAAACAGTTTTATTTCTATATGGCACTATGAAATACTAATCTCTCTTTGTGTTTGTGTCCACAGGTATCTACTTATGATTGAAAAGGACAACACATCATCAGAGGGTTTGTTTTTCTCTCCACCAAGGTTCCATTTCCTACTAAAAATGTTAGAATGAACTAATACAAAATCTATGCCCAGTGAGTTGGATGTCTCGTAAGGTCTTCTCACTTTACCCTCTTGGTCCACTTCCTTCCCTTTATGGTGGAGAGAGCTAAGAGGTCAGAGTTTGGTGGAGCTTCCAGTGCATCAGATCAGATATTTCTGAAATCTGCTGCCATTGTATCATTGTGTATCTGATGTTTGCATTGTCTGTCTCTACTATCCTTTCCAGTTAGATGTTCTGGATATGAATCCCATTCGTCCTTACACCTGGAGATTGTTTTCGGATCGGATTAACTTCTTATTTTTGAAGTTATGACTTCATAATCAGCCTTGCACTTTATTAACAATTATAAAGTTTTGTCCAACGCTGGTTTCTTATTAGTTAGTGGTCTTTATGGCCATCTTCCCTCTCTCTTTTTTGGTTTTGAGTTTCTAATTCATTAACTAAAATACTCATTGTCTTCGTCTTCTGGCCTTTTTCAGAAGCCTGGTTGTCCTTCTTGTGGAAGGTTTATCAAGGAACGTTTCGCCCCACATTTAGGCTTTCTAGCCAGTTCTTGTGTACCGTTGCTTAATTGTGATATCTGTGAACTGTGGGGGGGGGGGGGAGCTAATGTCTGAGGTTTCATCGTTACAAAGGAGAAAATTGAGGAGGAGAGAAGATCGAGGAGAGGTTCCTGGTAAGAAGGGTAAGAGGAAGGCCTCGTCCACCATGGATATGGAGGCCTTCCGAGTTGAGATGTTGGGAGAGATGAAGAGGACAATTAACGATTTGGTTCCAGAGTTGCTTCGTGGCATGCATCCTGGACCAAATCCTTTATTGTCGTCTTCTGCTCCGGAGCAGATAATCCCCACCTCTGAATCGGTGCTCTGTAGGGACTTAACAGTTTTCGTTCAAGATTCGGAGGTGGCCCCATTAGAGGGGGCAGTTCACTATGAGGACACTGGCAGCAGGCTTGCCGTGACGGTTGTTTGTGGACAGGTGTCGCTGGAGCCGGCTTATTATGTCAGGATTATCCGCACCCTACAGGTACCACTTCCTCCTATGGTACGTTTCCTGGCCAGTCCGGGTTAGCATTCTTCGCTGATCTCCAGGTCTAATCTTTCTGGCCAGGAAGAAGAGGATTATCGGCTGGATTCTCCTTCTGGCGCCGTGGCCATGGACATTGACGTACGTGCACCCCTCGCGGGGAACACGGGTGACATTGTCCATGGAAGTACTCACGCAGGAGTAGCGTTCACGGCGCCGAAGGTAGCCCGGGCTGGATCTGATGGCCAGTATTACCGCATACCTCGGCTTGCCGATGGTGTAGCAGGTGCTAGCCAGGGCCGTGGTGTCGCGAAATTTTCCCCACGCAATACCACGGCACCTGCTCATGGTCAAGCCACTCAGTTTAGCATGTCTGTTCTTTCAGGCCCGCTTGCTTTCTCTGGCTTGCCAGGAGTATCAGTTCCTCCAGCCACATACACGCCTGCGATTGCTCAGGAGGAGGATGAAGGCCCTCGCCTTATCAAGCATTAGTAGGTAGCCACAGAGGAAGACTGGTCTGATGCTTGTCATTGACTAATAAACGTCAGGCCAGGTCTTGCTGTGGAACAGTCGGCCAGCCAATGGGACCAGCGCCCGTGGCTGGCAGGTAAGCCGACTACTGCCGTTATGCCATCTCTGCCGCTGGCGGAACATATTGTAGATATGATCGCGTGAATAAGATTTGTTGTTGATGATTGATAGCTCACAACAGCTCATCCATACACCATCATATAAATGATATACCAAAAAAACACTGGTGTTTGCCAAACTAGAGCTTTATCTGAGTTAATGTCCATATTCGTACATATTAAACGTCAGTTTCATCTATTCTGAAAACATGTGTTATGTAATCTGAATCCACATAACTGACCATTCACATGATGATGTCATACAGGTGAATTTCATAGCGCGTCAAAATTCATGACTGTGCCAAAAATTTTAACAGTGATAAAATATGAAAAAAACTTATTTTTGGTGGCTTTTATTTCAGGGTTCATACAGCTTGAGCAGAATAAATTTCCATACATTTCCCAATTTTACAATTTCCATACCCATTGTGTAACAATGCCCAGTCATACCAATAATTAATACTAAATGAAAAATAGAAAAATGTTCAAGGCTACCGTACAAAACTTAAATATTTGGAAATTAATTTGACTGAAAGCAGCTGCTAACCGAGACGGCGATGACTTCCAATCACATTAATTTCAAAATTTTGAATAGAATAAGTTTTATATCGTGTTAAACTGTAAAAAAAATTTATTTTACCATTTCAGTGATTAATTACCACATTTTTAAGGCAACCGTACAAAACTTAAATACTTTGAAATTAATTTGACTGGAAGCAGTTGCTGCCTCAGACAGCAATGGCTTTCAGTAAAAAATTTTCTCAAAACATTCAACACACTAGGTTTTATATCTTGTCAAACCCCAAAATTTTTTTTTTAATTAAATATTATTTATGATTATACTAAATAGTTGTTTTTTTTGGACATTTGAAATAAATTTATTAATTGTTCGATAATTAGTTTTATTTTCACCCACACCAGTCACCCGGGGTCAGGTCAATTTTCCTAAGGTGTATAAGTCCGAAGGTTCATGGGTCCGAAATGTTGTTTGGGTCAATATTTCAAAGGTTCGCAATTCTGAAGGTCTGTTAGTCCGATTTCAGAGGGTTCATTAGTCCGAAGGGTCATTAGTCCGAAGGTTCGGTAGTCCGAATTTTGATAGCTTCATGTACTTTTAGAACATTTGCTTTGGCTAGCTGGCTGGCTGACTATCTCACCGACAGACCAACTGACTAATGGTGTGATTTATGCTTTAATTAATTGTGTAGGTGATTGATAGTGTTGTTTTCCTGATTACCTTAAACAACAAGAATAAATTCAAACCAACTGACAGCTTATTTATAATGGCAATTATACTCTCTGTACATTGATAGCATTACACTCAGGTTTTTTAACAAACACTGAGACAAGTTGAAAGGCGAAGAATGGGCAGCTGCTCTGATTGGTCGAAAGTTGATGTCATCAGTGATGTCATCAGTATTTGAATTATGCCACACCCATTTTTCCCCGCCAAAATATTAGAATCTGATTGGCCAAGAGGCATTTCTGCTGCTCCCTGATGTAGATCTTTAGATGATTGACAGATGCAAAGATGTGTGAAATGGGGTATGGTCAAATGTCGGCCGCGTAACCGCTCACGACCAATCAGCAGCTGCCTCAGCGGTCGTTTGTTTGAGATGTTGAGATATTGACACTACCTAGGCTTGGCGCGGGCCATAGGTAGACGTAGCTAGTCCATAGCTAGGATGTGGATAGGCCTTACCTAGGGTTTGGTCAGGCATGCCGAGGTATTACCTAGGCCGTAGTCAGGTCTTGATAGGTATTAGCTAAGCATTAACTAGGCGTTACTTATGCCTTAGCCATGCCTTTACTTGGCCTTGGCGAGGCCTTAGTCAGGCTTGGTTAGTCTTTACTTAGGCCATAACTACGCCACAGCTGAGCTTGGATAGGTCTTAGATAGGCCTTACAAAGGCATTACCAGGCTTTGCTTGCCCCTAGCTAGGCCTTAAGTCAGGCTTGGCTAGGCCTTACCTAGGTATTATCTAAGCCTTAGCTGAGCTTGGCTAAGCCTTACATAGATCTTAGCTCGGTTTTCCTAGACCGTAGATAGGATTACCTAGGCCTTATCTAGCCCTTACCTAGGCCTTTATTAGTCTTTAGCCATGATTTGCTAGGCCTTACCGATGCCTTACATAAGCCTTGACCAACCTTGACTAGTCATTACATAAGCCTTAGTCCGGCTTGACTAGGCCGTAGCCAGACTTGATCAGGCCTTACTTAGTCCGTAGCCAGGATTTGCTAGGCCTTACTTAAGCCTTAGCCAGACTTGACTAGGCTTTACACAGGCCTTAGACTGGCTTTGCTTGGCCATACCTAGGCCGTAGCCATGCTTGACTAGGCCTTAATTAGTCCTTAGCCAGGCCTTCCTAGCCTTTAACGGTGCCTTACCTAAGACTTAGTTAGGCTTGACTAGGCGTTACATAGGCCTTAGCTAGGCTTTGATAGGCATTAGGTAAGCATTACCTATGCATTAGCTAGGCCTTAGTCAGGCATGGCTAGGCTTTACTTAGACCGAAACTAAGCCATAGTTGAGCCTAGATAGGCCCTACATATGCCTGGGATAGACGTTAACGAGGCCTTACATAGACCTTACCTCAGCCGTAACCAGGCTTTGATTGCCCTTAGCTAGGACTTAGTCAGGCTTGGATAGGTCTTACCTAGGTATTATCTAAGTCTTAGCCGAGCTTGAATAGGCATTACATAAGGCTTTTCTTGGTTTTCCTAGGCCTTAGCTAGGATTACCTAAGCCTTAGCTAGACCCTGTATAGGCCTTAGTCAGGCTTTGCTTTAGCCAGCCTTGAATAGGCCTTCCCTATGCCTCACTTAGTCCTTAGCCAGGATTTGCTAGGCCTTGCCAATGCCTTACCTAAGCTGTAGCCAACTTGACTAGACCTTAGCCATGCTTTGCTAGGCCTTAGCGAGGCTTGAATAGGCCTTAGATAATCCATAGTCAGGCTTTCCTAAGCCTTACCGATGCCTTGTCTAGGCCTAGTCAAGCCTAACTAAGGCCAAACAAAGCTTGACTAAGGCCTAGGTATGGCTCAGTTAAGCCTGACTAAGGCCAGGAAAAGCATGGCTAAGGCCTAGGTATGGCATAGCAAAGCCTGGATACGGTCTAGCAAAGCCTACTCAAGTCTGGTTATGACCTAGTTAATGCCTAGTTAGGCCTGGCTAAGGCATCGGTAAAGCCTAGGAAAGCCTGACTAAGGCCTAGCTAAGGTCAAGCAAAGTCTGGCTAAGGTATGGCTATGACATAGGTAATGCTTACCTAAACCTATCAAAGCCTGGATAAGGCTTATACAAGGCCTAATTAAGGTCTAGGTAATTCTAGCAAAGGCCTAGAAAAACCAGGCTAAGGCTTATGTAATGCATAGCCAAGATCAGCTAAGCCTTAGACAATACCTAGGTACGGCCTAGTCAAGTCTGACTAAAGCCTAAGGCTTATGTAAGGCCTATCCAAACTCAGCTATGGCCTATGTAAAGCCCAGCTAAGCCTGACTAAGGCCTAGCCAAGGCAGAGCAAGGCTGGGCTAAGGCATAGGTAATGCCTATGTAATACTTAGATAATGCCTATCAAAGTCTGGCTAAGGCCTAGGTAATGCCTCGGCATGCCTGGCCAATGTTAGGTAAGGCCTAATCAAGATGGCCTAAGACCTAGCTAAAGTCTAGCGAAGCCTGGCCTAGCTAGGTCCTATCTAGGCTTGCACGATATTGTCCTAGGAGGTATCGCTATATATCGTGGTGAGAAAATCGCGATATTTCGATATATCGTATAGCTTATTGGCATGAATTCACGGGGCGAATTGGTCTTGGGTTGAGTTGGACTGCACGGTGTGGCATGTCGGCTTCCCTATGAGATTTCATATCAGTTTTAACCGAATATGACTTCTAATTGGTAAATTTCAACAAAAACATTAAATGCAGTCGCCAAGATGCTTAAAGAACGATCTTCAATAACACGAAAATAGGAAATTTCCCGGTGTAAATCTTTGATGACTTACACCTTGGCTTGATGTATACCTTGTCCATCATTGCGGGAGTGAAATTATTACATTGGACAACCCAAATATTGAGTACTCTGTTATAACCATCGTTTATTAGATCAAAATTAACCAAAAAATTTGACATTTCATATAGTCTTTGTGAAAATTTACAAATCACATGATATTAGATCCATAGATATCTAATGTTTAGATCTGATCCGCATTTACCAAGTACCCGTCTACTAATAATAGTTAGCCTTCAGAAACATCTCGGATAGTTCACCTTGCAGGCTAAGGCGTGTATACCGTCTCATTTAGCTATCACCTTTGTGAACGCACCACTTCTCGCCTCCAAAAACAGGAGAGCAAGAAATATCACGTGATTTATATATTTTCACGACCCCATTTATTGTCAAATTTAGGATTATTTTAGATTTTATAAACCATTATTATTAAGAACAAGAGGCCCAAGGAGCCTGCATCGCTCACCTGCATCATAGGCATTTCAACCAGAAAGGCCATCAACAGTAAGTAGAACCCTACAGAGTTGAGCAGAATTATAACAAGAAAACAGAAGCCATGTTACATTATGTATCAACTACTTTTGAACAAAACTTAACGGCCCTTAGTCCCTTATCATATCTCCCAAATTTCGGCCCAATCCGTTCAACGATTCTGGACACGAAGTTGTTTTCGCGAAAACTAGGTCATCCAAGATGGCCGCCAAGCCAATGGACCAATCAGGTTCTCTTGAACAAATTGGTTCTCCTCCTGCATTAGATGATGTTTCATGAGTTTTGAATCAACCCCCCAGCCGTTTCGGAGATGTTTAGACATTTCTAAAAATTGGCTGGTTTAGCCGGTGGCCATCATGGATTTTGGCCGATCAGCTTCGTTTGAACAAACTTAGACCTCTATGCCCTAAGGCTGCATTCTGCCAAATATAATTGAAATCGGCCCAGTGGTTCTTGAGAAGTCGTTTAAAGAATTCCCCATTGCTTTACTATGGGCCCATTGCTTTACCATTGGAGCCTATGGCAGGAAAGCAAACCAAGATGGCAGTCAAACCGTTTATTCAACAGTCTCGAAAGTGTCATATTTGAACTCGCCACCCTGATAAGCATATATACAGCAATTTTCACTATCAAAATACATCAAATACAAAAAAGCCAATAAGACAAAAAGCAAAATTTTGATTGGTTGATGCCGGCCATGTTTTTTAACGTACAAACTTCCTTTGAACAAATTTGAATGGCCCTTGGTCCCTAAGCATATTTACCAAATTTCAGTCATCCAAGATGGCCACCAAGCAAATAGGCCAATACGGTTGGCTTGAATAAATGTTGCCATAGATGATGTGTTATGATTATTGAATCAATTCCTCTTTATTTTTTAAAGTGTCTAAAAATCGGCCATTTTGGCTGGCAGCCATCTTGGATTTTGGCCGATCGGCTTCGTTTGAACAAACTTAGATCTCTATGCCCTATGAATGCTTCCTCACAAATATAATTGAAATCGGCCCAGTGGTTCTTGAGAAGAAGTCGTTTAAAGAATTCCCCATTGCTTTACTATCGGCCCATTGCTTTACTATGGGAGACTATGGCGGGAAAACAAACCAAGATGGCAGGAAAACCGTGTATCCGACAGTCTCGAAAGTGGGATATCTGAAATGGCCACACTGATAAGCATATATAAAGCAATTTTCGCCATCAAAATACATCAAATACAAAAAAGTCAATATGACCAAGAAACGCTAAATTTTGATTGGTTGATGGCGGCCATATTTTTTAACGAACAAACTTCCCGTGAACAAACTTGAAAGGCGCTTGGTCCCTAAGCATATTTACAAAATTTCAGCTCTATCCCTTTAGCGGTTCGGGAGAAGTCGTTTTCGCGAAAACCAGGTCACCCAAGATGGTCGCCAAGCAAATCGGCCAATCAGGTTGCCTTAAACAAACTTGGGTCTACCGTTGCCACAGATGATGTGTTATGAGTTTTGAATCAATTCCTCCAGCGGTTTTGGAGAAGATTTTTTAAAGTGTTTCTAAAAATCAGCCATTTCGGCCGGCGCCCACCTTGGATTTTGGCCGATCTGCTTCGTTTGAATAAACTTAGATCTCTATGCCATATGAATGTTTCCTCCAAAATATAATTGAAATTGGCCTAGTGGTTCTTGAGAAGAAGTCGTTTAAAGAATTCCCCATTGCTTTACTATGGGCCAATTGCTTTACTATGGCAGCCGATGGCGGGAAAACAAACCAAGATGGCAGCCAAACCGTTTATCTGACAGTCTCGAAAGTGGCATATTTGAACTCGCCACACTGATAAGCATATAAAATGCAATTTTCGCCATCAAAATACATCAAATACAAAAAAGCCAATATGACCAACAAACGCTAAATTTTGATTGGTTGATGGCGGCCATGTTTTTTAACGTACTTACTTCCCTTGAACAAACTTGAATGGACCTTGGTCCCTAAGTATATTTATCAAATTTCAGGTCTATCCCTTCAGCGGTTCGGGAGTTGTTTTCGCGAAAACTAGGTCATCCAAAATGGCCGCCAGGTAAATCGTCCAATCAGGTTGCCTTGAACAAACTTGGGTCTACCGTTGCACTAGATGATGTGTTATGAGTTTTGAATCAATTCCTCCAGCGGTTTCAGAGATTTTTTAAAGTATTTCTAAAAATTGGCTATTTTGGCCGGCGGCCAACTTGGATTTTGGCCGATCGGCTTCGTTTGAACAAACTTGAATCTCTATGCCCTAGGTATGCTTCCTGCCACATATAATTGAAATCGGCCCAGTGGTTCTTGAGAAGTCGTTTAAAGAAAAAGTTGACGGACGACGGACAGACGGTCGCCATGGCATAAGCTCACTTAGCCTTTCAGGCCAGGTGGGCTAAATATCTAATATTTATACAGTCCCAGGTAATAATTTCCCTCAGGCAATCATGGTTTTGAGGTATACAGTACCGCGGCAAGAAATTGTACCGGTAAATTGCGTTCAAGTTTCGTATTATTAGTCCATCTTTTAAAACAATTTTTTCTTGACCTATTCCTAATATAAGCCCACTCTTCTCGCAAAGATGTTGGTTTGGAAATAAATTGAACAGCTTGCGGTAATAGAAGGCTACGCTACAAATACATGACAAATAGGCAGAATATTTTTTCAAAAGCACATCGTAAAAAAATTGTGGCTGAAAAAAAAATCACGATTTTCGATAATATCGGACAATCGTGCAAGCCTAGTCCTATCCATGGTCTAGTAAGTCCTAGGTAAGCCTATCTAAGTCATAGGCAAGGCCTAGTCAAGCCTGATTAAGGCTTAGATACAGCATCGGTAAGGTCTAGTCAAGTCTGGCTAAGGCCAAGCAAAGCCTGGATAAGGTCTAGGTAAGGCCTAGATAGGACCTAATCAAGTCTGGCTAAGTTAAAGGGCTAGTTAAGCCTGGGTATGGCCTATGTAATGCCTAGTCAAGTCTGGATAATGCTTAGCTAAGGCATCGGTAAAGTCTAGGAAAGCCTGACTATGGACTAATTAAGGCCTAGCAAAGCATGGCTAGGAAGGTCAAGCAAAGCCTGGCTATGGCACGGCTAAGGCATAGGCAACGCCTAGGTAATGCTTAGCTAAAGCCTATCAAAGCATGATGACTAAGGCCTAGTCAAGTCTAGCTAAGTCATAGGTAGGGCCTAGTCAAGCCTGGTTAAGGCTTAGGTAAGGCCTAGTCAAGACTGACTAAGGTCTGGCTAAGGCCAAGCAAAGCCTGGCTAAGGCCTAGTTAATGTCCAGCAATGCCTGGATAACGTCTAGGTAAGGCCTAAATCAAGTCTGGCTACGGCCTAGTTAAGCCTGGCTAAGGCCTATGTAATGCCAAGTCCAGCCTGGCTAAGGCTTAGGTAAGGCATCGGTAAGGCCGAGGAAAGCCTGGCTAAGGACTAAGTAAGTCATAGTCAAGCCCGAATACGGCCTAGCTAAGGGCAAGCAAAGCCTGGTTACAGTCGACGTAAGGCCTATGTAAGGCCTATCTAAGCTCAGCTATGGCTTAGTTTCGGCCTAAGTAAGGGCTAGCCATGTCTGACTAAGGCCTAACTAATGCATAGGTAACTAGGAAGGCCTGGCTAAGGACCAATTAAGGCCTAGTCAAGCCTGGCTAAGGCCTAGCTACTGGCAAGCAAAGCCAGACTAAGGCCTAGTCAAGTCTGGCTACGGCTTAGGTAAAGCCTAACAAATCCTAGCTAAGGACTAAGTAAGGCCTAGGTAAGCCCTATTCCAGGTTGGCTAAGACCTAGCTACAGCCTAGCAAAGCTTGGCTAAGGCCTAGGTAAGGCCTGATCAAGTCTGGCTAAGGACTCGCTACGGCCTAGTCAATCCTGACTAAGGCTTATGTAAGGACTAGCTAAGCTTGGCCAATGCTTAGGTAAGGTATCGGTAAGGCCTAGCAAATCATGGCTAAAGACTAATTAAGGCCTAGGTAAGGCTTATACAAGGGCTATCTAAGGCCTAGGAAAACCTAACTACGATCTATGTATGGGCTAGCCAAGCTCAGCGAAGGCATAGATAATACCTAGGTAAGGCCTACCTAAGGACAAGCAAAGACTGGATAAGACCTAAGTAATGCCTATGTAAGGCCTTGTAAGGGCTATCTAAGGCCTATCCAAGCTCAGCTATGGAATAGTAATGGCCTAAGTAAAGCCTAACCAAGCCTGACTAAGGCCTAGCCAAGTCTAAGCAAAGCCTGGTTAAGTAACGCCTAGGTAATGCTTAGCTAATGCCTATCAAAGCCTGACTAAGGCCTAGGTAATATTCGGCATGCCTGGCCAAACCATAGACAAGGCCTATCCATGTCCTAGCTAAAGTCCTAGGTAAGCCTAGCTAAGGACTAGGTAAGCCTAGCTAAGGCCCATGTAAGGCCTAGGTAAGGCTAGCCTAGGCCTATCAAAGCAGGGATAAAGCCTAGCCAAGGCCTAGGTAAGGTCTAATAAAGCCGGGCTAAGACTTAGGTAAGGTCTATTCAAGCCTGGCTAAAGCCTAGCTAAAGTCTAACATATGGCAGCAACAGTGCCCAGTCAAATTAGTTTAGAAATCTGCAACAGCATGTTTAATAAATAGCAGTGACATACAATTTGTACGTCACAGTCAAATTAGTTTCAAAATATTCAACATCTTTATTAAATAGTACACAGACTATTAAACGTTAAAGACGGGTGATATCGAATCAATCATGACGTCAGCATACACATCCCTTAGTTGATTATGATGTCATATGATGTCAGATAATCAATGGATAAACTTGGAAAGGTCGGTTAATGTATTGATTGCTCGAGTAGTTGCTTGATTAACCGATTGATTGCTTGATCGATTATCGGATTAATGAATTGATTGATTGACCAATGTGTTGACTGATTATGAGGTTATTCGATCAATTGACTGATTGACTGACATAATTATTTCTTTCACTGATTGATTAGTTAATTGATTGCATGCTAGTGTACTCAAATACTCGATGGCTCCTTAATTAATCGATATTTACGTTTTTAATTGATTGATTGATTGCATATCTGATTGATGAATCGACTGGTTATGTATTTACATACTCCACCAAATCAAATCTTTGTCTGGCATCGTCGTTGTCGTTGTCATCATCAACATCATCGTTCGATTAGTCAATTTAACAAACAATCCAATCAAAGGATTGCTTGGTTGATCGATTGCCGAATCAATTAATCAGATGATCAATTGATTAGTCAATTGCTTGATAGACCAATCAGCTAACCAATCGACTAGCTGAGCAAACAAATCAACGCATCGATTGATTGATTTATCAGATATTTGATTTTTGATAAAACAATTGATTGAATGATTATTTGATGGATTGGTGGATCAATGATCCATTGGTAGATTGCTTGATTGAATCAACCGATGGACTAATCAATCTATCAATTAACTGATTGATTGATTGATCAATTCATGGATCATTGTTTACTTGGACAAGAGATTGATTAATCGACAGGTTATGTAAGTCATTTATTAACTGCTTGATCGATTATCTGACTGATTGATTGGCGGCTAGTCAACGATTTATCTAAGTGACTGATTGGTTGATTGCATGATTAATTGATCAAATGATTGATCTATTAACTGATCAATTAATCAATCAACTGTTAGATTGATTGAACAATCAACTAATCAATAAATAAATAAATTGATTGATTGGCTGACTACTCACTGATTGATTAATCTACTGAATAATTGATTGAGTGAGTGCGTGAGAGGGTGGGTTGGTGGCCAGGTGAGTGACTGGGTGGATGAGTGAGAGTAGGTGGTTGGAAGAGGGAGAGGGATTGATTCAAATACTGTTGGATAATTGTTATACGTCCGCGCAAAGCGGGGTTGTATTATGTGATGGCGCTCACCATCTGTCCATCTGTCTGATTCTTGTCCGGGCCACCAGAGTTTTGGACCTACATTCACAATTTTTCACCAGCAAATGTGTTAGGGATAAACGAAGCGTCATGATTTAGTTTTGACAAATTCTGCCCATATTTGCCAGTGTTCTCCCTTCAAAAGCTCAAATTTGTCAAAATTGTCTTGTCCGGGCCAGATCTCGAAGAGTTTTGAACCTACACTCACCATTTCTTTTTGAGCAGATCTGTTAGGTATAGACGAAGTGTCATGATTTTGCTTTGGCAAAATCTGCTCTTATTCGACTGGAGTTATCTCCCTTGAAATGCTAAATTTTGTCAAAATCTTCTTGTCCATGCCAAGAGCTCGCAGAGTTTTGAAGCTACACTGACTATTTTTTATATGATGAACATCATATGATGGCACTCCCCATCTGACCATTTTTTGCTCGGACAGCTCTCGCTTAATTGTAATGATCAATGAAGCTGTGAAGAGTTTCAAGATTTTTAGTGATTGTCTTTGCCGTAAATTTGAAATGTGTACCTAATAAAAGTCGACACCCCCACACACCTCCCCACCCTTCTCAGAGAATTATCAAAGACTAACTATTCACATTTAGCATTCTTCAAACAAGCGTGCTTGCGGGCGTATGTTGAGTTTCACTAACACTCTTGTTTAATTAACTGATAAAGCAATTAATCTGCTGGTTAAGTAATTGATTGATTGATATTTCATTGATTGATTGGCTGGTGGGTTGATTAGACAATCAATTAATCAATCGATTGATTGATTTTAATTGGTTCATTGCCTCAATGATTGGTCGATTGGTCAATTTAATGCTTGCTTGTTTGCTTACGTGTTTGCTTGCTTGCTTACGTGTTTGCTTGTTTCTTTGCTTGCTTGCTTACATGAGTGCTTGTACAACTGGCGGATAGACTGCTTGGTTGACTGGTCAGGTAAATGACGGTTTGATCGATTGATGGATTTCCCGATCGATTGATGAATGGATGGATGGATGAATTGAAGGTGATCAGTAAATTGAATTGTTTATCGATTGATTGATCGAACATTTGATCGATTGACAAATCAATCGACCAAACAATCATATCAACAAATTGGTCAACTGACTGAGTGATTCGTTTATCGACTGATAGATTAATCAATAGCTTAACCAACTAAGTTGTTGATCAGGATTGAATGACTGATTAGGTGGGTTCATTGATTGAGTCATCAATCGATCGATCAATGTATAAATTGACAGATCAATCTATTTGATGACTGATCGATAGGTGAATTGCTTGATTGGTCGATCAATTAAATGATCGAATAACTGCTCAATAAATTAATTCAAAATTGATCCAGCAATGAATCAACTGACTGATTAATTGACCGCCCTATCAAGCAATTGAACTATTTCGTGATCAATCGAGTGTCTGATCAATCAATTTATTGCTTGATTGCTCGATCGATTGATTGATTGACACATTCCAGATTGATTGGATAAGTAACTGATAAATTGATTGATTGATTGATCAATCGTGGTCAACTGAACAACCAAGCATCGAATGATTGCTTGTTTGATCAAGTGAAGAATCAATTGATCAGATGATCGATTGATAGGTCAATTGGCTAATTGACTGATCAATTAACTGACGGGCTACCCAATCAAACATATCACCTCATTGATTGATTGATTGATTTGTCTGTTGCTTGAAGATTGAATATTTCAATGATTGAAGGATAAATAAACGATCCATTGGTGCATGTAGATTGCTCAATGGGTAGATTGATTGATTGCTCGATTGATTGATTGCTCGATTGATTAATCAATCATCCAGTTGACTGATTGACCGACTGACCAACCAACCGACTGACGAGGATCGAGTAGGTTTGATTAATTGATTGATTGATTCAGGCTTGATTAACCGACCGACCGATTGACTGATTGATCAGGTTTGATTGCTTAATTGCTTGATCGATCGACCGATCAATCAATGAAATCTGATAAATTAAACCTGATCAATCAATCAATCAAACCTGATCTATCAATCATACCCGATCAATTAATCAAACCTGATCAATCAATCAATTAATCAAACCTGAATATCTATCGATTGATTGATCGATTCGGGATGATTGATTAATATGTTTGATTGATCAATCTATTGGCTGATTGATTGATTGATCACATTATTGGCTGATCAATGGCTGGATGGGTTGGCAGATCAATCAACTGGATGTCTGATCGATTGCTTGATTGACTGATCAAATAATGGATTGTTTAACTGATCAGCCATGTAACAGTTCGTTTGAGTGAACACTCAACTGATCAATAAATTGACTGACTGATCAGTCGATCAATTGATTGATTAGTGTTGATTATGATTGACTGATTAATTAGGTTTGATTAACATTGTTTATCCTCGATTCATTAATTGATTGATCATGGTTAATTGGTTGATTAATGTTTATCGATTGATTGTGCCATTAGAATTGATTACAGTTTGTTAATTAATTTGCATTGATTGGGGTGGGTTGATCAAAGAAATTAGTGTTAATTAATTACTGTTTTTGATTAGTCATTATCATTCATTGATACATTTATTGGGGTGATTGATCGATTAGGGCTAACTAATTGATTAACTTGCTGATTGATGAAGTAGCATTGATAGATTCATGCAGCTTGATGATTGTACTGATCGATTGATCGGCACGTTAATAGTTGATTGGCTGATGTATTGATTAATCAACTCTTTAAGTAATTGGTTGATTGATTGACTAACAGATCATTGATTGATTGGCTGATTTATCTATTATTCGTCCTATCAATCTATTTAGTACATCGGTTGATTAATCTTTTTTTACTTCTACGCTGGGTCGATTGTTTATTCAATTACTTACTCGCTTGCTTGCTTAATTGATCAACTGGTTGACCTCTTAACTGATTAGTTGATTGATAAATCAATTGACCGCTTGATCGATCGATTGATTGATTGATTTATGGACCATTAATTAGATAGTAAATTGATCAATCCACTGGTTCAGTAATTGGTTTATTAATTGTTTAATTGATTGCTTAATAGTCTAATCACTCACTCAACAAATTGATTAATTAATTATTTCATTATGTAATTACGAATGCGTATTCATGATTCTATCGATTGCATTTTCTGTCTGTCTGCCTGCTTGCCTGCCTGTCCGCCCGTCAACATACATACGTGCATGCATGCAATTGTACAACCAATTTATTTCATGTCCAGCTATTGCTTTTAATAAAAACTCGAATCTGTGCAATATCTACAAATTCACCGACTCAGCAATCCCAGTCATTTTGTTCACGTGCATATTATTTACTTGTTACATAGTAAGCTAGATTTGAATAATATCCTTGCAACAGCTTGCTGCTTCTGTTATCGTCTTAGATTCGGCTTCTTAATCGTGCACGTACGTATTCACAATGAATTCTCGCACATCGAACTGTTGCATGGGTGTCGTCAAACAACGCAAGCTTGCTAAAATACTAGAGAAAATTTCGGAATCCTGAATTTAACCATGTACAGTATATAGTATTAAATATAAGCCTGAGAAATGCATATAAATTCGGACTAATGAACCTTCGGACTAATAAACCGTCGGAATTAAGAACCTTCGGAATTACGAACCTTTGGAATTACGAACCTTTGGAATTACGAACCCTCAGAATTTCTTTGTAATTTCGGACTAATGACCCTTCAGATCTATGCACCTTCGAAATATCGACCTGGACCCCAGACACCAGCCCAATAGCCTACAAAATCTGGTGCTATCCACTCTTTATACTTATCATTACATTGCCATATAGAAGAATATTTGCACTTTCCCATGATAGCGACGTTTGTTTAACTCAATCTACCATACAAACATTATATAATTATAATTGCGCGCACGTTACTTTCTTGATGGCTATCTAAACACAACTGATTCAATGTTTACAAATTAGTAAAACCAAAACGAAGTGTGTTCCCGGTATGGTTACCGTTAACAGCGCAGTTAAGCTTACACCAGGAACCAATCTGATGTTGCCGACCATAAACTTTCACACAATACTGGCGAGAATTTGCGAGACCTGCGAGAATTCATGTTTGATGACGTTTTACACAAGCCGAAGTGTGTTCCCGGTACAGTTAAACACACAGTTTAGCTTACACCGGGAACCAAACGGCGAGATTTTGCGACTAGCGAGAATTCGTGTTTAATGACGATATATGAGAAAATGTCTGCCGGGAGAATTGCAGTTGTTGACATTTTAATTTTCTATACCTTTTCCATAGCGGTAACACAAAATATTGATTTTCCATACTTTTTCAAGCCCTGGAAAAGGTTTTCTTAATTTTCCATACTTTTTCCAGACTTCCATACCTGCGTACGAACCCTGTTATTAAATCTAATTTTCGTTTGTGACATCAAGAGAGGTAATTCTATATGGAAATGAATATCAAGACCGTGTCTTATTTATCATGATAGCAAATGTATCGTCAGGTTAAGTCTTGTGGCATTATGTGATACAAGGTCAAAGAGCGTTGGGTGATTTTAGGCTTATGTGATTATTGCGTTGAGGGATCGCGATCGATTATTAAAAACTAATCGTGATTACTCGATTAATCAGCTTGGATACAAATTACCAAGACATAACAACAAAAGAAAATCAATAACGAAAATTGCAATGGTGTTTACAAATGTCCATTGACAGGACAAGAGAAGACTATTTTTGAAAATGTATGACTGGAATGCCTGGGTCTTCTCTTGCCCTGCAAATGCCCTACATTCACTAAGCAAAATGTAAATTTTCATGGCCGATCGCATTAAAAAGTAATTGAAAGTTAGGTTTTGAAATATTTTATGCAATGTATTTACGATTATTCGATTATTTAATTTTTAATCACATAAATTCACGATTTAAAACATAATTGCGATTTTTGATTTAATCACTTAATCGCGCAAGCCTAGGTGATTTAAACATGAGCTAAATGGACTAATACTGAGATTAATTTGGAATCCACATCTTCCAGTCTTCCTCACCTTACAGATTGCAATCCTTCAATGCCACGTGCTGCCACTTGAAAATTGTTGTTCTGTTGAAAGACATCACAGTAAAATTCAAGGTTTTTCACGGAAGTCACAGTACAATAATATGGTGGCAAATAAACATACATCATAGCTTAGAATAAACGAAATCTAGGATTTCTTTTTTCACGAGAGAGTTGATACTTACCTCCCTAATACTTTTGATATTGCTAAATATCGGCTTTCACTCAATAAAACACTCAGATTAAAAACAGTTAGGTGCCCCTACTGGGCAGGGAGTCAGAGGTAGTCCGGCGGATGCTCGCCCCACCACCGCGCATGCGCCGACTACTACTTCCTCTGGCTCATTTATTGGCTAACACATGCAACTACCAAGAGCCTGAAGACCGAGCCTCTGTGGGGCGGAGAGGCCGGGTCAGTATCTAGGGAGGTAAGTATCAACTCTCTCGTGAAAAAAGAAATCCTAGATTTCGTTTATTTCACATCAAGAGTATACTTACCTCCCTAATACTTTTGATATTGCCAGAATTCGAAAGTGAATCTGGCGGGAGGGAGGCGAGGTCAAAAGACCAGCTCTTCCCTATACGCTTTCAAGCGTTTAAGGCACTTATGACGTCTGAAACTGTGTGAAAACACAGTCAGGATTTGATAAACCATGGGATAACACAACCGATGCCTGAGAGATGACCGATTTGTCATATGCGCTCCCCCCCCTCCCTTGGGAGGAAGATTAAATGACCTCAAAGTCCTACACGCTCTCTTCGTACTAGTGCTAAGTACTATAGGACAGAGACGAAAAGGCTCCATTTTCGTACACTCTCTCTAAAGAACCACAACCCACATAAACCATCACCATATTAATAACACTGGGTAACGTGACAATACAAAACAATGAACAACACATGAACAAGACTGACCTTGTTGTACTAGGAAGCTGTCATCATGAATCCAGTAGAGAAGGATGATACAGTCCCGACAAGTGGTTGTCACCGTCGCTGAATGGCGAAGTATATAAGCAATGCGGAGGCACTCTTCACAAACATAAAGCGGTTATTGTTTCAAAATCGACAAGGCGAGAGGGTTAGAGGTGTCACGGAGGTAATGGTCTGTAAAACTTGACTCACAGTGCCACTGAGCCACTGACATAATATCATCCACAGGGACCCCATTAAAAAGGGCAGTGGATGTCACGACACCGCGGACACTGTGAGCCTTGGCCACGTCAACCTGTCGCCCGGTGGCGGATTTGTGACAAAATTGAATACATTCCACAATCCACCTAGAAATGGTGTCCTTAGACGCCCTACCATGGGGTTCAATATATGACAACCATAACGCTGACTGGTCGGTACGCCACTCCGAAGTACGCTGTTTGTACCGGAGCAGCGCCCGTACGGGGCACCATACTTTAGAATTAGGATCATATCTAGTTAAAGATGGCAAAAAAATAGGTTGACCTGGATATTTCAATGACTGATTTTTAGACAAGAAATTAATCCTAGGTAGAAGCTTAAGGCCTTCCCCTGTAACCACAAAACGGTCAACCTCGGCTGATAAGGCGTGAATTTCACTCCTACGCCTTGCCGAGGCCGCAGCAATTAAAAATACAGTTTTAAGAGTTAACATTTTCATAGAAATGGAACTAAGTGGTTCAAAAGGCTTATCACCTAGTACCTGGAGCACCAGTGATAAACTCCAAGACGGAATCAGTGGAGGATTCCTTGGTCTTAGATTGCCCATGCCTTTAATTAATACATTTAATGTACTTACTTCATCACTCCCCCTATTAGCCAAGCAAGGAATAACAGTCATTAAAGCTGACTTATAACCAGCAATAGAGTTAGGCTTGAGGCTATAGGCATCATATAGGTGACAGAGGAAATCAGCCACTACCTGAATAGATGATTCCATTGGATCAATACATCTTTTTGAGCACCATTCTGCAAATCTGTTGATTTTATAATTATATGCTCTGGAGGTTGACCCCCTCCTGGCTTTGGCCATAAACATGGCCGCTTGCTCAGAAAAGCCCTCCTTAATTCTAGATTCCTTGACAACATCCACGCAGTCAATCGGAACATTGACGGATTGTCGTGAAGGGCCTTGCCCTGGAAGATAAGGTTGTCCATCAGAGGCAGCGGAACCGGATTGCAGACCAGAAGGTCCAGCAGATCCGTATACCACGATCGGCTTGGCCAATCCGGGGCGATCAGAAGCACTTGGCACTCCTGCTGCCTGATTTTCTGAAGCACCTTTGGAATCAGGATTGCTGGGGGGAATGCGTATGCATACATTCCCTCCCAGCTGATAGCTAACGCATCTGTTGCGAAAGCGCTTGGGTCTGGAATCGGAGAGACGTACGTCGTCATCTTCGCATTCTTCTTCATCGCGAACAAATCTATGTTGGGTTTCCCCCAATGGTCGAACAGACGATCCGCCACACATTGATTTAGTTGCCATTCCGTGGGTAAAACACTCATCCTTCGGCTCAATGAGTCTGCTAGCAGATTTAACCTCCCCGGAATATGAACTGCTTTCAAGGTGATCCCATGATCCAGGCACCAACAAAGCAGTTTCCATGTCATCATACAGAGACTGGGCGACTTCGTTCCGCCCTGGCGGTTTATGTAAGTCACTACTGTTGAGTTGTCTGAACGAATTAGAACAATCTTGCCCTGAACTTTCTGTAAGAAATGTTCCAGGCCCAGGACTACTGCTCTTAGCTCTAGTAGATTGATATGTTCCTTGGACTGATCCAGATCCCAAAGCCCTGATACTGTGGACTCTTCCAGACAAGCTCCCCACCCCTCCATCGATGCATCTGTATACACAGTCACCTGAGGGTGGGGAGGGGTTAGCAAAACCCCCAGCAAGAGATTCTCTGTATTCAACCACCATTGCAGGTGGTGAATCAGAGGCGCCAATACTGACACGTTCGAGTCCAGCGAACCTGAACTCTGGGTCCACTGTGTCATGAGAAACAACTGGATCGGGCGCCTGCGCAAGGCGGCCTGTGGAATGACTGGTTCCAAAGAAACCATCAAACCCAGCATTCTCAAGTAAACCCGTGCCAGGACATGACGACTGTCGCACACCGACTGGATTACCGAGATGAGTATTTGAACCCTCTCCTGAGTGGGGTACACATACCCCGTCTCCAGATCGAAGAACATGCCCAGGTAAACAAACTTCTGGGATGGAGTTAGCTCTGACTTCGGGAAATTGATCATCCAGCCCAAATCCGAGAGAGTTTTCAAAACAATCTCCAGATTGGCTGACAACGATTCCCGGGTGTGTGCTTTCAACAGCCAGTCGTCTATGTACGTGTGGACTGCTATGCTTCTCCTGCGGAGGTATGCAGTGATCGCGAGAACCACACGGGTGAAGACCCGAGGAGCCGTGGAAATCCCGAAGGGTAACACCCTGAATTCCCACCGCCGGCCCTGAAATGCAAATCTCAGGAAGCGACGGAAGCTCCTCTCTATGGGAATGTGGAAATAAGCATCCTTCAAATCTATTGACGCTGTCCACATTCCTCGCTCTAACCCCGCCAACACCGAGCGCACAGTCTCCATCTTGAAACTGGGCGTCTCTATGAACTTGTTCAATGGCTTGAGGTTGAGAATCGGCCTCCACCCTCCGGTGTTTTTTGTTACTAAGAACAGGGTTGAATAGAAGCCCGGGCACCTCTGTGCCGGCTGAATGGCTTCTTTCAGTATGAGGGAATTTATTTCCTCCTCTATACACAACCTCTGATCCGGATCCCGTGGAATAGGAGTCCAGATCGGCGCGAGAGACAGTCGCGATGGCGGGCCTAACACCCAGTCGGGACGATACCCGACTGAAAGCCATCGCAAGACTAAACGGTCCTGAGTCAACCGTTTCCACTCTGGCAAGCGGGCGGCCAAACGGCCGCCCACCGGTCCACCTAGGGATAGAGGTGGACATAAGGAGAGCCAGAGTGGCACTGTTCTCTCGGCGTGAAACACCGGAGTGGTTCCCACCGCGGTAACCAGGCCATCAGGCCCGATTACCGCGACCAGATCCCCGCGCGCCCCGCCCAGCGCCGCGCGCACCACGGTGCGCGGGCGGCTGTCTGGCTGGGTGCGGCTGGGGAGCCTGCGCCCCCCTCGCTGCTGGCCGAATCGCCCGTGGCCTAGGCCTACGTTGCGACGGTGGCTGGCCTCTGACTTGGCCAGCACCACCTCGAGCCTGCAGAGGACGATACGCAGGGGGTGCCGCGCGAACACGCTCCCGCCGGAGCACCTCAAATTGTTCCCGCAGCGCCCTCTGGTTATTAACCAGAGTGACCGTCTCCTGGAGGTGCCTGCATCCCTCACCTCCAAAGAGACCAGGACCTGTCATAGGCGTCCGCAGCAGCCTATTATACAGGTCCTGGGACGGGCACAGATTGTCAAGCGCAAACGTGCGCCTCGCCCGGACACTTCTGGTTACCGCCCGCGTCAAACAGTCCAAAGCCAGGTTGATACCATCCTGAATGGCTCTCTGGACTGTCACCGGGCTTGGTTGGCGTGATGCGGAAGCCGCTACCACCCCTTGTAGCAGCTGGGAGACGTGGGACAGAGCGGCAATCGACGCTCTCCCACTCTCCTCCGCATCCCGCAGCGCGGCATTTGCCGAACGCAACGCGTTCGAGCACAAGACTCCCGTGTCAGAACGGGAGCCCGGCCGCGCATCCTCGCCCAAAGCCGCGCGATCATCAACGCTTGGCTTCGGCACCACACCGTACCGCTGGTAATCCAGGGGCACGATGCGGCACCGCTTCGCCACCTCGCGAGGGGCCTTCGCGAGACGTCCATTCACCTTAATGGACGCCTCTGCCGCTTCGAACATGTCCACGACATGCTCAGCAAGCGGCAGAGATGGCATAGCGGTAGCCGCCGGCCTACCAGCTAACCACGGCCTATGGTCACGCTGGCTAGCCGGCAGCTCCACGGGTAGATCTGGCCGAACACTTACCAGCCACTGGCAAGCGTCCGACCAATCCTCCTCCGTGGCTAACTGCGAGCGCTCTACTAGACGAGGGCCTTCGTCTTCCTCCAGAGCACTCGCAGTTGATGTCGACGGCGGGTAAGCTGATACCCCTGGCAAGCCTGGAAAAGCATGCGGGCCCGAGAGAACAGGCATGCTAAATTCCGCGGCTTGACCAGGAGCAGGCGCCGTGGCAGAGCGCGGGGTAAACACCGCTCTACCACGGGTCTGACCAGCACCAGCCATACCATCGGCAAGCCGAGGTATGCGGTATCCGTGGTCAACAGCCCCGCCCGGGGACACCCTCTGGACCGTGAAATCTACTCCTGCGTGAGTAGAACCATGGAACACGTCGCCTGCATTCCCCGCGAGGGGTGCACAGACGTCGTATTCCATGGCCACGTCCTCAGAAGGCGACCCCAGCAGGAGATCCTCTTCTTCCTGGCCAGAAAGATTAGACTCCGGGTCAGCAAAGAAAGCTAACCCGGACTGGCCAGGAAAGGTGCCATAGGAGGGTTTGGCACCTTCGGCGCGCGGATACCCGGGGTCTGATGAGCAGACCGCGGGTCCCAGCAACAACCGTTGTCCACGGCCCCTCGGCGCGGCGCCATGCCTGCTGCCAGGGCCTTGGACTGCCCCCAACAAAGGGGCCACCTCTGAATCCACAACCGGACCGGACCTAAAGAGACCGGATTCAGAGGCGGGGATCACCTGCTCGTAAGCAGATGCCGAGGACAACAAAGGAGCCGGCCCAGGGAGCATGCCACGAAGCAACTCTGGGACCAGATCCTTTATCGTCCTCTGCATCTCTTGCAACATTTCGGACCTGAAGGCCTCCATATCCACCGCGGATGAGGCCTTCTTCTTACCCTTCTTACAAACTTTCTCCTTCTTCTTCCTCTCTTCCTCCATTACCTTCTCCCTTGCCTGCAATGCGAGAAAATCAGACATTAATTCGCCCCCCCACAGCTTACATACGTCGCACTTCAGCAACGGTCCACAGGGACTGCAGCTGAAGCACAAGTGCGGGACGAAGCGGCTTTTAAGAAACCTCCCGCAGGACGGGCAACCAGGTCTCTGAAACAGGACAAAGGACAGGGACAATGAGCAAGATAGTTAAGGTTAGCGAACTCAAAACCAACTAAAAAGAGAGGACAGGATCATCAAGATCAGAAATCAAGAAGAACCAGCCATGGACAAAACGTTAATTGTTAATAAAAAGGCCAAGGCCGATTATGACGTCATCACTCTCGTGACCAAATTAATCGATCCGCAACAAGCACCAAGAGCAAGAACGAATTGTATAAATAAACGGAACATTTCCGTTGAATTGGCATTTCGAGTACACAACAATCAGATATACAGAGATAACTCCTTCCAATTCTAGCATTGGCAAAAAGGGAAATTATCTCCCCTTTTGTTTACAATAATTAGATACCTGATCCTTGTATAGACAAACCATCCAACGTGATGAACCGGAGAACTCCACCATAGTACGCCTCTACATTCTCTCCACCTCAGGGGAAGGAATTGGAGCAAGAGGGCAAAGTGAGAAGACCTTTATAACAGGCCTCCAACTCACTGAACATAGACTTTTTGGTTAGATAACCTAACAGTATTAGTAGGAAATGGAACCGTGGTGGAGAGAAAACATATCCTCTTGTGCCGAGAAGTCCATCAAAGCGTCTATGCGATACCTGTGGACAAAACACAAAGAGAAATGAGACATATGAAGCACCATGTTGTAAAAAACCAACATAATCAGGCGCTAATCACGGTAAGCGCGAGTCCCGGAAATACATTAAACCGGGACAAAACACGCTAGCATATCAAAGAATTCACCTGATAAAGCGATCCCGCTCCTTCTAAAGGCGAATCCTCCCTTTCCGACATGCTTCCACCAAAAAATAATCGTCAAACGTGAGCAAAAAACAAGGCAACGCGCAGAAAAGTATGAAGAACACAAAACCGCATGTAACCCTTTGCCAATAAATGAGCAAAGAGGAAGTAGTAGTCGGCGCATGCGCGGTGGTGGGGCGAGCATCCGCCGGACTACCTCTGACTCCCTGCCCAGTAGGGGCACCTAACTGTTTTTAATCTGAGTGTTTTATTGAGTGAAAGCCGATATTTAGCAATATCAAAAGTATTAGGGAGGTAAGTATACTCTTGATGTGAAAAGGATATATACTCTCGCTCTCGCTCTCTCCAACACCTAATGCAGCAAAGATAAACACAAGCCAGTAACTGATGTCTTCCAGTTATATACTTCAAGATGGACTGACATGCCAGTGGTTCGTTGCAATTTTATTTTAGGAGATAGATTTCGCTTAAGGGTATTTACAGTTGAAAAAGCAGTAAATTGACACATTTCATCCACATTTCTTTGTTACCATTTTTTGTCAATCTTGTGACTATTTATTAGTAAGCCACAATGGCTCTGTATTCTTAGCACACTATTTGTGGAAAACAAGAAATCTGTTAAGTGCTACCAAATAAGAATGTAAGTACCATCATCATTTTGGTGTTAAAATTCATGTCACCTAGTATGTAAAATGTAAATTCTGTTGATTGCTAACTTCACATAATAATAAAACTACTCTGAGCAGTAAGATTATCAGATATTAATCAGAATGTTTTGTTAAAGCTCATCCTAGAGCCACTTATATGATGGTAATGGCTGTTGGCATTTTGCCTACAAACTGCTACCAGTCGGTCTTCGAGAGCCAAACTCCTTAAACACAATTTTTAAAAACAAATTTTGAATTGTTCAATATCATTCCATGGATGAGAATTAAACTATATAATCCATTTTAACAGCGCAAAAAGAAAATATGTAATATGTGTACTTTGATATCTCATACCAGTTTTCGATAGAAGTGATCCCACAGAGGAGTGATGACAGCACCATCTGGTGGCCAGATATGACAGATCTTAATACAACACCTGAGGTAACATCTAAGTTGATTCTCATCCAAGCGTGGCTACAAACAAAGTAGGAGTGTAGGAGAAATCATTAGTAACAGTGTTCTAAGTTTCTGCGACTGTATGTGTCTGTGCGAATGCAATGCATGCGTGCGCACGTGTGTGCATGTGTACGTACATGCATATGTCTATCTGTGAGTGCATGGATTCTACTGACGTGTGTGCGTACATGTGTATACGAGCATGTATGCATAAATAAGTGCATGCCTGTGTGGATTCTGAATACCTGTGGGTACATGTGTGAAGTTCTAAGTCAGTGTCTAGCAGTTTTCACACCATTGTTTCGTGTGTATATTTATGTATAAGATCATCAGTTATCCGTTATGGCCATCAGGCAAGTTCATAATACTACTAATCACACTGTCAATAATATAATGTAATGATGCACATGAGCGTCTGGGTGTATCTGTGTGTCAAAAGTTGTTCATAAATGATATTAAAAAAAGATTAGGATTTTAAATTACTTGCTCTAATATTATATTTATGGGCAAATCATGCGTCAAACTGAAATAGGTAGAAAAAGACAAGCGTGCACTAAGTTCTATTCATTACTAACATGACTACGGTCATCAGGTACATGTTACATCATCAGTTCCTTGCTGGGACATACCTCATTCAGGGCTTTCTTGAGTAGCGTAATCAGAAGTGGATATGCAGCTTGTACATCAGTCTGAGTAATATATAAAACAGTATTCTCAATCATACATTGAGGTTATATAGCTTGGGTAGGTGTTTCAAATGATGGATATAAATATATATCTATACTTAGATTAATGCTCCTTTCACCAAATGGAATTGTTCACACGATTGATGTGATTGATTTATGACTAATGTAAGATAATTTTCAGAAAGAGTTACATCACTCACACACTATGAGCAAACAGTATCAATGTTCACACAATTATTAGATATTTAATATCAAACATTTCGTCACTGTCATATGTAATAATGGACCTTTCGATTTTTAGCTATGCGCCACCAATCGCTAGCTAAGCTCCACCCACACCCTGCACGTGTTGGGATCGATCGATCTCTGAACTCCCTGACTATCAATTTCCAGAAAACGATACAGGTAAGGCTGGTAAGCTGTTGAATATTTTGAAACTAATATGACTGGGTGCTGTTGCTGCCTATGGCAGTAACATCGCCCGTCAAATTAGTTTCAAAATATTCAACAACATGTTTATTAAATAGTAGAGATACAATTCGTACAACAAGTTGGACTATTAAGAGTTAAAGATGGGTTATATAGAATCATTTATGACGTAGTGATTATGATGTCATCCTACACGCCGCTTAGCTGATTATGACATCAGATTGATAGATGGATACGCTGGAAAGGTGAATTGTATATTTCCGAAAAAGTTGGTCACGATCCCAAGATGATTCATAATAAGGAAAAATTAGTTACCTCTCCGGCATGTAGAAATTGTTTGAGTGTAGCTTTCGTAACCATCTCGGTCACTTCTTCAGCATTAACTGAACTGACCAGAGTGATGTTGCCAGCGACCATCAGTTAATGCTGAAGAAGTGACCGAGATGGTCACGAAAGCTAAACTCAAACAATTTCTACATCTCAGAGAGGTAACAAATTTTTCCTTATTGTGAATTGTATAGTTTTGTAGTGTATGCACGTGTTTGTAACTATAGCTGAGAGGGAATCTAGACCTTTAACATCAGACATTTTGTTTTTGTCATGTCTAAATTGCCTCTCAGCCATGTCAGCTAGAGCAGTTACAAACATGTGCATACCCTACTGGTTCTTACAGATCAACAAGTTAAAATAAACTAACAAACATTGTTTCCTTACCTTCTGCTTGATGATGCCTCTGTTGTTACAGGCTAGAAGTGGAGCAATGTGCATGATAATCCAGAGACAGCAGCCTATTGGGTCCTTGCATTGAATGTCAGGTTTCAGTAAAAACACATCAGAATCTGAGTATACAGAAGCGTGACAAGACTTCTAACTAGACTAGATAATCACACTATTCCATCACTATAGCAGTCAGTTTTTAAAGACTTTTGGTCAAACTTGAAACACCTGGGAGAATTGAATTTTGTTAAGAATATTGTCTATTACTGGCTAATTACTGACATTATTGGCAAGCTGCAGTGAAGATGTTACAGCTATTTTGCAGACCCTTCTTTTTGCAACAGGCACATTAATATTAATGTCATTCGGTGGACAACATGGCCAAGAGATGATAGAAAACTCAGAGGTGTGTTTTGCTGGTAAGACGACCGTATCTTTCATATCAATTAAAAGCAATATATAAAATGTACAATATACAATGAAAACCAGTCAATTGGCATTATTGTGGTATCTAATACTAATTATTATTAAATATATAAAATGTACAATATACAATGAAACCCAGTCAATAGGCATTATTGTGGTATCTAATACTAATTATTATTAAATAGCTGCAGCTATGGTTCTCCAAATCATCCAAACGGCATGTTAATTTGTTAACCTTAAAATATAGTTTTATAGACTTGCTCTTGGCACAGGGAAGGAACAGATTAAGGATTATCATAATCAGCTGGATGACATTGACTGTTAATCTACTGACACAAAAAAGTGATATGTTTCTTCACAGATGTAGAGTCATAATAAGTCTACCTGTGTAGTTTCATTACAACCTTAATGTTCAAGACAGTCAAAACCAGCCTATGTAATGGTCTTGGGACAATGTCCATTTACAGGACAAGAGAAGACCATTTTTTTGCAACTTACCATTAGAATAACTGGCTCATTATCGAGCCAGCGATTTCAGTGGTAAATTTTCAAAATTAGTCTTCTCTTGCCCTGAGAAAATTGAGTTTTTCTTGAACAAATTTGTATGTCTTTGATATACGTGTATTAAAGGGTTAACAGGACATAATGCGAAAAAAGCTTTTAGAAAAAAACAATGACAAATTTGTCCAATACATGTGTCTTTGATATATTTTAATTGTACCACCATGATGTCTAAAGTGACTATTTTGAAAACAAAGTTGCTGAAGCTTTTGACATTGGTATACGTCTTTGGTAACCCATGGGCAAGGTTCCTCCCAAGTTTGGAGAAGATCCATCCAATAAAATCAGACATATTGAAAAATGTTGCAAGCACAATAACAAGTACAGATACTCCATACTCGCATTAATCAATGTGTCTAGCGACGTGGGTAAAAACAGAAGACCTTTAAGCTTTTGCTAATAACATATCTTTCCTATAATAATTGTTAATTTTGAAAGTAACATTTTGTTGTAAGATAATTAACTCTTAGCACTCTAATGTCAAAATCTTAAATTTTCAAAATAAATTAAAAGATGAACTGACCAGTGTTCTTTTTAAAACAAATTTTGGTGACAGACGGTGCTATCGTAGATAGCAACATCGTCCACCAAAATTGTTTTAAAAGTGTACACCAGTTTCTTTGCTACTGGCACCGTAAAAAGATAGAATGTTGACATCAGAGTGGCAATGGTTAACAAACTGAAGACAGAATTTAATGTGTCAAACAACATTTTACTTTTTGACATATCAATGTATTTTCCAATTAGATGACTTTATAAAAATATCTCAAAACCTGGTTTCATATTAGTTAATAGCTGTCAACCATAAATGAATGTCTTAGTACAGTAGGTTTCTAGCTATGCCGTGTACATTTCTAGCTAATCTATGCCCATGTTTTGCACGCGTTGGATTCAATTTATATATAATTAACCTTGCATTCCCTGAATCTCAATTTCAAGGTAACTATATATACAGTGTTGAAGATTTTGATTTCAATTTGACTCTGGGCTCTTGCTGCCGATGGCAGCTCCAAGTCAAATTAGTTTCAAAATTTTCAACAGAATATATATCAAATTGTAAATTCATCAACGACATACAAATCGTACACTTGGGCGTTTCACGCTACATAACGGACTTATAATGTGATCATGATTGTGATGTCAGCCTAAAGACATAAGTGGTTATGACATCATATACTTGAGTGAGTTAAATACTCTGGTTAGTGGGCACATCTCTGCATTCTGATTAGTCACCCACCTAGATCTTTAGTTTTGACCAATGAGAATGCAGAGATGCAACCGGAACATAATTTGTATATATACAAGTGGTTGTGGGATGTAAGCTGATCGGTGAAGTGTAGAAGAGTAAATTTAACTTTATTTATCAAACTCCTGACCTATTTCTGGCGGATCATCTGCAATAGAGGGTACCGAGAGAAATTCCTGCACAGCATACTGAAGACTAATCCAGATTGACTGAAAACAGATGAGAGAATTATTATAATCGATATCATATTAACAGGCGCGCACACATGCACAAACATACATTGTATTGTGAGAATCAATTCCACACATTATCCAAGGTTTAATTCATGATATTACCTCATTTGTGGCCAATATCGGTCAAGAAAATTGAACCTCTTTATTAGTGAATGTTCATTTACAAGCCAAGAGAACTGTCTTTGAAAATAATCAACTGGAATGACTCTCTCGGTTATCAAGCCAGGCATTCTAGTGTTAAATTTTTAAAAAACCTTTCTTGACCTGCAAATGGACATTTCTCAAGACCAGTACAGAGACCCGCTATGACCGGCTTGACCATTACACTGTCAAAAGACAAATTGTTTAAATCAGAACTGATCTTAGGGTATATCAATGGATAACTGTGCAAATCTAAGTAACAATTCAAGATGATTCTTAAAAATATTCTAATTTTATTTTGTTGAATATTTTGAAACTAATTTGACTGGAAGCAGTTGGTGTATTCCAACAGATACCAGTCAATCAAATTATCTTCATAATTTTCAACAGCTTTCAAATGTGGTGGTTATAATTTATTCATCAACATTATTTAATGGCTGATATTGGTCAAGAAAATCACAATTTATTTACTTTTTTTCAAAATTTACTACTGGACTGACTGGCAATATTATTAACCCTTTAACACTTGCATCAGCCAAAAATGTCTTGAGAAATTCCAGTGGTAAATTTTCAAAAATAGGCTGCTCTTGGTCTGCAAATTGACATTTTCTATGAGAAAATTTAATTCTTCTTGAAGAAATTTGATGGTTAAAGGGTTTTGACTTACAGATGGACATTTCTCAAGACAAGAGGAGTCTATTTCCAGCTAAGCTACGCCCACTTTGTACACCTGTTGGAACAGATTTATATACTTGATTTTGAATATTTTGAAACTAATTTGACTGGGGGCTGTTGCTGCTTATGGCAGCAATAGCTCAGTCAAATTAGTTTTAAAACATTAAACAGAATGTTTATTAAATAGTAAATCCATCAGAAATACAGCTCGTACACTTGACAGACATTTCAATGTTCATAACTGAGTTAGATACATCATAATGAATGTGACATCAGCTCACTGGTGATGTAATTGATTATGACATCAGATACTTGAGTGACAGATCAGATACCTCCATTAGTCTAGTGGGAAGAAAGGGATATCGTGCACCCCGCGGAAACCAACTACTAATCAACAATGCTAGAACAAAAAATATGCGCAGAAAATGATGAACTATGTTAAAAAATCATCCGAATGTCCCACATACCCTTTTCGGGCTCCTGAACTCCCAGATTGGACTCCTGGGCCCCCAAAAAAGATGCACCGCCATAGTCGAATGACACGCTTTCTATGGGGTTTCTGAGGTCGCTGAGTCCGAAAATAGTTTTATTTTTATGATTAGAATTATGGTCACCAGACAAGGATCAATTCAAGGTTATTTTAAATCATTTAAACCCCAAAAATGAGATTTTAGGCCGAACTCGTCTATATACTTGCACCATACTGTTTCTAAGGGCTTTCTGGAGGCAATAATAATATTAATAATAATCATCATCATCATTATTATTATTCATTTGCAGAGAAACAGTGGTGCTGGAGGTGGGCATTAAGCCATTAAGCTTAAAAGACTACATGACCAGAACATGGATCCTCCAGTGCCACCCCCCCTCCCCACCAAATACTCTCTGCCTACATGCATCCTTCATGTGCTAGCCATGTCTGATCATGGTCCTTTTACACCCCTCAGTAAAATCAAAGGAATTGCTATTGAAAAACTGCAACAGCTTCATAACATCCGCGACCGGCATCTATGTCAATCCCTTGAGTGTCAATATCGTATGCAAACCGTGTGCAACCAGATCCCCACAACTCTCCCCACTGAGTTGAAATAGACACGTCTGGGTCTGGTCATCTGCGTCTGAGTGAATTAGTTTGACTAGAAAAATATAGAGAGAAGTCGGTCATTGATGTTACTGAGTACCCATCACCATCAGTGTTATCAGCACTTTACTGGCAATCTCAATCTTCTGCGAACGATACAGAACCAGAAGCATCAACCCCCCAATGGAATCACTCCCTTCATAAATCATCACACAGGTGGTTTTGAAGGAGCCATCTTCACACAGGATTGCATTTTCTGTGAAATAAACGAAATCTAGGATTTCTTTTTTCACGAGAGAGTTGATACTTACCTCCCTAATACTTTTGATATTGCTAAATATCGGCTTTCACTCAATAAAACACTCAGATTAAAAACAGTTAGGTGCCCCTACTGGGCAGGGAGTCAGAGGTAGTCCGGCGGATGCTCGCCCCACCACCGCGCATGCGCCGACTACTACTTCCTCTGGCTCATTTATTGGCTAACACATGCAACTACCAAGAGCCTGAAGACCGAGCCTCTGTGGGGCGGAGAGGCCGGGTCAGTATCTAGGGAGGTAAGTATCAACTCTCTCGTGAAAAAAGAAATCCTAGATTTCGTTTATTTCACATCAAGAGTATACTTACCTCCCTAATACTTTTGATATTGCCAGAATTCGAAAGTGAATCTGGCGGGAGGGAGGCGAGGTCAAAAGACCAGCTCTTCCCTATACGCTTTCAAGCGTTTTAAGGCACTTATGACGTCTGAAACTGTGTGAAAACACAGTCAGGATTTGATAAACCATCGGATAACACAACCGATGCCTGAGAGATGACCGATTTGTCATATGCGCTCCCCCCCCCTCCCTTGGGAGGAAGATTAAATGACCTCAATGTCCTACACGCTCTCTTCGTACTAGTGCTAAGTACTATAGGACAGAGACGAAAAGGCTCCATTTTCGTATACTCTCTATAAAGAACCACAACCCACATAAACCATCACCATATTAATAACACTGGGTAACGTGACAATACAAACAATGAACAACACATGAACAAGACTGACCTTGTTGTCCTAGGAAGCTGTCATCATGACTCCAGCAGAGAAGGATGATACAGTCCCGACAAGTGGTTGTCACCGTCGCTGAATGGCGAAGTATATAAGCAATGCGGAGGCACTCTTCACAAACATAAAGCGGTTATTGTTTCAAAATCGACAAGGCGAGAGGGTTAGAGGTGTCACGGAGGTAATGGTCTGTAAAACTAGACTCACAGTGCCACTGAGCCACTGACATAATATCATCCACAGGGACCCCATTAAAAAGGGCAGTGGATGTCACGACACCGCGGACACTGTGAGCCTTGGCCACGTCAACCTGTCGCCCGGTGGCGGATTTGTGACAAAATTGAATACATTCCACAATCCACCTAGAAATGGTGTCCTTAGACGCCCTACCATGGGGTTCAATATATGACAACCATAACGCTGACTGGTCGGTACGCCACTCCGAAGTACGCTGTTTGTACCGGAGCAGCGCCCGTACGGGGCACCATACTTTAGAATTAGGATCATATCTAGTTAAAGATGGCAAAAAAATAGGTTGACCTGGATATTTCAATGACTGATTTTTAGACAAGAAATTAATCCTAGGTAGAAGCTTAAGGCCTTCCCCTGTAACCACAAAACGGTCAACCTCGGCTGATAAGGCGTGAATTTCACTCCTACGCCTAGCCGAGGCCGCAGCAATTAAAAATACAGTTTTAAGAGTTAACATTTTCATAGAAATGGAACTAAGTGGTTCAAAAGGCTTATCACCTAGTACCTGGAGCACCAGTGATAAACTCCAAGACGGAATCAGTGGAGGATTCCTTGGTCTTAGATTGCCCATGCCTTTAATTAATACATTTAATGTACTTACTTCATCACTCCCCCTATTAGCCAAGCAAGGAATAACAGTCATTAAAGCTGACTTATAACCAGCAATAGAGTTAGGCTTGAGGCTATAGGCATCATATAGGTGACAGAGGAAATCAGCCACTACCTGAATAGATGATTCCATTGGATCAATACATCTTTTTGAGCACCATTCTGCAAATCTGTTGATTTTATAATTATATGCTCTGGAGGTTGACCCCCTCCTGGCTTTGGCCATAAACATGGCCGCTTGCTCAGAAAAGCCCTCCTTAATTCTAGATTCCTTGACAACATCCACGCAGTCAATCGGAACATTGACGGATTGTCGTGAAGGGCCTTGCCCTGGAAGATAAGGTTGTCCATCAGAGGCAGCGGAACCGGATTGCAGACCAGAAGGTCCAGCAGATCCGTATACCACGATCGGCTTGGCCAATCCGGGGCGATCAGAAGCACTTGGCACTCCTGCTGCCTGATTTTCTGAAGCACCTTTGGAATCAGGATTGCTGGGGGGAATGCGTATGCATACATTCCCTCCCAGCTGATAGCTAACGCATCTGTTGCGAAAGCGCTTGGGTCTGGAATCGGAGAGACGTACGTCGTCATCTTCGCATTCTTCTTCATCGCGAACAAATCTATGTTGGGTTTCCCCCAATGGTCGAACAGACGATCCGCCACACATTGATTTAGTTGCCATTCCGTGGGTAAAACACTCATCCTTCGGCTCAATGAGTCTGCTAGCAGATTTAACCTCCCCGGAATATGAACTGCTTTCAAGGTGATCCCATGATCCAGGCACCAACAAAGCAGTCCCCATGTCATCATACAGAGACTGGGCGACTTCGTTCCGCCCTGGCGGTTTATGTAAGTCACTACTGTTGAGTTGTCTGAACGAATTAGAACAATCTTGCCCTGAACTTTCTGTAAGAAATGTTCCAGGCCCAGGACTACTGCTCTTAGCTCTAGTAGATTGATATGTTCCTTGGACTGATCCAGATCCCAAAGCCCTGATACTGTGGACTCTTCCAGACAAGCTCCCCACCCCTCCATCGATGCATCTGTATACACAGTCACCTGAGGGTGGGGAGGGGTTAGCAAAACCCCCAGCAAGAGATTCTCTGTATTCAACCACCATTGCAGGTGGTGAATCAGAGGCGCCAACACCGGCACGTTCGAGTCCAGCGAACCTGAACTCTGGGTCCACTGTGTCATGAGAAACAACTGGATCGGACGCCTGCGCAAGGCGGCCTGTGGAATGACTGGTTCCAAAGAAACCATCAAGCCCAGCATTCTCAAGTAAACCCGTGCCAGGACATGACGACTGTCGCACACCGACTGAATTACCGAGATGAGTACTTGAACCCTCTCCTGAGTGGGGTACACATACCCCGTCTCCAGATCGAAGAACATGCCCAGGTAAACAAACTTCTGGGATGGAGTTAGCTCTGATTTCGGGAAATTGATTATCCAGCCCAAGTCCGAGAGAGTTTTCAAAACAATCACCAGATTGGCGGACAACGCTTCCCGGGTGTGTGCTTTCAATAGCCAGTCGTCTATGTACGTGTGGACTGCTATGCTTCTCCTGCGGAGGTATGCAGTGATCGCGAGAACCACACGGGTGAAGACCCGAGGAGCCGTGGAAATTCCGAAGGGTAACACCCTGAATTCCCACCGCCGGCCCTGAAATGCAAATCTCAGGAATCGACGGAAACTCCTCTCTATGGGAATGTGGAAATAAGCATCCTTCAAATCTATCGACGCTGTCCACATCCCTCGCTCTAACCCCGCCAACACCGAGCGCACAGTCTCCATCTTGAAACTGGGTGTCTCGATGAACTTGTTCAACGGCTTGAGGTTGAGAATCGGCCTCCACCCTCCGGTGTTTTTTGTTACTAAGAACAGGGTTGAATAGAAGCCCGGGCACCTCTGTGCCGGCTGAATGGCTTCTTTTAGTATGAGGGAATTTATTTCCTCCTCTATACACAACCTCTGATCCGGATCCCGTGGAATGGGAGTCCAGATCGGCGCGAGAGACAGTCGCGATGGCGGGCCTGTCACCCAGTCGGGACGATACCCGACCGAAAGCCATCGCAAGACTAAACGGTCCTGAGTCAACCGCTTCCACTCTGGCAAGCGGGCGGCCAAACGGCCGCCCACCGGTCCACCTAGGGATAGAGGTGGACATAAGGAGGGCCAGAGTGGCACTGTTCTCTCGGCCTGCAACACCGGAGTGGTTCCCACCGCGGTAACCAGGCCATCAGGCCCGATTACCGCGACCAGATCCCCGCGCGCCCCGCCCAGCGCCGCGCGCACCACGGTGCGCGGGCTGCTGTCTGGCTGGGTGCGGCTGGGGAGCCTGCGCCCCCCTCACTGCTGGCCGAATCGCCCGTGGCCTAGGCCTACGTTGCGACGGTGGCTGGCCCCTGACCTGGCCAGCACCACCTCGAGCCTGCAGAGGACGATACGCAGGGGGTGCCGCGCGAACACGCTCCCGCCGGAGCACCTCAAACTGTTCCCGCAGCGCCCTCTGGTTATTAACCAGAGTGACCGTCTCCTGGAGGTGCCTGCATCCCTCACCTCCAAAGAGACCAGGACCTGTCATAGGCGTCCGCAGCAGCCTATTATACAGGTCCTGGGACGGGCACAGATTGTCAAGTGCAAACGTGCGCCTCGCCCGGACACTTCTGGTTACCGCCCGCGTCAAACAGTCCAAAGCCAGGTTGATACCATCCTGAATGGCTCTCTGGACTGTCACCGGGCTAGGTTGGCGTGATGCGGAAGCCGCTACCACCCCTTGTAGCAGCTGGGAAACGTGGGATAGAGCGGCAATCGACGCTCTCCCACTCTCCTCCGCATCCCGCAGCGCGGCATTTGCCGAACGCAACGCGTTCGAGCACAAGACTCCCGTGTCAGAACGGGAGCCTGGCCGCGCATCTTCGCCCAAAGCCGCGCGATCATCAACGCTCGGCTTTGGCACCACACCGTACCGCTGGTAATCCAGGGGCACGATGCGGCACCGCTTCGCCACCTCGCGAGGGGCCTTCGCGAGACGTCCATTCACCTTAATGGACGCCTCTGCCGCTTCGAACATGTCCACGACATGCTCAGCAAGCGGCAGAGATGGCATAGCGGTAGCCGCCGGCCTACCAGCTAACCACGGCCTATGGTCACGCTGGCTAGCCGGCAGCTCCACGGGTAGATCTGGCCGAACACTCACCAGCCACTGGCAAGCGTCCGACCAATCCTCCTCCGTGGCTAACTGCGAGCGCTCTACTAGACGAGGGCCTTCGTCTTCCTCCAGAGCACTCGCAGTTGATGTCGACGGCGGGTAAGCTGATACCCCTGGCAAGCCTGGAAAAGCATGCGGGCCCGAGAGAGCAGGCATGCTAAAATCCGCGGCTTGACCAGGAGCAGGCGCCGTGGCAGAGCGCGGGGTAAACACCGCTCTACCACGGGTCTGACCAGCACCAGCCATACCATCGGCAAGCCGAGGTATGCGGTATCCGTGGTCAACAGCACCGCCCGGGGACACCCTCTGGACCGTGAAATCTACTCCTGCGTGAGTAGAACCATGGAACACGTCGCCTGCATTCCCCGCGAGGGGTGCACAGACGTCGTATTCCATGGCCACGTCCTCAGAAGGCGACCCCAGCAGGAGATCCTCTTCTTCCTGGCCAGAAAGATTAGACTCCGGGTCAGCAAAGAAAGCTAACCCGGACTGGCCAGGAAAGGTGCCATAGGAGGGTTTGGCACCTTCGGCGCGCGGATACCCGGGGTCTGATGAGCAGACCGCGGGTCCCAGCAACAACCGTTGTCCACGGCCCCTCGGCGCGGCGCCATGCCTGCTGCCAGGGCCTTGGACTGCCCCCAACAAAGGGGCCACCTCTGAATCCACAACCGGACCGGACCTAAAGAGACCGGATTCAGAGGCGGGGATCACCTGCTCGTAAGCAGATGCCGAGGACAACAAAGGAGCTGGCCCAGGGAGCATGCCACGAAGCAACTCTGGGACCAGATCCTTTATTGTCCTCTGCATCTCTTGCAACATTTCGGACCTGAAGGCCTCCATATCCACCGCGGATGAGGCCTTCTTCTTACCCTTCTTACACACTTTCTCCTTCTTCTTCCTCTCTTCCTCCATTACCTTCTCCCTTGCCTGCAATGCGAGAAAATCAGACATTAATTCGCCCCCCCATAGCTTACATACGTCGCACTTCAGCAACGGTCCACAGGGACTGCAGCTGAAGCACAAGTGCGGGACGAAGCGGCTTTTCAGAAACCTCCCGCAGGACGGGCAACCAGGTCTCTGAAACAGGACAAAGGACAGGGACAATGAGCAAGATAGTTAAGGTTAGCAAACTCAAAACCAACTAAAAAGAGAGGACAGGATCTCAAGATCAGAAATCAAGAAGAACCAGCCATGGACAAAACGTTAATTGTTAATAAAAAGGCCAAGGCCGATTATGACGTCATCACTCTCGTGACCAAATTAATCGATCCGCAACAAGCACCAAGAGCAAGAACGAATTGTATAAGTAAAAACGGAACATTTCCGTTGAATTGGCATTTCGAGTACACAACAATCAGATATACAGAGATAACTCCTTCCAATTCTAGTATTGGCAAAAAGGGAAATTATCTCCCCTTTTGTTTACATTATAATTAGATACCTGATCCTTGTATAGACAAACCATCCAACGTGATGAACCGGAGAACTCCACCATAGTACGCCTCTACATTCTCTCCACCTCAGGGGAAGGAATTGGAGCAAGAGGGCAAAGTGAGAAGACCTTTATAACAGGCCTCCAACTCACTGAACATAGATCTTTTGGTTAGATAACCTAACAGTATTAGTAGGAAATGGAACCGTGGTGGAGAGAAAACATATCCTCTTGTGCCGAAAAGTCCACCAAAGCTTCTATGCGATACCTGTGGACAAAACACAAAGAGAAATGAGACATATGAAGCACCATGTTGTAAAAACCCAACATAATCAGGCGCTAATCACGGTAAGCGCGAGTCCCGGAAATACATTAAACCGGGACAAAACACGCTAGCATATCAAAGAATTCACCTGATAAAGCGATCCCGCTCCTTCTAGAGGCGAATCCTCCCTTTCCGACATGCTTCCACCAAAAATAAACGTCAAACGTGAGCGAAAAACAAGGCAACGCGCAGAAAAGTATGAAAACAACAAAACCGCATGTAACCCTTTGCCAATAAATGAGCAAAGAGGAAGTAGTAGTCGGCGCATGCGCGGTGGTGGGGCGAGCATCCGCCGGACTACCTCTGACTCCCTGCCCAGTAGGGGCACCTAACTGTTTTTAATCTGAGTGTTTTATTGAGTGAAAGCCGATATTTAGCAATATCAAAAGTATTAGGGAGGTAAGTATACTCTTGATGTGAAAAAGTAGAGATCAAAGTTGGAGACCGCAAAACCTAGCGATCAGCAGACTACTCATCTTGGAAGAACAAAGAAAATGCATTGCAGCAAATCAAAGCATGGGCCGAGAAAAAGGGTCTAGTTCAACTTCATCGCCTGCGAAAGACAAAAACCTCTTTGCTGTTGAAACCAAGCACCATCCGTCATGCTTGTGATCTTTCCTCACAGCATTCACCAACTATGAGTGTGGAATTCGCAGAGGTGAAAGAGCCAAGGATACTGAGCATTCTCGTGTGTTAGCTACCAATGAGAAGGTGCTCGTCTCGGTATTGGAGCACATTCAAACTCCAGAGCAGAGCTGAGGTTCTATGGCTATTTTCTTTGCACATGCTTTATGTCTAAGAACTGAAATGGAATGGGAGAACTCTACCGCTCTGAAAAGCTTCTGAAGCGCCTACAGAATGATCCAATCATGGGCGATGTCTACTTCACGAGGGTCGATCGTGACAATGCTGATGCCATTTCATTCTGGCTCGTGTACAGCTCGAATATCATTAGCTCTGAAAAGGTATTACCTCCAGACCTAAAATTGGTTCCTCAGCATAGCCATGGCCGATAAGGACGTGGAGATGAGAGAAAAATGAAGCATCTGATATTCACCATCACGCAAGACCTATGCCGTGCACTGTCAGAGGGAGGATGGACATTACCAAAATATGTGCATCTCTGTGTATCTGTCAGGCACTTGTTGTTAAGCAAGCAGCGCACCATGACATTGTACAGGCTTGGCCGCTCTGAGAGCTTCGATTTTTGCTTGGAGATGGCAACTGCCCTGGCCAAGGCCCTGGATGAAGTCTCAACGTATCCGAGACACCAAATCATGATGGGAGAGGGCACCATCATATTCCACTGTGAGTGGGACAACTTGAATAAAACCACTAAGAATGTGTATGGCAGCAACATTGTCAACAGTGCTGGTGGAATCATGGTGCAGAAGGTCAAGCCTGGGTTTGAGTCTCAATGTCAGAACGATGCCTATTATCCTCAAGTCGCAAACACGTAGCCTGAAAGTTGACACACCAGAAACTCTCCCACCCTTGCACTTCACTCATGTTGGCACAAGGTTTCCCGATGGCCCATCATTCACACACCCTGTAGAGAACGATCCAGTCCTAGGTCTGGCTCTTCAGCAGATATATCGGAAGCAGCAACAAGCAGCCTGTACCGGGACTGGGAAGCTTCACTCCTGCAACCAGGAGACTTCCACCGTGAAAAGCAACAGTGGACTACTTCACACCCATCCATCAATAGATGACTGACAACACAGTCGTAACCGATCTACTGAAGCACCCGGGGGTAGTCACAGCTGAAGTGGGTCCTGAATGTATTTGATCTTGGGTGTCAGTCTGAAAGCATTATCCATCATCTGGCGATGGCCAGATGAATTAGCCAGTCAAGCCACAAAATGTGTTGATCTGTATACACAAGAGATTCTGTTTGAGGCGCAGCTGGTGACAGGTGGATCCCTCAATGGTATTCCCAGTGGAAAGGCATATCCAAAGTCCCTCGCTTGCCTCAAAACTGTGCGTGAAGCAATGGAGAGGTTGTTGATGGAGCGATTCGCTGAGGGGAACAGCCCCATTGCAGACCCTGCTGTTTTTTAACATGACCCAGTCTTGCAAGCGAGAGCACCTCGATGAAGCCCTCAAAGATCCCTAAAAGTTAACCCTCATCGAGAAGTATCGCACGTATGAGGAGAAGGTGCACAATGGCCACCTGTGGAAGATGGCGGCCTTTTGGATGTCCTTTGACCACTCTCATCTCGTCTTCATACTCCTCCACTCTGTTAAGACCAGCAACATGCAGCTATTCCACAAATCTAATGTATATATATATATATATATATATATATATATATATATATATATATATATATATATATATATATATATATATATATATATATATATATATATATATATATATATATATATATATATATATATATATATATATATATATATATATATATATATATATATATATATATATATATATATATATATATATATATATATATATATATATATATATATATATATATATATATATATATATATATATATATATATATATATATATATATATATATATATATATATATATATATATATATATATATATATATATATATATATATATATATATATATATATATATATATATATATATATATATATATATATATATATATATATATATATATATATATATATATATATATATATATATATATATATATATATATATATATATATATATATATATATATATATATATATATATATATATATATATATATATATATATATATATATATATATATATATATATATATATATATATATATATATATATATATATACTAGTCCAGTGTCCTCTTGTGTTTCAGGTCGAGGTATGTGTACTCCCCACAATCTACAGCAACCAGGAAGATACTGATCAGTGTGTTGATGTATCTCCATTATGCGTCTGCACACAAACCCCTCCTCCCCCTATCGGATACAAGAATGCTGCGGTTAGAACCCCGAACACAAATCTTCATGATTCTTCTCTAGTATGCTCACACCATCAAGCTGACTGTAAACCTTTATATGGAGTCAGGGAAATACTGACAACTACTCAACCTCTCTCAGCTTGCCGAGTCCCTGGGAGAAGACTACCATGCCACTCTTGCTGGGTTCTATGGGTTCAGCGGAGAGGACAGCACCAGTGTCTTCAAGTGCAAGGTGGGGCACCTGAAGAAGCTGGAGGAAATCCCAGGTTTTATAAGGCATTCAGGCAACTCGGTGACGACTGAATCAAAAAAGCATCCGCTTTTGTTTCTACGAGAATTCTTAATACTTACCAGATGTACTATTATGATAATGTCTATTATCTAGTCTAGCTCAAAATAAACAATTAAAACTCCGCACTCTCCTGGTCCTGCCCATACTGTGTCCGGGAATACCATAGCCGCAGGTACCGAGTCAATTCCCAATCACAGTCAGATTCGTCTTATATTTGCCTTGGCAAACTGCGAAAGCAGCTCAGCCTCACCTCAGCGGGGCGGCTGAGGAAGGGCCATAGTACATCTGGTAAGTATTAAGAATTCTCGTAGAAACAAAAGCGGATGCTTTTTTGATTCTACTTCGAATAATACTTACCAGATGTACTATTATGATAAACTCCGGATTTCGACAGCCAGGAAATGCCGGTGGGAGGAGGTGAGGCTCGAACCAGCACTCATCAACCATCCAACAGAGAAGGTTGTGAAGAGACTAAAACCCTGGCATACGCTTGGGTTCTGCTATCTGACTCATAGAGTGCTAAACTTCCATGGTCTAGACCGCGCTCCCCCCCCTCTTTTGTCCGCACAAACCAGAGGGATGTCCATGGGGATGCAACACCCACCAGACCCGTGTCAGCCCCAAGTCTCAGCTAGGGCAGTCCAGTAGAGTGCAAAGAAGCTACTACAACTTCAAATCTTTGAAAAAACTATCAGTATATCGATTAGATTTTCAAATTGGAATGAGTCTCATGTCTGTATGAGAGGATAAATATACTCTTGTACCAGACTATTCACTTACTCAGTCTGGTATTTCGACTGGAAGTAAACATATTTATAGTCACTTAATTAATGTAAACACTCACCATTTTTGAGTGGTCGATCCGTTCTTGATCATCACAGGAGCTAGGCCCAATCCACGGTCGTACTCAGTCATGTGCATAGCGCTTGGTCAGTGTAGGCGGAAGGCTTTTGTGATGTGTGCGAAGTAGTGGTCGGACGTGGCTTAGTTTAGGTTCGACAGATTGGCGACGGCTACTGGATTAAGTGTGCTGGAGATGTCTCGAAGGTAGAAATCAGTGAATGACGACTCGGCATGCCATTGTGCTACAGACATCACCTGCTCTAAAGAGACACCCTTATAAAGGGCCGATGATGCTGCTAGTGCTTGGACCTCATGGGCATTCGCACGATCAATCTGCTTTCCTGTAGCGATCTTGTGCGACATCTGAATAGCGTCAACTATCCAACGAGAAATAGTATCTTTCGAAGCACGTAAATGGGGAGCTTTGAGACATAACCACAGAGATTTCGGGTCGTCTATCCACTCAGAAGTACGTTTCTTATACATCTTTAGACATCTGACAGGACACCAAGCACAAGAATTTGGGTCATGTCTAGTTAAACTTGGCAAATTGATCGGCTGTCCTGGATATTTAAGTGACTGATTCTTTGCCAGGAAACAAAGACGTGGAAGTAATCTTAAACCTTCACCCGTGACGACAAAACGGTCTTGTTCGGCAGAAAGCGCATGAATCTCGCTTCTCCTTCTCGCCGACGCTGCTGCAACCAAAAAAACTGATTTAATAGTTAACAGTTTAATGTCAATAGATCTAATCGGTTCAAAGGGAGCATGCCCTAAAACCTGTAGAACAAGAGATAGATTCCATGATGGGATAGGAATTGGCTGTCTAGGTCGCAGATTGCTCATTCCTTTGATAACTTCATTCAAGGTGTCATTCTCCACTCCCCCAATGGTGAGACTAGGAATGACAGAAGCTAATGCAGACTTATATGCTGCTAGGGTAGAAGGTACAAGTTTGTCAACTTCGTATAAATGACAGATAAAATCTGCTACGTGTTGAACAGATGCAGAAAAGGGATCAATATCTCTTCTCTCACACCACTGTGCAAATTTGTTGATTCTATAATTATATGTTTTTGTGGTCGAAACTCTTCTGGCCGAAGCAACAAACTTCGCTGCTTGCTCAGAAAAGCCACCCTCAATTGCACGCTGCTTGACAACATCCATGCAGTCAATTTGAACATTTCTGGTCTGTCGTGAAGGTACAGACCCTTGTTCTGAGAGATTACATCTCTTGTGTCTGGAAGAGGGATTGGACTGCAGACCAGAAGGTCCAGCAGATCCGTAAACCATGATCGGCCTGGCCAATAAGGAGCGATCAGTAGTACTTGGCACATCCCCTCTCTTATCTTTGCCAGAACTTTCGGGATGAGAATTGTTGGAGGATACGCATACGCGTACATTCCCTTCCAACTTATCGCCAGTGCGTCTACTGCTAGAGCTAACGGGTCCGGGATCGGTGACACGTACGTGACCATCTTTGCGTTTTTCTTCATTGCAAATAGGTCGACATTTGGCTTGCCCCATTGTTTGAATAGAACCTCCGCTACCACTTGGTTGAGCTGCCATTCCGTCGGACGACAAACCGTCCTTCGACTGAGAGCATCCGCTAAGATGTTCAATCTTCCTGGAATGTGTGCTGCCCGAAGAATAATATTCCTCTCTTGGCACCACAGCAGAAGGTTCCAAACCATCATACACAACTCCGGTGATCTTGTCCCGCCCTGACGGTTCAAATAAGACACCACTGTTGAGTTGTCTGTCCTTACTAGGACAATTTTGTCTTGAACTAGACCCTCGAACTTCTGCAGTGCTAATACCACCGCTAATAGCTCGAGCACATTGATATGTTTCTGCGCATTGGTCCGATCCCATTCCCCTGACACTGACTGATTGTCCAATACCGCTCCCCAACCTGTCAACGACGCATCCGTGAATATGGACATCTGAGGTTGAGGAGGTTGTAGAGGAACACCTCGCAGGAGATTCTGTTCCGACAACCACCACTGAAGGTGGAATATCAATGGTTCTCTTACTGGTATTCTCAGAGATAACGGATCTGTTCTCTGTGACCAGAACGACATCAAATACATCTGAATCGGCCTGCGCCTGAGCGCCGCATATGGCACCACCTTCTCCAGAGATACTAGTAAACCGAGTATTCTGAGAAATTGACGCGCCGTCAGATAGGCTCCTAGAGAAACTGACTCCAATACTGCAATCAGGCTTCTGACTCTGCTCTCCGCCGGAAAAGCTACGCCGTCCCTGAGATTGAAAAAAATTCCCAGATAAACAAACTCCTGGGATGGAGTCAGTTCTGATTTCTCTAGATTCACAATCCATCATAGCTTCTTCAATAAGTCTAGGACTACCTTCAGATTGCTGCGCAGTGACTGGATTCCCCGCCTTTAGCAGCCAGTCGTCTATGTAAGTGTGAACAGCTATGTTTCTCCTGCGAAGTAAAGAAGTCATGGCGAGAACCACCTTGGTGAAGACCCTCGGAGCCGTGGTCAGGCCGAATGGAAGAGCATTGAATTCCCAAACACTGTCTTGGAATGCAAACCGCAGGTACTTCTGAAAGGGAATTGACATTGGAATATGAAAATAAGCATCCTTCAGATCTATTGATACCGCCCACATGCCTTTCCTGAGCCCTGTCATCACCGCTGCTACCGTCTCCATCTGAAACCTGGGAGAAAGAATAAATTTGTTCAACGGTTTGAGATTGAGAATTGGTCTCCACCCTCCGGTACGCTTCGGAACTAGGAACATAATCGAATAGAAGCCCAGTGATGACTGATCGGCGACCAGGTGAATCGCCCTCTTCTGACGAAGCGATTCTATCTCTGACTGAATGGCAACTAGACGGTCTAATTCCCTTGGAATAGGAGTCCATATTGGAGTCGAGGTTAACGGAACTAACGATTGATGGATGAGCCAGTCCGGATCGTAGCCGTTTCTTATCCACTGACAGACTAAATAGTCGCGCACGACCTGTTCCCATTGGCTTAGGAATAGCTGAAGTCTGCCTCCGACGGAAGGAATCTGCACACAGTTGTCGGTCGAGATTAGCCGACAAGACGCTACATCGCTTGGGTGAAGATTCTCGACTCCATTTGTTTCCAAAGCCGCCGGTATTGATTCCGCCGGAAACCCGTCAGGAACGAGCCCCACGGCCGCCCCGCGGCTTCTTGTGGTATGACGGTCCGGAACCGCCGCCACGACTATCCTTACGGTAGCCGCCACGGCCCGAACCGCCACCCTTCCTGTCGTCCTCATACGGCCTCTTACTAGAGGGCTTGTATGTGGACGAACGGCCAGGCCCTTGTGCTCCGGATGGCCTATGGGCATCACGGGCAGAAGGACGGAAGGGCGATCTAGGACGCTGCCTCTGCTGCTCCTGTCGGGTTGACGGTAGGACTGTTGCGGCTGAGTCCTCTTGGTCGACTTCCACGACTTGCCGACCACCTCTTGCTCCGCCACCATCGATGCAACTTTAGAAAGCGCTTGCCGTGCCGAGCCGCCGAACAAGCCTGGACCTATGAAAGGCGCGGAAGATAACGCTGCCCTCATTTCCGGTCCTGGTTCCACACAATCGAGAACCATTCTCCGTCGCTCTGCTAAAGTTCTTGTGATCACCCTGGCCAGGCAATCCTGAGACAGGCGCATGGTGTCCCGAACAACTCCGGGAGCAGCCTCTGGCACCTGTCCGCCTTCCGCCGTGCAGTCCAGCATACCCTGCAAGACGGTACACCCGTGCGACAGCGCAGCCATGGCTGCCCTAGCCGCATCCTCAATGAGCGTGAGCTCATTAAACGGGTCTTTGTTGGTCTGAGAAACCAAGGGACGTGACCGCCCCTTGGCCTTCCCAGCCAACGGCCTATTCAGCGCCTCACGTTCCGCAACGGAAAGCCGTGGAACTCTGGCGTACTGATGATAGGCCTGCTCCGGAAAACGGACCCTACTCCTTATCCCCTTCGGGGCCTTGGGCAACGCATAGTCTGGCTGAACCAGACGATATGCCGCAACTTCCAACATGTCAGAAGTCTGCGTGTCCAAGGGGAGTGTAGGCATGGCCGAAGAGCCACTGGACAGAGCGCTAGCCGCACGCTCTGACATCCGCTCCATCGCCGGATCGCGCTGAGATCCTAGATCCGATGCCAACCCGAGACGATTGGTCATCCATCCAAGGACCTGCACCCATTCAGCTTCGGCGCAGAAAGCGGAATCGTCCATTAAAGAACTCCCGTTTTCATCCTCCCTCTCTCCCTTAGATGAGAGGGCCACCGACGATCCTTGCTGAACGCTACGATAAACGTCTCTGCCAGGACAGAGCGCATCCATAGCGCGACTACCAGCGGCACCAGTATCCAACGAATCGCCGGATACGGATTCTCCGCAGTCCATCGGCTCCAACACGGGATCCGGGACTACGACCGCCTCAATCACGGCTGGCACTGTCACTCCGATAGGAGCCGCGCCTAACGCCGTCGGGATAGCCGTCGGAACCGCAAACCACGGCTCCGCCGGCATATCCGGTTGCACAAATGACGGATGAAAAATGCCCGACGGAACGTCGACATCACCATCCGCCTGGCAAACCCGTACAAATCCCGAGGGAGACCCCTGGGACGTACAAGGCATTGCCGACATTGAAAGATCCGGCATGCCGGAATCTTCCATCAACAGGAATTCTTCCTCCTCTACCGACGGCTCTTGAGCCGAGGACAGAGAAGGGTCAGGTGCATGACCCTCAGCAGAACTAGCCGGACCACCTAATGGTTGCCCTGCACCAGCTTGCCTCACCGGGACCGTGGACTGTAATGAATCAAACATGGCCTTGAACTGGGCCGCCCATACGCCCAGTGCTGAATCCATCCTCTCATTCAGCCGACCTTCCAGTCCAACCAACGACGCTTGCTGCCGCTTCACTGCCTTATCCTTCTCTATACGCTCCAGCCTCGCCCGTCGATCCCTGTCAAACTCAGCCACCATTGCCGACGACCACTTGGCGCACACATCACACGGGCTTCCGACCTTACACTTCGCACACGCCACACAGTGATGACCCAGATACTTCCGTTTCATGAACCTGTTGCACTTCTGGCACAACGTATCTGGGTTCTTCGGTTTCTGCGAACACAGAGAAGAATTAAAACGCTGCACATGACAAGTGATGACGAGCAATACGCACAATAGACTTGATAGTTAAGATTTCTTAAACACATTAACTTTCTCTTAAATTAATGATAACAAGTCTTAGGCAGGAAATATTTGAAACTTTTTTGAGTGAAAATTTTTTTAAAAAACACAACTTAGCCTTTAACTAACGTTAAATAACCAAGAATAAATCGCCGATCACTACAAACACCCTCGACAACTAAGCGAGAGCTAAGATCGGCGACAACAGAGTGCCTGGATACACCAAGGCAAGAACGACATAATTCATGGGCGCCGCCATCTTGGCCAAGGACGCATCCATCTTAGAGGAACCGAGTCGCAAGAGAAATTTAACCGAGTACCCGAATTAAAACTAAAAGTCAACGGGTACAGAAGCGACTCCAACAATGGCTAACATTATAAAAAATGTGCCAATTTAAGGAAATTTCAAACAGTCATTATGGCACGAATGTATAAATTCTAGATTGATACAACCTGCCCCTGTGATGATTTCCCGAGTTCCTCCATGAATCCAGCGATGTAATCGTACAACACAACTGATTAACTGCTTAAATTGCAAGATTTGAGCACTCTAAAAAACACAACTTTGAAAAAGCGCAAAATAGACGAATCTGCCTGTGATTGGGAATTGACTCGGTACCTGCGGCTATGGTATTCCCGGACACAGTATGGGCAGGACCAGGAGAGTGCGGAGTTTTAATTGTTTATTTTGAGCTAGACTAGATAATAGACATTATCATAATAGTACATCTGGTAAGTATTATTCGAAGTAGAAACGTCCAGCCTCATGTGCTGGAGTAGCTGGAACAGTTCACTTGCCTGATGAACGGACAGAGTTGTAAGTCTTCGGTGAACGTGGTAGATGACAATCTGTTCCACAAGATGGTGGGGGAGGATGAGAATCTCACTTCCAATTCTAATGTCGACCTGGCTCACCTCCCTCCATGCAACTCTGCTCTGAAGTTGCAAGTCCAGAATATCAACCACCGTGTCGCCTTGTACAAGTGAAAACATTTTGGATAACCCCAAACCATATGATTATGGGCAGGGATGGATGAGGACTGACGAAGGCGTGCTAGAACTGGTGTGGTCCTGCGGTCCTATACAGCCAACCTCGCTGGTTGCTCTCCTGGGCACTGGTGATCGTGAAGAGGAGGATGAGGAGAAAGAGGAAAAGGTTGACTTTGACAGTGTCTTTGAAAGCGATGATGAGTGATGCATATGATAGTGGAGAACCCTTCAATTGCAATATTTGAAGACGTCTTCTGTTCTGCTACTATCTACCTCAATAAATAAATTGATAAATGATTTTAGTGGAATTTCTGTATTAAAAAAACCCTTGAATTGACCCATAGCATGTGCCCTAACTCTGTGATCACAAGAACAATTTTTAATCATTGCCCTAAAAAGCACTTAGAAACAGTGTTGCAACTATATAGACGAATTCGAACTCAAAACATCAATTCTCAGACTGAAATCACCTAAAATGACCTTGAATTGACGATTATCATAAGACCATGACCTCTAATCGCAAAAATAAAGCCATTTTCGGACTCAGCCACCTAAAAACACCTTATAAATCATGCCATTCGACAATGTAGGTGCATCCTCTTTTGGGGCCCCAGGAGCCTGAAAAGGGTATGTGGGACATCCGGATGACCTTTTACCATAGCTCATCGTTTTCTACACATTTTTTCTGATCTAGAAAGTATGATTAGAAGTTGATTTCCGGGGGGTGCACGATATCCCTTTCTTCCCACCCAACTACATCGCAATGCTGGTTTTGGCTGACTTGATCATGCAATGGTGACCATTATTCCTACCTCTGTCTGTCTGTAGTCCAAGACCTGAATCAACAAGACGACAAACTCCTGAACACAAACACACGGAAATGGTGACACACGACTGGAATCTGCAGATGACAACTGAAACAAAACATCAACAGACGCAGAGTTATCGCTAGGAATACAATTTTCATGATGACCTCTGGTGGTTGGGGGTTATAATGAAATTTGCAATATTGTTGATTTTGTTAGGTTTCTTACACAGAAATGGTCCAAAGAAGCTATGAAATTTCAATCCAATCAGACCAACAGAAGTGGTGGTATCATCTGCAAACCAATTATAAGTGTTGGTTGTCATACTGGAATTCAGATCTTTATTGAATTCGATAGGCTTTTTCTCTCAGGCGTAGACATCACATAGTTGAATGAAGCTATAAATTTTCAGCCGTATACAACAAACCGTACAAGAGATATCATCTGGAGACCATTTTTCAAGATCGCTGTTGGTGAGCATATTGGATTTAAGATTATCATCAATTTTGATTGGATTCTTACTCAGCCATATTCCCGTGAACTTATCAAGTGAAATTCGGTTTTGAAACTTCATCTGACTAGGTCTGTGGGAAAAGCATATTGGCAAACCAGAGCATAAAGGCGTAAGTCAGCACCACCTCCGATTGCAGTCTAGTTGTCCTTTTATTATTTCTTTCATTCACTCAGCTAACAGATTAACTATAATGCATGCCCGTTATATAATGCTCTAAGCTTATAATGTAAATGGTTCATTTCATGATATAGCTATGTACATGAATATTGATGAAATAGATATAGCGTAGATATAAACCTCGCTAAACTTGGTATCTGAATGGAGATTGGAGTTAAAGTTAAATCTGGTAGCGGGAATACATCTATGACCTGTTTTAAATAGTGATCTATTTCCAGCTTCTAGGCTGAAGCTGAGACTTAACTCCGCTTATTGAATTCGACCGATGAAGTTTCAAAGCAATCCCGCAAACAGTAGTCTGGTTATCAGCTGGAAACATGATATTGGATTTTGGATCATCATACATTTCAAAAGGTATCTTTCACAGACCTAGTCCAATTCCTAGTCAAACCGATCCAATAAATATTTGTGGAGTTTTTGTTTAGAAACCACTAGCCCCAACCATTGTGATAGCTATGGTATATGGAACAAACCTGGTTATATCTGTGTGAAGCCATGCTTATAACATCCCATACAAGCAGTCTCAGAACCTGTACAAAAACTCCCTCATCACATGGTTCACTGCCAGCAGCATAACACCAATTCTCCGTCAACAACATGTCTGAAAATGAACATGTCACAAAAGTCAGCATCTGCTATGTTCAAAATCTGTCAAGAAAATACACATGTTCTATACATTGGGCACAGTTGGCCATTTCAGGACAAGAGAATATTCTTAGAAAACTTACCACTGAAATGACTGGTTCAGATACTATATGAATCAGTTAGTCCGGTGGTAGGTTTTCTGATATATGTATCCAGCCAGTCATTCCAGTCATAAGTTTTCTAAATTCTTCTTCTCTTGGCCCGTGAATGAACATTTCTCATGATGATTACATAAGATTTTTGGGCTGGGTTAGCCAATAAAGGGTCGAAGACTTTTTAATTAAGATTATCCACCCCTTCCCCCACTCAGCACACTGTCTGTGGAACACTATAGCAGCAGCAGAGGGTTGATTAATTAATATCTCATCCATGTCTCCCTCATTCTCGACCATTTGCTAAGTACAAAAACCAGCTTGATGTCATTTCATAAATGTGGTACCGATACCTTTTTTTTCTGATTCATAGATAGTGAAAGAATATTTCAGGGAAAAGAAGCCGATTTTACCTAGTAAAACCACAGACCAGGTTTCAAGAAAATGATGTAGAATGACTGAGCATATTTATAAATGGTTACTGATATTTATCAATCTTTTCATCACTGAAATCACAGAATCTCAATTTCAAAGCAACCATATATACAGGTAACCTGTTGAATATTTTAAAAACAACTCGACAAGAAACTGTTGCTGGTTTATTTTTACTGTATTACGTTAACCGAGCCAGTCATTCCAGTGGTAAATTTTCAAAAATAAGTCTTCTCTTGCCTGCAAATGGACCTACAATAAGCAAATATTTTGATTCTGACAATTAAAAGATTAAAAATCTCGCTGTCAGAGAGATGATGTCACCAATTTAATCTAGAGATAGAACGCAGTAACACTTGCAAAATGGAGATGTTAGTTTTCTGGGAGTACTAATTTCATAAATATTATGAAACAAATTTACTGAATAGTGAATAACATTCAACATTATACAGAATGCATGAAATTGGCAACGTTCAGGTGATTGACATGTACATTTGCAATTTTACCTGGTTTATATTTCTCTACTAGAATCAGAATTTCAATGGCACTCCACCAAACATCAAGTCCAGCATGAAATACAGCAGATCCATTTTTTGACTGAAAGAAAGGTATGGCACATGTCACACAGACAAATCTGAATTAGACATCATGCATAAATTGAAAGTTAATATAGGGATCCATCTCTAGCTATGCCCCGCCAATTTCCCTTTAAGCTCCACCCATTTTATGCATGTTTTTAAATGATTTTACCACTAAACCCTGAATCTCACTCGCAAGGTAACTATACATGTAAGCAGTTGAATATTTTGAAACTAATTTGATTGGCAGCAACAGCTCCCAGTTAAATTAGTTCCAAATTACTGAACAGAATGTATATTAAATTGTAACTTCACCAGACCTACAATTCAGACACATTGATGATGGACCACTGTCACATTGATGATGGATCACTGGGACATTCATGATGGACCACTGGCACATTCATGATGGATCACCGGCACATTCATGATGGATCACTGGCACATTCATGATGGATCACTGGCACATTCATGATGGATCACTGGCACATTCATGATGGATCACTGGTACATTCATGATGGATCACTGTCACATTCGTGATGGATCACTGGTACATTTGTGATGGATCACTGTCACATTCATGATGGACCACTGGCACATTCGTGATGGATCACTGTCACAATCATGATGGATCACTGGTACATTCATGATGGATCACTGTCACATTCATGATGGACCACTGTCACATTCATGATGGATCGCTGTCACATTCGTGATGGATCACTGGTACATTCGTGATGGATCACTGGTACATTCATGATGGATCACTGTCACATTCGTGATGGATCACTGGTACATTTGTGATGGATCACTGTCACATTCATGATGGACCACTGGCACATTCGTGATGGATCACTGTCACAATCATGATGGATCACTGGTACATTCATGATGGATCACTGTCACATTCATGATGGACCACTGTCACATTCATGATGGATCGCTGTCACATTCGTGATGGATCACTGGTACATTCGTGATGGATCACTGGTACATTCATGATGGATCACTGGCACATTTATGATGGATCACTGGCACATTCATGATGGACCACTGTCACATTCATGATGGATCACTGGTACATTCATGATGGATCACTGACACATTCGTGATGGACCACTGGCACATTCATGATGGATCACTGGCACATTCATGATGGATCACTGGCACATTCGTGATGGATCACTGGCACATTCATGATGGATCACTGACACATTCATGATGGACCAGTGTCACATTCATGATGGATCACTGGTACATTCATGATGGATCACTGACACATTCATGATGGATCACTGTCACATTCGTGATGGACCACTGTCACATTCGTGATGGATCACTGGCACATTCGTGATGAATAACTGGCACATTCGTGATGGATCACTGGCACATTCATGATGGATCACTGGTACATTCATGATGGATCACTGACACATTCGTGATGGACCACTGTCACATTCATGATGGATCACTGGCACATTCACGATGGATCACTGGCACATTCACGATGGATCACTGGCACATTCATGATGGATCACTGGCACCTTTATGATGGACCACTGGCACATTCATGATGGATCACTGGCACATTCATGATGGATCACTGTCACTTTCATGATGGGTCACTGGTACATTCATGGTGGATCACTGGCACATTTATGATGGACCACTGGCACATTCATGATGGATCGCTGGCACATTCATGATGGATCGCTGTCACTTTCATGATGGGTCACTGGTACATTCATGGTGGATCACTGGCACATTCATGGTGGATCACTGGCACATTCATGATGGATCACTGGCACATTCATGATGGACCACTGGCACATTCGTGATGGATCACTGGTACATTCGTGATGGATCACTGGCACATTTATGATGGATCGCTGGCACATTCATGATGGATCTCTGTCACATTCATGATGGATCACTGTCACATTCATGGTGGATCACTGGCACATTCATGATGGATCACTGGCACATTCATGATGGATCACTGGCACATTCATGATGGACCACTGGCACATTCATGATGGATCACTGGTACATTCGTGATGGATCACTGGCACATTCGTGATTGATGCTGTGATGCATTCCTGATTGTTCACTGGCACATTCGTGATGTACATCTTTTTGATTTTGACGTCAGCAAACAAGTGACATACTTTATTATGTCAGATACTTGAGTGACAAATTGGATCCCTCAGTTATTGATAACACTCGAGTGACAACCAGAACTGTATATGTATGACATATAATACCGATGACTTCATGTGTAGGTGAAAATTACAGGCTTTTCTGCTATCAAGTGCTCTCCATGATAGCTGGCTTTGAATCGACTGTCTAGCCAAGACATAACTGTTTAAATAGTGGAAATCTAAGAGGTGCCAATAGCTTAGTTACTACAATGCATACACACTCTTACTGCTAAACCAGACAGAAATATGTCATTAATTTCATACTTACCGTACTTGACCGATGGTCTGTAGCGGACAGATGTTGCTGAAGTTCTGATAGTCTGCCCACATACAGAAGTAGACCATGCAATTCATGTAGAATGTGACTAATGACTTCATCATGACTACCTGCTTGAAGAGATCTAACACAAGAGAAAATAATTATAACAGACCGTTATATTTAGTGGAAGAACTTTGCGAATTCTTTAAGATATAAGACATAAAGTCTTGAATACTTGTAAAGCACTTTGACTGGAGGTTGCTGCTGCATTGTTTAAAATATTCATCAGCTGACATGTGTGACTTGAATTTAAAATTAAACAGTTGGATTTCAGTGATGATCTGGATATGGATATGGCATTAAGTATGATAACGTGAAGAAAATCAGCAAGATATTAAATCACTTTATCATGAGGCAAATGGATGCCATGTTGAAGTTTGAAAATAATCTGATTGAAAGTTGGTGATGCCTATCTTAATTCTTTAACTCTCATATCAGCCAAAAACGGCTTCTGCAGTGGTCTTGAGAAATGTCCATTTGCAGACCAAGAGAAAACCGAGTCATTCCAGCACTAAATTTACAAAAATAGTCTTCTCTTGAGAAATTTGAAATTTTCATGAACAAAATCTAGGGTTAAAGGGTTAATGATCAAGATTTCTGTGAAAATTGAAATTTTTGCTTAGTGAATGCCTATTTGTAGGTTGCGATTACTTTTGAAAATTTACTAGTGCAATAACTGGATGGGCCATTGAGTCAGTCATTCCGGTGGTAAATTTTCAAAAATAGTCTTCTCTTGGCCTGCAAATGCCTGGTTTTGGCGGGTTGACTATTTTAGGACTAAGACACCAGTAACTTTCAAGCAGGGTGCATATCATAGATATACATATTCAAGAGAAAACAGTGATGAAGATAACAACATGGAAGCTGTTAACCCTCGAATTTGTTAACAAAAATTTCAATTTTGTCATATAAAATGTCCATTTGCAGACCAAGAGAAGACTTTTTGAAAATTTTCCACTGGAATGACTGGCTCGATAATCATAGTTGGCTAATATGAGCGATAAAGAGTTAACCTGTACATGGATGTATGCAAGGTGTTAAACTATTTCATTCTTAACGATCGGAATCCGAGATCACTTTACAGTTATTATGATCTACGGTATGGGGGTAGTCCTGGAAAAGATGTAGTGAGGATGTGCGCCTACCCATTGCTATTGTACCTACCTCGCACTTGCATCAGTTATAATGTACTTCAGAGCATCCAGCATGTATTTCAGTTGCTGTCTCAGGACTATGATCAGAGGGCCTGGAGCGTGAAAACAAAAATAAACTGCAATATTGTACGACTGACTACAACATTCAGAATGGCCTCATCTGTTTATTTAACCCTTTAGCACCCATGACACCATTAGACAGAAACACTCATGCTGGCCAAAATGCAGTTTCTGCAGTGGTTTTGAGAAATGTTTTGCAGACCAAGAGAATACTATTTCTGAAAATTTACCCCTGCAATGACTGGCTGTATAATCGAGTCAGTCATTCTAGTGATTACTGAAATAATTTTTTGTCTGCAAATCGACATTTTCTATGAGAAAATAGAAATTTATTTTTACAGAGCTTATAACAACTCCGTGTAAATTGTCAACCATGCGGTTTCAGAATACGCAACATGTTTTCAGATTACAAGAAATGAGTGTTTCTTTTGCAAAATAGTTTTCTGCTAGAAATCAACATATCTTGTCTTGTCAGGCCTGTGATTAGCATCATATGACACTTACCTGTGTCAGAGCTTCGAGAGAGATTCTCTAATCTTGTAAACCATTGTCTAAAATTCAATTAAAATAATCAAAGAAATATTAATTAGCTTAGTCCTTTAACCATTTAATAGTCAAGATGGCCAAAGTGGCTATTGTCTTGAGAAATGGCTATTTGCAGACTTGATAAGTTGGTTACCAAACCAGTCATTCCAGTGGCAAATTCTATTCTCTTTGCCTGCAAATGGATGCACACGAAGTGAAAATCTGGAGTTTCTTACCCAATGGACCTTTCCAGTTTTTGCTAAGCCCTGCCCACCTCTACCTACGCTCCACCCACACCTCGCTCATATTGGGATCGATCAATCTCTGAACTCCCTGACTATCAATTTCCAGAAAACTATACAGATAAGCTGTTTAATATTTTTAAACTACTTTGACTAGGTGCTGTTGCTGCCATAGCGCCCAGTCAAAGTAGTCTCAAAATATTAAACAGAATCTATTAAATAGGAAAGACATACAATTTGTACAACAATGCATAGTCCATCTTCAAATACGCATTTGTGACGTACTTGTCTATGCCATTCATGACGTCATGATGACATCATCCATTATGAAGTCATTCTTACACGTCACATAGTTGATTATGACATCATATTATGGATGGTTAAGTGGAAAGGTCCATTGTGAGGACACAATCTTCACCTGACGCTGGTGGTTACTGATATGTCAAGTGTCAGATTGACATATTTTTGATAAATAACACATTTTTGGCTTGACCTTTTAAGTCTCAAATTTGCTAGAAAAATTTCTTATAACAATATCCATTTCCAGACCAACATTTGAAGATTATTTTTCAAATTTTTTGAAAATAGTCTTCTTTTGGTCTCTGCAAATGGATATTTCTAAAAACTCCTGCATAAGTTGTTTTGGCTGGCTTGAGTGTTAAGGCCTAGGAAGTATCCATACTCAGTATTTATGAACTGTATGTGTCTTGAAGCAATAGGATGGGCATAATATTCACGATTATCATGTGCAGACATTTCTCATTGATGCAACCATCACCTAAATTTGGCATACTACAAGGAGCACAAATACAGTAGTATTAAGCAAGAGGCACCAAAGTCAAATCATTTTCTAAATATCAAACACCTTTTCATTTCCACTGCCTGAAGTTGAGATACAGGCAACTAGATTTCATCAGTGGACAGTCCCAGGGGATTATAAACCAATATATGTATGATAGCTATCGGGAGTGAAAATATTTTTAGGCGGCCAAAACCTGCCAAATTTGAGTGGTCTGGAAATGCGTAGCTATCTATTCTGCATGGAGCAGCCACTAGCTATAGAATGACAGAATCTGTAGAGTATGATACGTACGAAACAATGAGATGCACTCACACAAACATTCCTCTAATCAGCCATCATCAAACATAACACTGCACTTCTCAAAGCAATGATAGAATGTACAGGAACTATGATAATTGTGTTAAATAGAAACAGGATTCAACGGCAGTACTTTTTAAGACAAACTTATTAGTTTATTTTGATGAGCTTTCATACATAAATGTGCTTCCTCGGCTCACCTGAAGAAGTATTTATGTGCGAAAGGTCATCAAAACAAACTAGAGGTTAGTCAATTACGATGTCATATGTATACACTCAGCCTGAGGCGGCTACCTAACTTGTTCATAATTGTGATGATCTATACAGCATAGACAGGCACATACTTTGAAAACTGAAACAGTTGATTAACATGCTCGTCTAAATCACAGGTGGCGAATGTAAGCTCAAACATTTCCACAGTCGGAGAGCTGAAGTCGTCACTAAACACGGGCATCACATGATGATCTGTGCCACACACACTAGAAATAATACACATCTGTAACATTAATATATAGTGGTCAAGCTGGTCAAAACCGGCCTCTGTATATGGTCTTGTGGAATGTCCATTTACAGGCCAAGAGAATACAATTTTTGAAAACTTACCACTGGAATGCCTGATAATTCATGATAAATTTTCAAAAATTTTATTTTTTGGGCCTGTAAATGGACATTTAATCGGCAGACATTTAAATTTTCTTGACCAACTTTGACCATTAAAGTGTTAGTAATATTAACGTAATCTTTGTAAGGAATGCATATTTTACATGTACTTTTAAACAACATATAATAAATAATTGTCAAATAAGCAAATATTCTAAATTATGAATAATAAATTAAACTTGTCCGAGACAATCATATTAATGACCACCGAAATGAAGTAATGACAGGTTGTCTTTAACAAAGGGCAGTTTCTGTTGGCTGTTATTTTTAGGGGGTAAACTAAATAGGTAGTGGTCCTCTGAACATCTGTCTTGACCATCTCCTGTGGTTTTCCTTCATTAACGGTCACCTTGACCAAAAACTAGCTTCTGTCTTGAAATGTTCATTTGCATGTAAAGAAAAGACTATTTTTGGAAATTTACGACTGGATTGAATGGTTCACTAATCGAGGCAATGATTTAATATACATTTTTTAAGAGAATGGCCTTCTCATGGTCTGCATCTAAACAGTAAGCGTGCTACCGTTTATTGACCACTCTTGATCATTAACTCTTTCAATGACAAATACCTGAAAAAAATTAAATTCTTTACGATATAAAACTTATTTTGTTGAATATTTTGAAATTAATTTGACTTCGTCAAATTAATTTCAAAATATTCAACAGTTATCCTGTATAGTTGCCTTAAAAATGAGATACTGGGAATTCATCAGTGAAAGGGCTAAAGGATTAAAACACCATCTTCAAGTCCCAAAAATCCACTTGGTCATTCAACCGTTATTACTAAATTTTACACACATGTTTAACCCTTTAACCCTTGAATTTCTTTCATGAAAATTTAAATTTTCTAACAGAAAATGTCCATTTGCAGACCAAGAGAAGATTATTTAAAAAAATTTACCACTGGAATAACTGGCTCGGTTATCGAGCCATTCATTCCAGTGGTAACTTTTCAAAAATAGTCTTCTCTCGGTCTGCAAATGGACATTTCCCAAGACCACTGCAGAAGACGTTTTGGCTGATATGAGTGTTAAAGGATTTTAAATAGGATATTTGGAACGCTACCTACTCTTGCTAATTAACCAAAATATACATGTAGTCATTGCTACTCAGCACGAATGTTATAGTCGGCGACATTTAGCTGAGAAAGTTTAGATGTACCCAATGTGTTCATAACATCACAAACCTCTCCAAACTGCCCGTCTTCAGAGGACCATCAGCACTGAACGCCACACCCAAAGGAGTTACTTGCCCTTTGCATACAAAGCACGTACCTGCAGCATAGCGTGACTCTGAAAATACATACCAGGATTTTAAGCGAAAAAATAAATTAAAGTCTAAATTTATACCGTAATGTTAATCAAAGGATGTAAGAATTGACCCATGGAACCTGTACAGTATAACTCAGATGTAATTTCAAATGTTTCCAGTACAAAATCTAAAATACTGTTGAATATTTTGAACATAATTGGATTGGAGGCAGCAATGGCGTCTAATACAATTATGTTCAAAATATCCAATAGAACATCTTTTACGGTTACCAGCTAACAACATGTTTCTATTTTTATTTTGGAAACATGTTATTTCTGAGCTGTACTGTATCACCCACATGGCAACTAGGCTTGGTGCGAGTATTGCTTTGAGTGATCACGATCAATTATTAGAATAATTGTGATTACGCGAATGCGGTGATTAATAAGCCTGGGTGCAAATTACACATACATACCGGTAACAACAAAGGCATATCAATTACGAAAGCTGCAATGGTGGTTAGAAATGTCCATTTGTAGGCCAAGAGAAGACTATTTTTGAAACTGTATCAATGGAATGACTGGTTCGGCGATCAAGCCAGTCATTCTAGTGATACATTTTCAAAAAATAGTCTTCTCTTGGCCTACAAAAAAAAAATAATCGCTGAAAAAGGTCTTGAAAGGTTCGTGACCGATCACATTAAAGAGTATGCCTAAATGAAGAAGTAGGTTTTGAAATATTTTATGCAGTAGACATTATTCACGATTATTTAATTTTAATCATTTAAAATCATGATTTAAAAAATAATCATGATTTTCAATTTAATTGCGTAATCATATAAAGCCTAATGAATATTTTCTGGAAAATTTTCCAGAAAAATCAGAAAATTTTCCATTTATGTCCTAGATGTAGTTTTTCGTATTAAGTTAAATACTTAATTAGAATTATTCTTTTCAAATCAGAACAAATGACATCATATGCATTATGCATAGGCCTATATCAAATTACAAAATATTTAGCGATAAATGTAAATGGTTAAAGAGCTGCTGGAATAAAATCCAGTTTTAAAAAACTGGTAGAAGACTGGTGTGAAATTTGGACACAATGTTGCTGAAAGTTGTTGCTGTCTTACATGTAGTCCATGTAAGCATTCTTAACCTTTTAATGCTAGTCACAGAAAACTGAATTTCCAGACAATGATACAGGCAAATATTTGAATATTTTGAAACTAATTTGACTGGAAGCTGATGCTGCATCAACAGCTCCCAGTCAAATTAGTTTCAAAATATTCAACAGACTATTAATTTATCAACCTTGGCATATACATGCATTGTTAAGTTTAATCATATGCAATGTAACAAAAGTAGGTCACACCTGGTTTCTCAATTCAATATGTTCAGCTCGTTTAATCCCAACAAGTATTGGAGTATTAGTATTAACATAAAACATGTTGCTGGTGCACTTTTTACACCCCGTCAAAAAATTTGGTGGGGTATTATGTAATGGCGCCGTCCGTCCAGGCGGGCATCAGAGTAGTTTCTGGATGATAACTCCGTTACCGTTTATCGGATCATACTGAAACTTCATAGGGTGGTTGGACTAGGTCTTGGGAAGAAACCTATCAAAATCGACGATGATCCGAACTCCAAGATGGCCACCAGCCACCGACGGCCATCTTGAAAATTGGTTTTCGGATGATAACTCCATTACCGTTTATCGGATCGCTTTGAAACGTCATAGGGTGGTTGGACTAGGTGTGGAGAAGAAACCTATCGAAATTGACAATGATCTGAAATTCAGGATGGCCACCGCCCACCATCTTGAAAATTGGTTTCCGGATGATAACTCTGTTCCCGTTTATCGGATCACTCTGAAACTTCATAGGGTGGTTGGACTAGGTCTGGAGAAAGAAACCTATCGAAATTGACGATGATCCGAACTCAAAGATGGCCACCAGCCATGGGCTGCCATCTTGAAAGTTGGTTTCTGGATGATATCTCAGTTACCATCGGATCACTTCCTAGGGTCGTTGGAATATGTCTGGTGAAGAAACTTATCGAAATTTACGATAATCCAAAATCAAATATGGCCACCAGTCAGTGGCAGCCATCTTGAAAATTGGTTTCCGGACGATACCTCCTTGACAGTTTAATGCGGATCGCTTTGACACTTCATAAGGATGACTGGTCTGCTGGGTCTCAGGAAGAAATACATATTTTCTGATAGCTCTCATTCCTTGGTTTGTCATCATGGCGGGGTATTATGCACCGTAGCTTTCATTCCTTGGTTTGTCATCATGGCGGGGTATTATGCACCGTAGCTCTCATTCATTGGTTTGTCATCATGGAGGGGTATTATGCGCCGTAGCTCTCATTCCTTGGTTTGTCATCATGGCGGGGTATTATGCGTCGTTTGCGGAGCTCTTGTTCTATTAATTAGTGTTGCATTAAAAATAATTCTAAGAATAAATAATACAATTTATGCAATGAGATGGGAATGAAGTTTCAGAATAAAACCTGGAAAATTTTCCGGGAAAAATGTCTGGGTAACTTTCCGACAAATTTTCCGACTTACATCATTAATAAAGCCTACATGCAACATTAGTCTACATGGGCAGTACTTGAACCAGAAACATGATAAATATGAAGAGCTTTGGTGACTATATAAACATTTCTGTTTGAAACATGGAAACCGGTTCCAAATGTAAAAATTGTGCGAGGAAATATGAGCATTTACATGTACAGGTCAGAAACAAGACTTTATGATGGCCATTGATCCAATAATCCAATAACATTGAACGATATTAAATTTATATTGACCACCCCTTAAAAATTAATGTATTGTTATTTTCTCTGTCAAAATCCATTAACTTACTAATCCCCACGCTCACAGCTTGGGCTGTTTGATTCCACTGGTGTTGCCGCTTAACATGCTTAACTTTCAAATCAAATTACTTTCAAAATATGCAAGTGCTTAGCTGGATGGCATGATGACTGACGCAGAGATGCATAATTGTCCTCACTTCATTGAGTAAAAACAAATGTTATGTTTAATATCTGGGCCAAGAGCAGACAATCTATGAAACTTAACACTGACACATTTACAGTAACCAGGGTTCATACACCTTGAACAGAATAAATTTCCATATTTTTTCCATACATTTTCCATACCAAATTTTACAATTTCCATACCCATTGTGTAACATTGCCCGGTCATACCAATAGTTAATACTAAATGGAAAGTAGAACAATTTTCACGGCAACCGTACAAAACTTAAATATTTTGAAATTAATTTGACTGGAAGCAGTTGCTGCCCGAGACGGCGACGACTTCCAGTCAAATTAATTTTAAAATATTCAATAGAATAAGTTTTATATTGTGTCAAACTTTACGAAAATTTTAATTAACCCTTTCAGTGATTAATTCCCACATTTTTAAGGCAACCATACAAAACTTAAATATTTTGAAATTAATTTGACTGGAAGCAGTTGCTGCCTCAGTTTTATATCTTGTCAAACCCAAAAATTATTTTTTTAATTAAATATTATTTATGATTATACAAAGGTTTGTTATTTGGACAATTAAAATAAATTAATTGTTCAATAATTATTTTTATTTTCACACACACCAGTCACCCACCCACCCAATAGCCTACAAAATCTGGTGCTATCCAGTCTTTATACTTATCATTAAATTGCCATATAGAAGAATATTTGCACTTTCCCATAATCGCGACGTTTGTTTAACTCAATCTACCATACAAACATTATATAATTATAATTGCGCGGACGTTACTTTCTTGATGGCTATCTAAACACAACTGATTCAATGTTTACAAATTCGTAAAAACAATGGCTTCTTCCAATTGACAAGTTCAGACGCGTCTTACTCAAGCCGAAGTGTGTTCCCGCTACAGTTACCGTTAACAGCGCAGTTTAGCATACACCAGGTACCAATCTGATGTTGCAGACCCTAAACTCTCGCGCAATAACGGCGAGAATTCATGTTTGATGACGTTTTACACAAGCCGAAGCGTGTTCCCGGTACGGTTAAACGCAGTTTAGCTTACACCGGAAACTAAACGGCGAGATTGTGCGAAAATTCGTGTTTGATGACGATTTATGAGAAAATGTCTGCCGGGAGAATTGCAACTGCCGATATTTTAATTTTCCATACCTTTTCCATAGCGGAAACGCAAAATATTGATTTTCCCTCCTTTTTTAAGCCCTGGAAAAGGTTTTCTTAATTTTCCATACTTTTTCCAGACTTCCATACCTGCGTACGAACCCTGAATAACCGACTCCGGCATTCCTGTGGTAGATTTTCAAAAATAATCTTCTCTTGAACTGCAAATGGCTATTCCTCATGACCACGACAGACTGGTTTTGATGGGCTTCCCAATGTAAAGATTAAACTGTTTATAACCTGGTTAGCTTAATAACAGTAATGACAGTACTAATCAAATAGTTTACACTATACCTTCAATTACTGGCAGCTGATTAGGATGGGCATCCCCCAGTTGCAAATCCTCCAGCCAATACTGATCAACGTCCATAGGTGAAAGAGGCGGGGTCATCGAGCAGCTGTCAGGACCGTCCATTTCAAACTCATTACTCTGTACATACAAATTAAAACAATGTGTCTCACATTCCCACAATCCAGGCAATTTATAGAACAATTAAGTTTTTACCACATTTTTTATATTTCTTTACATAGAAACCTGATTTGGGAAAATTCTAGTGTTGTGGTGATAGAGTATACCATACATGGTATTTTCAGATCAGCAACATGTCGTGGTTAACCCTTTTTGCACTGTAGGTGGGGCTTAGAATACACCTTCCGTATCCTCTGCGTGTCGTAAGAGGCGACTAAAGGAGGTAAGGGTGAGGTAACCCTGACAGAAACCTCGAGTGCTGAAGACAGAAGTTCCAGGCCGCACGGCGCACTCTAATAAACCATGGATCCACGCACTTAACGCTTATGATCATGTCGATAGTCACTTACAGGACTGGCGGTATGATCAGCGAACGGAAAGAAGAAGTTACCCCTTTAACCCTCATATCAGCCAAGAACGGCTTCTGCAGTGCTCGAGTATATTTGTGAAAATTTACAACTGGAATGACTGGCTCGATAACCGAGCCAGTCATCCCAGTGGTAAATTTTCAAAAATTTTTCTCTTGACCTGCAAATGAACAATTTCTATGAGAAAATTAAAGTTTTCTTGATCAAATTTAAGGGTTAAAGGGTTAAAAGATATTTGAAATTTCAACACAAAAACCCGGTCCCATGGAGATTGCAATTCATTAATTTTCAACCAGTTAGAAAAAGTCCTCAGCATGTGCTGTCAGTTCCAGGAAGTTTAGTGGTCTATAGATCTATAATAATTATGTGGGTGTCGCGTAACCATCCAAGTACACATAAAATTAGCCATTTGATGGCAATCTGCACACACCTTTTGACCTTCTCTGCCATATCAATAGATATAAGTACCCATGCCCCTCCGGTGCACCCATAGAAAAGAATTACTGTTATGTTAATGAAATCAACGTGCCTTGTTTGACATTAACTGGCAGATGCTGACAAGTTTGTTTAATTTCTTTACCAGTTATGAACATTTTTATGGACCATGAAAAAAGTAATAGTGAAAACATTTTTCACACGCCAAATTAGGCTTGCACAATTATTCAATTAATTGCGATTATTCATTAAAATATGATCGTGGATGATTATAAAACTAAATACTCAAAGATTTTCAATCTCCAAGATTGTTGTTTTTCAAAATGCAAAGTAACGTACATCGGTATTAGTATCCTAGGATTCCATTAGGACAATGATGCGTTTTTAGTGGTCAGCGATACAAATTTTCGTTCTTTTAGCGCTGTGTTACCAATTCTCATTCGTGCCACAAATTTCATTCAACTTGTTTCCAAAATAACAAGCATTCTGTAAGTATCGCTTTGCAATAGATGTCCCCTACCTGGTGATATAAATCTTTAGAGATTGACAGTCAAAAACTCCATTAAAATTGTCAGAAGCAGCTGAAACTCGAACTTCATCTGTAACTTCTCATAACATAGCAATAAACCAAGTTTCAGTTATATATGGTGAAGGAGATGGAATTTTATAAGTCGAAAGGGGACATAACTCCATTAAAAAAAATGATGCAAATGCCTGAAACTCGAACTTGGTCTGTAATTTCTCATAATAAAGTAATCAGAGTTGCCCTTATGCGTCCTTTTGCGCGTATATATGCATAAAAATGGCAGAGGGACGCATAAAAATTAACCCTCTGCGTCCCTGAGAACGCGCAAGGGACGCAGATAAAGAGTAACGGAAACTGGTATCTTTGCGTGTGCTTAATTATCGCTTATATTATCGTGTGTGTATATTTATTTGTGCATGTTTTTACTTTAAAAAATATACCTAATGTATTGTGTGTTCAATAAAAACGAAATTACTGCGTTGTTTAAGACTATGATTTGTTGTATGTTTTCTTGCACAACCCAAAGTTGTTAACACCCATAAATCAGATTCAACCACCACATTTAATTGTAAACACAATCCCCAAATCATCCTTAGTATTCCATTTGATCTAATTTTTATAAATAATGAGTTTACAAGCCCGATGTTAGTCGCCTTGTTTGGCCTACAAATTGCAAAAATACCCGCCATGTTTCTGTCTGTTGTGCTAAATGTCAGTGTGACTTGTCAGTATTTGATTGGATAACAGCGGAATCTCCCTCTAGAGGAACTCACACTTGAGAAATCCAATACAACTGATCAAGCGTATACAAATGTGTCTGGGCGTCTTAACCCTTTCACAGCTCAGAAAATTGGACAGATCACAAAGTTGTTATCACTAATCTGCTGAATATTTTGAAATTAATTTGCGCATGCCTACTTGCCTAAAGCAGCAACGACTTACAGGCAAAATATTTTTTTCTATTTAATTATCAAAATATCTAAATGGATGAAGGAATATATGGAAAATATTGTGATATCTTTTACATTTGAATGGTCATTTGACGGATTATCGGCGGTGTCTTTGTATTGCTGTTTGAATAACGGTATCAATGCGCGCTATAAGCCGTCTTTTATTTAGCAATAGCGGCTGATTGATTGACTGATGGATTAGTGTTTGTAATGTTTAACAATACTCGATCGTTAGGTTTTCCCAATTTCTCAACTAAATTGATCTGAATAGAATCTGTCCGCTTCGTCATTCTCCTTGAATTTAAGACAATAATTGAGCAAATCATGTCGAGTATTAGACTTGATTTATCTGTGTATATATACGAGAGAAATATTGACTTCATTAAATTAGTCAAAATGTAACGAAGCTTGTTTCAGTTTGGCGTTAAACGACCTCTAGATTCTACATGTGCTGATAGTGATGATAACGATGAAAGTATGGCAAAGCGTAGCAAAATTTGTAGCGAGTCTTACGACACCAGTGCGAAAATTTTTGAAAATGTGGTTAAAGTAAAGCAAGTGAAGTCTAGGAAATTCAGTGACGTTTGGTTAAAAACACCGGCGTATAGTAAATGGCTTGATGGTTCTGGATGGTAAAATGAAGTGTACGTTTTGTAGCAGTGCGAAGAAGACTAATAATTTCGTAAGCGGTAGTACAAATTATCAGAAATCCACGTTAGACCGACATATTGTATCGCAAGACCACAAGGAGGCAGAGACTGCTTCCGTACTACGGATTCGATTAGAAAAATCAGTGGCCGCATCAAATGAAGTTCGATCATCAGTTATGCCGGTACAAGAAGAGCTATGAGGCCCAGATCAGGACGGTATATATGATGAGTAAAAAGCTCATACCAGCAGCAATGTTCAACGATATCGTCGATCTACAGGTAGGCGTACGTTAAAATATTGATTTTTTTCCAAACAGCGTATAGCTCAAAGCTCCCCGATACAAGAGTCCTTATTGGATACACGCTAATGCGTTATCTATGCTTCAGCCAAAAATGGTGTGGGTTCTAAACTGAAAGACAAGTGCAGTGATCTTATACAAATACATTGTGAAGCACACAAATTAAACTTGGCTTCTTCGCAGGCTGCCAAGGCTGTACCATATTTGCAGAAATATCAGAGTACAATCTGTTCAATATATGCGTTCTATAGTCAATCAGCCATAAGGTATCATAAACTTCGTGAGTTACAACTATTACTACATGGCCATATTCAGCAGGTCCATGAACCCACTATGGTCAGATGGCTGTCAATCCAATCAGCTGTCGAAATGATCAAGGAGTGTTGGCCTTCATTGGTTTACTCCCTAAGTCATGAATGTGAGAACAACCAGTCTGCCAAATCTAAGGGTCTATTGCATTGCTTAGAGTCATACACATTCATGGCAACAACATGGCTGATGGTGGATGTCATGAATGTGATATGTGCTGTAAGCAGGCTCTTCCAGAAAGATGACATCAATTTCTCCATGGTCAGCAAGACAGTTTCCTCTGCTATTGAGACATTAGATGCCATGGCTGATGATAACAACTGTCCAAACCTCTCTGCTTTCTTACAGAGTATCACTATTGTGGATGGTGAACAGGTCTACAAATATCATTGTGTGAATGAAGCAGGCGTCAAGGTTGAAAACACAATGAGCTTTCGAGCTGAAACAGCTAATGACTGCAAATTTGGTAACGTAAAACAAACTTACCTGCAATGTCTAGTTAACAATCTAAGAGATCGCTTCCCCACTGAAACCAATGACATCTTGCGTTGTTTAGATGTTGTTTTTAACTGTAAGGCATATCCATCAGATAAAACTCAACTAGCTAAGCATGGTAATGAAGAGTTATCTGTTCTTGTGGAACATTACAAAGTGAGGGTTAATGTGGACAACTGTAAGAACACATATCCATTGATGAAGAGTGTGCTCAACTCTCAATCCCACTTGCCATTCCTCAGCATGGTTGATGTGAGTTTGAGTGACTATGCAGATGTATTTCCTGACCTCTGCATACTGTTATCAATTGCCATGGTAATTCCTGTCACAAGTGTACCTTGTGAGCGGGGATTTTCAATTCAGACCCTGGTCAAAAACAAACTCAGGAACAAAATGACATCTGACAGGTTAGACAAGCTATGTTATGTCAAGCTGAATGGTCCAGAGATAGGGTCCTTTAATGTGAATTTGGCTGTCTTAGAGTTCAATAAGATGAAGAATAGGGAAAAGTGAGGTTCACAATAACAACAAACAAGTACAGTGCTTTAAGTTATTGTTTATTGACATGCAGTTCAAATGTTATTAGTTAAATATACAAGGGCCATTTCAATAGATCAATTTTAGCCATCATTGTAGATCACAGAATACATATTTCTGAAAATTTACCACTGGAATGACTGGCACTGTTTAGAGCCAGTCATTCAAGTGTTAAACTTTCAAAAATAGGTATTTTGGTGATCTACAATGGTGGCCAAAAGTGTTAAGTGCTAAAGGTTAATAAACTATGCATAGTTAATATTCTCTATATATACATTAACCGTATTTACAATGTCATAACTAGTGCTTTCAACATGTTTAATAAAGTGCTTTATAATTAGATCAATGCGTTGTGTTTATTTTAAGAAAAAAACATGGGACCCCCATATTTCAGATGAGGACCCCATGGGACCCCCAGATTTTACAATGGGACCCCCAAATCTGAGTGTGGGGTCCTTGGGACCCCCAAAAATCAGATGCTGTGGGCAACACTGAAAGTAATGTACCAATTCTCAGTTGAATATCTTGAAAGACTGAGAAAAAGGGTGGAAAACTAATATTTTTCGCATTTCATAAGTCGAAAGGGGGCATAACTCAATCAAAAACTGACGAAAATGTCTGAAACTCAAACTTACTCTGTAACTCCGTATACTAAAGCGATGTACCAATTTTCCCTTAAATATCTTGAAGGATTTCTAAAAAAGTGCGGAAAGCTGATATTTTTCGTCCAAAGCGGGCATAACCCCCTCAAAAATTGATGCATACCCCCAAACTTGAACTTGGTATGTAACTTCTCATAACAAAGCAATGTAACAGTTCTCAGTAGAATATCTTGAAAGACTGTGAAAGAAAGTGCGAGAAACTAATATTTTTCATATTTCATAAGACGAAAGGGGACATAACGCCATGAAAATTGACGAAAATGTCTGAAACTCGAACTTGCTCTGTAACTTCTTATACTAAAGCGATGCACCGATATTCGCTTAAATATCTTGGAGTGCGAAAAAGGTGCAGAAAGCTGATATTTTTCGTATTTCATAAGTCGAAGGCGGGGGGGGGGTGTGTGGTGTGTGGCATGACTCCATGAAAAATTAACGCAAATGTCTGAAACTCGAACTTGCTCTGTAACTCCATATACTAAAGCGATGCACTGATTTTCGCTTAAACAGGGTTCGTACAGGTTTGGGAAAATCAAATTCAAGCACTATTTAAGCACTTTTCAAGGACAATACATATCATTTTCAAGGACTATTTTCCCATTCCGAACAACAAAATTTGAAGCACATGATCGATCTCCTTGAGTTTACACAAGAGGTGTTCAATTTCCAACCAAACATCTCTGAGAAAGGGGGTGGGCTTATATTACAGTTTTCCCAAAAGTTTTCTAAAATTGATACCACGGAAATTCAACGTAATTTCTCCCGTAAAAATTCCCACCGCCTACGCCTATGTTTAATGTATACCTCAAAACATCACCGGGGAAGTGAAATTATTTGATTTGAGCGCCTAAATATTGCGTATCCTTTAATAAAGCTCGTTTATCACATCAAAATTAATCCACAATTTGATATAAAATGGCGCCACGAAAAAATACAAATCACGTGATTCGCCTCCAATTGAAGAGTTTATTTTAGAGCGAGTACTCGGATATAAATATTCTGGAATCGGGGACTCGGAACTCGGGAATATCCATGTATTATCATTGCGCGATAGGAACTGATTATTATACTGATTTAAAAAAATGGGTACCCGTTTGATAAACTCCCATTAGCGTATATCTCGCGAGAACATGATGCCTCCCATCGCAAGAACCGCTGGCTCGCCAACTTAAGAAGCCGACTATATTGTCATTCGTAATAATTCAATTTGGATCATTTAATGTTGATCGGCGTTACAAAATTGATGCACATTTTCTCCCGTCCTTGTTGTTTGGTACATAAATTTGGTCTTAAAATATATTTATAAGGAAGGTATTTAATCACGCCAAGACTGTTTTTTTCGGTGATTCGCGGTTAACCATAGGGGGTGCATCATTTTTGTCAAATTCAAGCACTTTTCAAGGCAGCTCATGCGTTTTCAAGTACTTTTCAAGGTTGACACAAAATTCAAGCACTTTTCAAGGTAAGGGGCAATATTCAAGCACTATTCATTTTTGTGCGAACCCTGTTAAATATCTTTAAGGAGTGCGAAAAAAAGTTCTGTATTAGGGTTGCACGATTATTCACTTTTCATAATCGCAATCATCTAAGAAAAATAATCGCGATCATACGATTAATCATGAACTATATTAACTACGTCAACGCTGCTTAGAGGACGTTATTATGCTACTGCAGATTGTAAGATTATGGGCTAGGCACATGGGTATACATACATGGACAGAATACCCCTGTTGCTGATTGCAAACAAAGGAATGTATCAAGATTTTTCTAGCTGGAAAACGGAAGGTGCCATATTTCGTTTAATTGTATCCTATGCTCTAATAGAAGTCCACCCCCTAACTTTGACATATGAGCTCCAATGATTTCTTAGCAGTTTCAAAACGGCAAAACCCTGTATTAGAAGCCCACCCACTAACTCAGCCGATAATTTGTAAGAATAGCGTGTATAATAATAACAATCATGTCACAGGGTGTATCTACTTCTGATCAATCTCTGCCCTGATACATTTCCGGCCCCTCTAGAAGTCAATACAGGCCTCGGATTTGTAAATCTCGACCACCTATTAGATTAATACTAATAGTAGGTCACATATGTTCAAGATATAATAAAGTTTATTCCACACTTTTGTAGTTAAAATGCGCTTAAAACAGTCTTGGCATGATTGAATAGCTTCCTTATAAATATATTTCAAGACCAAATTTATGTACCAAACAAGTACGGGAGAAAATGTGTATCAATTTTGTAACGCCGATTAACATTAAATGATCCAAATTGAATTATTACGAATGACAATATAGTCAGCTTCTTAAGTTGGCGAGCCAGCGGCTCTTTTGCAATGGGAGGCAGCGTGTTCTCGCGAGATATTATACGCTAACGGGAGTTTATCAAACGGGTACCCGTTATTCAGATCAGTATAATACTCAGTTCCTATCGCGCAATGATAATATATAGAAATTCCCGAGTTCCGAGTCCCCGATTCCAGAATATTTATATCTGAGTACTCGCTCTAAAATAAACTTTCAATTGGAGGCGAATCATGTGATTTGTATTTTTTTCGCGACGCCATTTCATATTATTTTTTATGTGGATTAATTTTGATGTAATAAACGACCTTTATTAAAGGATACGCAATATTTAGGCGCTCAAATCAAATAATTTCACTTCCCCGGTGATGTTTTGAGGTATACATTTAACCCTAAGGAACCTACGAGCCGTCTAGACGGCGCGCAAAAAGCGTACAAATAAACCTACGAGCCGTCTGGACGGTTTTCAATAAACTTGCCTAGAGACCTACGCGCCGTCTGAACGGTTTTAAGAGCACCAGTTTTCGATCGCTAAATACGCAAGCATTACGGGCGTTTTATCCAATCAAACGTAGCGTTACATTACGGCAGATGACTGAATTTTATAAATCCACTGTTGATTGGTTAATTCAGTTTGTTTACAAATTTCTACGGGAAAATATAAATAGTTTTCTGTGAATGAAATTCCTAGCGTAAAATCGTCAACGATAGCGTGTCGATTCCTTTATTTAACCGAGTACTCGATTCCTTGATGGCCGGAATCGCTTAGTGAGAATGTCTAACCTAATTTATAATTGCGTCGGTAAAATATTACATACAGCTTAACAGCTACACTGACGCCTACAAAATTTAAAGTGTGCATCCTTACATAGCTTGCCCATTAATACCATTATATCACACCCGTCATTTAGCTTCTAGGGAGATATTGGCCTGCATCTACGGTCTAATTTCTGTTCCTCAATCATCTATCATGATACCGCATGTTACGGGGCTGCTACTGGGTCAATACGGGCCCGTAACATGCATTATTAAAGTAATGCCAGTCATGAGACATATTAGCTCTTTGAAATCACCTTTGTTGACTGTTCCAGTTTTATTTCCGTTTTCTATTGTTCTTTCATCTTGTAAATGTTTCTCCTCTTTTTTTCTTCAGGATCATATGGCGAATAGGACAGTTATCTGGTTGAGATTTCATGAAAATGATGATTCTGTAATTCTATCTTCTGCACTATTTTATTAACCTCTACCATTCTGTCAAAATTTTAAATTTTCAAATTAAATTAAAAGAACTGGTGTTCTTGTCTCAACAGATTTGGTGGAAGATGTTGCTGTCATAGATAGCAACATCATCTACCAAACCAAAGTTGTTAAAAAATGTACACCAGTTTCTATTAGTAGAAGTAGAACAGTACCAGTTTTCCAGGCTATTGGCACATTAAAAGATAGAATATTGACATAAGAGTGGTAAGGGTTAAATCTGATGCGCTTGATGTAAATCTACTGTACCATTTTATTTCGATTCACTTATTGTATAAGCTGCCATTGTAAACTACATGTATGTCAAATACAGTTTCTTCTATGTAAGAGTGTCATATTACTTAGTAGGACTGGTGATTAAATTATTGAATATTTTGAGATCGATTGGACTGGAAGATGTTGCTGCATTAGGTGACAACATGTTCCAGTGGTAAAGCTTGCGTATTAAAGGGTTGAATACTGTATTATTTGTAAGCTATCAGTGTAAATATCAAATAAAGTTTACTCGAAGTGAGAGGGAGAGAGAGAATCTCATCTTAGGTAATCAGACTGGACTATGTATAGTAGATTTGTTGAATATATCGAGTCCAATTTGATTGGAAACTGGTGTTGTTTTGGACAACAATAGATTCCAATTGAATTTGTCAAAATATACTCAACAGATTGTTTCTTTAGATTGCAGGTACTTTTGATCTTTATTGCTATTCATTCCTGGATTATTACCCTTGCCCTAAGGGGAAAGGGTATTATGTGTGTGCATGCATCCAGTATTGCATCTAAAAAACTACTGATCCGATTCGTTTAAAATTTTAACACAACAAACCAACATAACCTATACAAGAGTTTCCAGACTTTGTGTGATCATACATAAAGATTTAACAAATTTGGATATGACAAAAACGGTAGGGTGGTCTCGGCGGTGGTTTACAATCTCTGATTACTCCTGTTCATAATGTTATTTATCAAGCATCAAGTCTTCGACAATGATGGTAAGTGAGTGATAACTAGATTGCTTGGTCGATGACGCATTATAGCAAATCCCCATGCTCACCACTTTGACCTCTTTACCCATCCCATCCCTGGGGGAGTCTCCTCTGTACTCCATAATCACATACCAAATTTGTTTTAATTAGTTTCATTACACAGAGACGAGTGGATTGATTTGAAAAATCTGGATGTCATCAGAGGAAGTGATCTGTGAGAGCAGGAGTTAAAATTAACATGAGCCAGAGGCTAGTAGAAATTGACCAGGGTTAATACAATGACCAGCCCAATGGCAACAATTTCATTTGTCAACCCTTTAATGGTCATGGTGGCCAATGAATGCCTCTGCTGTGATCTTAAGAAATGTTGATTAACAGAGCAAGACTTTTTGAAAATTTACCACTAGAATGCTCGGTAATTGAGCCAGTCATTCCAGTTGTAAAATTTTTAAAAATAGTCTTCCCTTGGTCTGTATAGAAAATTTGAAGGGCTAAAGTAGAATCTAGTAATCACTAGTCCTATCTGAACATAGTGGCTCATTTGGCTTAATTTCAATTCATGGAGAGGGTGTCAACTGGTGTGCGAGAGTGGTCTATGAAAAATCCAGAAATCTAGATAAATCTGGAAGACTCCAATCTCTGCTTACAATAAATTTCCTTTTCAAAACATGGAGATAATGAATGGACTCGAGGAGACAAGGTAGGTATGGGGATAATGAATGGACTCAAAGAGACAAGGTTGGTAGGTATAATTAATTCAGTCATCATACTAAAATGTAATTTTCTTTCGGATTGAGAAATTAGGCTACAACCATCATTTGCCATACCACATTGTTTTCAGGACTTGTCACGAAAGGGTTAAACATAGTAAAAACTGGAATTGACAAAGGGAAGGAGAGCAGAAATTTAGATTTTCTAATGGATAATTTTTTAGCTTTGCCCCGCCCATCTCTACATAAGCTCCATCGATGATTTGCACGTGTTGGGATCAGTTTATATACTTTGAATCCTGAATTCCAAATTTCATGGTAACCATAGATACAGCTAACTTGGTGAATATTTTGAAACCAATTTCAAGTACTTTGATTTGACGGGAAACTGTTGCTGCCCAACTCACCAGGTCAGCAAAGGCAAACTAATTCTAAAATATTCACCGGCTTTCCTTTATAAATTTTAATTTTTTCCCATTAAAATGAGATATGGGCAATTCATCTCTTACCTTTATCTTGTGCACGTTACATTGTGTAGATTTCACTCTGCTGTCGCCGCTACTCACATAACAAATTCAGTTGACATTTTGCCCCTCCCCCATCAGCCTCTTCCGACCCGAGCAGTGTTACAGCCTAATGTATTAGGTTGTCTCACATTCTACACCCATAGGGCCATGATATGGTAAATCACCAGATTTGGTTATATTCCTTTAACTTTGACAGTCTTCCATCAACCCTATACCCCCCCCCCCCCCCCTCCCCACCCACACCCCTCTGGGAATGGAGCCTAGTGTAAATGGTGTCTCCCAATCCACAAGCATATCGGTAATTTACACAATAATTTTGATTGAATTCTACCAAAAGCTTTCTGAGGAGATGGATGGACAGACACACAGATGGAGGCGATTGTAATATCCCTGCAGTTTTTTCAAAACGTGTGGGTATAATTAAGAGATTAAATTTAATTTATTGATATTTGATTCAAATCCCACCCAATCTCAAATGATACATAGAGCTTATGTGAGATGCACATTAGCTGAGCCCTCAGGAATACGGTTGATAACAGTCAGCAGTCGATCCAGAACAGCCGCCGGCATAGCTGTCAGCCATTGATGTGTGTAGTAGCCGATCATGTTTCGAACGTACATCATCATGTTTTAGTTCAAATATACTGTTTCCATACAAAAATTAGATTATAGAGTAACACAGGTCATCAAATTTTTATTTTTATAAAATCCATGTTAGTAAATCCATTAGGCGTAGCAGGAAAAACTGAGTCCGTTTAGAGTTTAGAAGCCATCGCCCATCAGTCACCTGCAAAAAATAGGAAGGATAAATTAGAAATATCCAAATGCTAGAAGTGTTATATTAAGACTTTAACAATCCAATTTTTTCATGAAAATTTAAATTTTCTCATAGACAATGCCCATATGCAGACTAAGAGCAAGTCATTCCAGTGATACATTTTCAAAAATAATCTTACTTTGGTCGGAAAATTTACATTTTCCTCGACAACTGCAACAGTTTTGGTCTGACTCAAATGTTAAATGGTTAACAATATACATGTACGGCGCAAGGTCATAGGGATATACTGTATAGTCCGAGTCTGCTCTGACTCAACCCTTCCCAGTGACAGATATTTGGACAGACTCACAGACTGACAGTCTGTCCAAATATCTGTCACAGGGGCAGGTTGAGTCAGAGCAGACTCAGACTAAGGGATATACTGGTAAACATTATGACCCGACAACGGGTGTTATGGTCATACACCACCCTCAGATTTTAGCGCATAAATGAAATGAATAATATAATAAATGGTGGGCATATATCGTCCAAGGAGGGAGTATGACTACTAGTTACTGGATTAACCTTTTCAATCGACAAGAGCGAATAATAAATTTGCTACGAAATGTTTCAAAGTTCTGTGGAATATTTTGAAACTAATTAAACTGGCTAAGGCAGCACCAGCTTCACATTGGATTCCAAATATTCAACAACTTACATTTATAATGACTGTAAATGTGGAGTTCTGGAATTTCAGGTTCAAATGTGACAATTGTTTTTGATTTTGGGCACACAAGTTTATTTCAGGGCCCCGGTTCTCTATATCTTTGATCAGAGGATACTGGCCACACAGTAAATGGTGATAGAATGTTTGTAACCAGGGCAATAGTGAAATATTTGTTTTCTAAGGAATTATTTGTAAGTTCCAGTCATCAATGATTATTAGTAAATGTGCTGTTACTTGACTTGTAAGTTTTCAGTTACTCAATGACTAATTTAACCGAGAAAGTTATAGATTGTGTTAAGAGAGCAGCTGAACCAAAAATATATAAATCAATTTCGTTTACCTCTGGTCGCGAAATCACAATAAGGTTATAGATAAACAATCCGATAATCTCAATCATCGATGCGTGTCTTTCAACTCTTTGTTTACAATTTCCGAGATAACTTACTCTTCAAATTACTAGCATTAATTAGGCCGAGTTGAGATGCGAAAGTTGTCAAATATATCGGCATCCCACTTCCCGATTGGCAATATCGTTAATCTAGTGATCTGTCTACTTTTTAGTTTGTGGCGTACAAGAAATATGCATAGATTGACATATTTGAACACACAACTATTTTGCAAAACAGCTGATCGTGTCGCCATCTTGCCGGAAAAATTAATATTCATGTATTCCCGACCAATCAGACGCATCAATCTTATAGTACGCGATACGGTGTTGCCAATAACGGGTAATGAGCTTGGTACTCGTATATTATATACGGGTACAATTCTACAAATTCCTGTCGTTCTCTGGCGATCTTTCACGATAAACGATTCCTATTTGGGACGCCGCTACGAAAAAATGTCCGATGCTATAGAATCTTAGTGTAAAACATTCGCGTTCGCTTTTTAAACGGCTGAGTGCACCCAGTAATGCTACATAGCATAAAATTTGCCATTTATTCGCTGTCAACGCTGAGAAACCCTGGTATGTGTTCGATTATGTATAAAGGAATTATTCAACATTGAATGAGGCTTCCCCCCCAAATCATGACCGGAATTTCTCGAAATCTTACGGTACCATGACATAATATAATTGTCATTTTCACATCTTATCGGATGAAAACCTTCACGAAACTTTGGTATCTGTTAGTTTTAATACCATTGTGATTAATTTTATCAATGGCATTTGTAAAATTAAAAAAAAATTCGATAAACTTTGCAAAAATAGACCAATGTATTTATCCTATAAGGTGTGGCCATTTTGAGAGGCACGTTGACTAACTAAAATATATTCTATTCATACAAATTTTATATGTACTTAAAGGTATTTTATTGCCCTTTCTAATGATATATAGTTTTATATATAGTAATCTGTGACTTTGCCAAAAATAGTTAATATAGTTGGCATGGTAGCACTACGCCGCTATCACTCCACTACCGCTAACGGGCTAGGTTTCTAAGCAAGTTTCTAGCTTTTTGCTGTAGGGTTTCTAGCACTTTTTTGTAAATTCTTGGTAGGGCCCAGAGGGTTAACATAGGTGTAGGCGGTGAGAATTTTTACGGGAGAAAATGCGTTGAATTTCTGTGGTATCAGTTCTGGAACTTTTTTGGGAAAACCGTTAGCGCATAACTATTCACAGAATGGGAACGCAGGATAAGCGTGTGTGATTACAACAACAATGACAAATAGCGACCAAGAAAACAACCTTTATTCATCTAAAACTAATCATGAGTCAATACAAACAAATCTGTTATTTATTTATTTAGTTTATGTAATCATTCACACATTCGGCTGATAGCCGGATGTTTGTTTCCATGCTTGGTAACGCCAGCAGAGTTTCACAAGCGTAAAAGTGTCTTGACAAAAATTTCAACATGGCAATTATACGATTATTTCATTTTATAATCATCCACGATCATTTTGAATTATATAATCGCGATTAATCGAATAATCGAAAAATCTTGCAACCCTAGTCTGTATGACAGGCACCAAGGCAATAGAGGAGCGCACCTAACACAGTTGTTGCCTTAAAAAGATGGCAAAATGGAGGGGCACTAAGGTAAGAGACATGGGAAACCAAGGCAATTGCCGTGTTTATTTCGAGCCATGAAACAGTTACAAAACATCTACATTTATCCGTAAGTAACAGCAATTCATCAAAAGGCAGACCAAAGCATAACAACCACAACAACGCATTAGCAATAGCCTTCCCACCACACTTCTAATAAAAAAAATCTATTGGTATGAAACGAGCGACTCCATGGGTAGGCTTGCACGATTTTTTATTTGAAACATCGCGATGGATTTTATGGAAAAAAATCACGATTTTCGATTAAATCGTAGGTCTAAATTCCCAAAAGCATAAACCGGGTTAACGTGACTCGTTTCTAGAAAGTTTAAATAAATCATACAAAAATAGCACACATGATGTTCATGCGACGAATTCTTACCATCATACGTCTATGCTTAATGTATATCTTATATCCATCATCGCGGGCGTGAAATTATTAATTGGGACCGCCTAAATATTGCGTATAGTTTAATAAACATTATTTAATTCATCTAAATTTGAGATAAAATGTCGCCGAGAAAAAAAATATAAATTACGTGATGCTTCCTTCCGCTTTAAATAGCCTCCCTTTGTAGGACGAGTTTAGGTAATTACCGGAGTAACGCGAAGACGATAATATTAGTAGCGCGGGAGATACTGCGCAATTCACATACATAGGACGGTAGCTTTGAGTAGGTACTAGTGTAACTGTGTAATGGCGTAAACTCGTCCTATAGTGCGGTTTATAGTTGCTTTCAGAATGTACGATTTGCATTTAAGAGTAATCAACAGAACGCACAGTTCAAAATCAAACAATCTGGATTGCTGTTGCTTTATTTTCTTTAATTTGACATGACAACCGAATCAAAAAGGAAAAATTATTAGACCGTCTGAAATTGCTAACTCTAGAATTAAACAGAATTATGTTCACTGATTGATTGGAAATTATTGTCATGATCAGCCGGGCTTGTTTCATTCATATTGTGGCTGCCTTTAGCGCATTCAGCATATCAATGGTCTTACTGGTATAGACTGATCAATACTCGCCCAAGCGTACATGTATACACACGTGTGGGTTGAATTATTCTTGAACAAGCGAAGAATAGAGGGATTGCAGTTATGGCTTCACCGGTTTAGTTAGATCGCTTGAATTTATCATCATAGTTAGCGAGTGAATTTATCCCGCTAGGATATTTGGATGGTCGATGTTTTATTTATTCCCTTGTAATGACGTCAATCGCGTCATCAGCTATGGAAAGCGAAGGTGGTATTTCAATAAAATAATCAAAACGAGGCTGAGTTAAGTTTATTTGTGTTTTACAAATAGCTACTATTTTGCATGTTCAACGTTGTCAGCAACTACGATTTTCAGATTTAACTTGTCTTCATTGGAACAACATTTAATTGAGCATGGAAGGATAACTATACTAAGAACAGTAGGGGTATGTACATAACACATGGACATATATTTACTGCAATAATAGTGCCGAAAATTATTGCTTTTGACTACCATGAATACGGAAATGAAGAGACCAGACTCGTCAAATTCGCATGAAATGCTTTATTATCAAATTATTACAATATATAAATTGTCAATACCGTCACTGACAGTATTTGACGATATTGGCGGTTTTTAGAAATGAGACGATAATGATAACAATAATATCGCGATTTTCCTGGTTTTATCGGGAAACCGCCCAGCTCTAGTGCTCATGTACTGATATAATGCGACGGAAAAGTACACACTTCAGATTTTGTAAAAACTGATTGCCTAACACTCTGAAACTGTATATACTTGACATTTCACAACACTCAGGGTCTGCAGCGAAAGAAAGAAAATTATATGGCGATTCGCCGGAGTAACTAGCTGGTTTTCTCAATGACAAAGGTGTTACCTCGCTATTGTTAGCTTGTTTATTGTAGCGCTTTGTGTTCTGATTCGTAATTATTCGACACATGCATGGCACGGCAGGATATACACACAATGAACACAGGCGTGAATCGATTTTAAGTGTACTCATGTACTGATATAATGCGACGGAAAAGTACACACTTCAGATTTTGTAAAAACATGAAATTTTTGACGATTTTCCGATCTTTCCTCAATTACATCGTAACAATCGTGATTTTAAAAATAAATCGAACTTCACGATTAAATCGAAAAATCGTGCAAGCCTATCCATGGGTCGAATCGACCCACTGCCAAAAGATCCAGAGGGCAAAATGACCTGTTACCATACGAGAGGTGAATCTACTAAAACAAGAAACAGACGTTAAAAATTTAGTGTCGTATATAAATTAGAAAAAATCGGTTAAAACTAAAACCAAATCGACTAAATCTATCAGTGTTACCATTGTTAAACTGTAATAAAATGATTAGTACATCTAACCACTGATAGTGTCAGCTTCGATGCTTAAAACTCACTTTTTAGAAGACGTTACCAGTTTCCGTGATTGTTTACATTAGCAACGCTAAAGATCTCTGCTGTATCATACAATCCAGCCAATATAATTTTATTCTGTCTGTTGTTTCAACATCACAAACATTTAGGCATGCACATAAACACATGTAAACTTAACCCGTACACAAATTAAACAGTGTAAAACTGTAATAACACCTTTTTCCGATAGATTATTGTCTAGTAACAAATAAAAACAAATACTAATAAAAATAACGGAGTATAATTAAAAATAAACACTAACAATATATAAAACAATTAACAATAATAATAAATTATTTTTAAATGTGTGAAAAAATACCCACATCAAAACGTACAACATCACAAGCCACACTTCACTACTAGGCATATAACTTGCACCTGTACTCCCCCCAAACCAATCTTGATTACTTACTAACATTCTTGAAATTGTTCTGTTTCATGTCTGTCTCTCCTACGGCTGTCCCCTGTCTAAGCTTTTCCCGAGTTGCCGCGGGACAGAGAAATAACTCTACATACACTATACTAACAATTAGGTTTGTGTTTCTATCCTGTTTGTGATGTTTGTCTAAGCACAATATTAGAAAAAATCGAGTAATATACTATGCACCTTATTAAACTGCCATACCAACCACATACAATATTTGGTACATTTGTGATGTTTGTCTAAGCACAATATTAGAAAAAATCGAGTAATATACTATACACCTTATTAAACTGCCATACCAACCACATACAATATTTGGTACAAGTAAGCAACATGGTATGCCAGGACTGTAAGGACCCTGCAAAGCCTACAGAATTTAGATCATCAGACTATTGGCTATGCAAAGAGTGCGACAGAATACGAGAAGAGGAAGTATATAGGAAATATCTATCAACACAATCCTCAAATCAAGCCAAAGTAATTACTAGCATGGCACGCCAGAAGCCCAAACAATCAAACCCATCAATTAACATCTCCGCCACCGAAGCAGTTGTTCAGCCAACTCCGCCAGTTAGTGTGTCAAAGTCTCCCATGGGTGTGTATACAACCCCAAATGAGCATTTTTCTACACCAGACATTATGACATCAAGCTTGTCAACAAATACTTCTCCGACTGGCTCTCACACACAGCAAACATGTGTTGTTGAGCCTCCTATCACAAACATACTACCAGATATGACTGATCCTGGTAACCAAGAAGAAAATGAAAATACCCATACTCTACAGATTTTATGCCCCTGCCATAAACCAAATAATAGGTATATGATAATGTGTTTTAATTGTAAGAACTGGCAACACTACCACTGTACTAATCTGCCAACTTATATGTTGTCCACCCTTACTGCATCCCGGCGCAGATACATCTGTAGCACCTGTACAACTATCTCAGACCATATTGCAGAATACATCGAATGGCGTAAAACACCAGAAGGCTGCCATGTTGAACCAGCACCCAACAGTACATGCCAACATGGACCAGCTCATATAAGTACGTCGCAAAACAATAACACAGTAGCTGCTGGACCTGATTCACCGTCCCAGCAACCTCTAATGGAGACATCCCCTAAAGTTGCAGACCTACCAACTGCACAAATCCAACAAACGGTAACACATACTAATGATGTAAGCCTAACAAACATGGAAATGCAACAAACTCTAACTGCTACATCAACTAATGATGTAAAACTAGCTAAAAGATCCTCACAGAGCACAACAGTACCTACATCTAATCCTACTATAGTTGATCTTGCTGGACAAATAAAAGAACTCCAAAAGAGTCTTGAATCGCTGAGTTTTCAAGTGAAGAATCTTCAATCCACCCCTCACCATGGTGTAGAGCATAATAATACATTCATAACTCCAGTTATCAAAGATGTTTCTCCACCAACATACAGACCGATACCAGTTCTAACCAGGCAAACGCGACAGTTAAATTCAATACCCAGCAGTGCAGCAACTTCACAATCCTATCAAACATCAAGGGAATTTCAATCCACTGGTAGGCAGCCAAATCTGAATATAAATACAAACCAGCAAACCTATCAACCAACCACAGGACATTCTCAAATGAGACAGAAATACAATGGTGATAGTATGAACTCACAAGCCTATCACCGTCCAGAAAATGTCCAAAATAAGCAGAAATATAATAACCAGAATAGGAACATCACAAAGGCTACAGGTGATATATCTTACCAGAATGGGACTGCTACAGCACAGTATCATTCCGATGTTACTCCAACAAGGGACCAGATGAAACGCGTCCTAATTATAGGGAGCTCAACGTTGAGGAAGTTTAGTGGACGCTATATGTCCAATGACACCATGAACATCAACATTAAAACTCTAAGAGGTTCTCATATTATTGACATACACGACCACATAGACAGTTATCTTTCTGCAAGCAGTCACGATGCAATTGTTATCCATGTCGGAAGTAATGACATCGTGAAGAGTAATCCACATGAAATGGTAAAAGACTACACAGTGCTGCTGCATAGGATCCGTGCTATCTCACCGCACATACACATATTTGTATCCTCACTACTACCTAGACCTCTGAATGCACATGAAAATAGTCTAACATTGGAATTTAACGGCATGCTGCTTAAACTGTCAGAAACACAAAATGCAATATTCATAGACAATTCCCAGCTCTTCAATGACCCTAGTGGAACAGTTTACACAGAGCTATTCCATGACCGCATTCATCCAAATGTCAATGGAACGCGTGTTTTGTCAGAAAACATTACAAACTATTTAAGCTCGATTCTTATAATGTCACAAACTTCGTACATGACACCTATGCTACAGAATGTAGACAATCATTTCATGAATCCTTATTTTCACAATGGGAGGATGCATGGGAGGAGTCACCAGAACTACAACGCAAAGAGCTCCTGGGCAAATCGGGCCCCCACCTACCACCAATCACAGTACAGACCAACCCAGTACTATCACAATTTTCAAACTGTACAGTAACTAATGACCCAGCAACTGTAAAGAGATTTAATGGCATACATAGTAATTTGCATGACACTGTACATACATCAGAACATCTCAATTGTTCTAACTTTTGCTTTGATAAGTCACATTGTGCGAATGTAGATTCTCTATCTAAATGGAATGTTTTAAATACTGGTAATGTACCCGATGACTGTGTCCTTAAGGAACGTTGTTTCCCTATATCCACTAGAAACTGTTTCACTTTACTTTCAGACGAATGTGTAAATAATAAACATGGCCAAAGTCTGACACAATCTCTGGTCGGCTCCAAAATTAGAGGAAATAAACCAAATAATGTAAATACGAAATGTACAAAATCAATTAATGAGATTACGATCCTCTATACAAATGCTGACGTCTTTACACGTGAGAAGAAAACCGAACTTCTGCACATAATACAAGATGACCCACCAGATATCATAGCTATAGTTGAAGCCAAGCCAAAAAACTACAGAACTCAACCTAGTATAGCAGACTACAATCTAGATGGCTACATCATTGAAGATAAAAATATTACTACTACAATAGGAAGAGGTATCTTACTATACATAAAAAACACTTTATCTTATAAACTACTAAGCATTAACCAAAGTATGTTCGAAGAATACATCCTCTGCGACATACGATGTAAACATGAAACACTGCGTTTGGGAGTGTTTTATAGAAGCCCAAACTCTAATAACCAAAACAATAATGAACTCTGTCATATTTTAAAGGAAATACACACCACTAACCTGCACTCGCTTATTCTAGGAGACTTTAATATGCCACATATTAATTGGCTTACAAACACATACAACACCTCTAGCTCTAGCCTAGACTTTACGTTTAAGTTTATTGAATCTGTAAGAGACTGCTTCTTACAACAGCTAATTTCAATGCCTACTAGAGGGCGTGGGTCCGACAAGCCAACAATATTGGATTTAGTATTTACTAATTACCCTGACCTGGTGGATAATATTCATACAAATGCGCCACTTGGAAAAAGTGACCATTCCACTATACAGATGGAGATTCGCTTAAATGGCGAATTTACTACTACAAGTAAAACAAGGGTCTGTTATGATAAAGCAGATTATAAAGCTATAATTAATTTCTTAAATATAGACTGGAACACACGCCTAAAAGAAATAAACGATATTAATGATATGTGGCAGACCATATTTGGAATGTGTCAAGAAGCTGAAAATAAATTTATTCCTAAAAGAACAATAAAAAACAAAAGGCACAAATATCCTCTTGACCAAACTACAAGAACCAAAATAAACAGGAAGAAGCGACTATGGAAAAAATATATTGATACAGGCGGTAACCGTAATATATATGATGAATATTGTAAAACAAGAAACCATGTTCGAAGAGAAACAAGAAAAGCACAGAAACAATATGAGAAAAATATTTCTATATCAGCCAAAAATAACCCCAAAAAGTTTTGGAATTATGTGCAATCCAAGACTAAAGTCAGATCAGGTATTCCAGATCTGCAAATACCTAGTGCCACTGAGCATGATATGGAAGTGTCATTTACAAAAAATGATAAAGAGAAGGCAGACACCCTAGCCAGCTACTTCAGATCAGTATTCACAACAGAACCTGATGATGATTCCCCAACTATTCCTTGTAGAGCCCACGTGCCAATGGGTACATTAAAGATCACACCTGAAATTGTAAGAAAAAAACTTGTGAATCTCAACACTGCTAAGTCACCCGGGCCTGATAAACTCCATCCAAGATTCCTTTATGAACTAAGCTACGAACTAAGCCTGCCACTATCAATTCTTTTTAATAAATCACTAAGCCTGGGAACATTACCACAATGCTGGTTAAATGCAAACATCACACCAATTTTCAAAAAAGGAGATAAAACCAAACCAGACAATTACCGTCCAATTAGCTTAACATCTGTTGTTTGTAAAATAATGGAATCTGTTATTAAAGACACGATTATGGAACATCTTAGGATTAATAATATGCTATCAGAAAAACAGTATGGTTTTATAAGCGGCCGATCAACAGTTCTCCAACTTTTGACTGTTCTTGAAAAATGGCTACTGACTCTGGACAAGGGGGGCATGATTGATGTGATTTACTGCGACTTCATGAAAGCATTTGATAAGGTTCCACATAAACGTCTAATTAAAAAACTAACTGCTTATGGCATAGAAGGTAATTTGTTAAACTGGATCCAATCCTTCCTAACCGGAAGGCACCAACAAGTAGTTATAAATGGAATCATATCTAAACCAACAGACGTAACAAGCGGTATACCACAGGGCTCAGTTTTAGGGCCATTACTGTTTATAATTTACATTAATGATCTTCCCGATGTAATCAGTAGTGGGTCTGAGATCTTTTTATTTGCAGATGACACTAAACTCTTTCGATCAATCTTTAACCCAAAAGATTGTGACACCCTGCAAAATGATATTAACTCTATGTGTTCATGGACTGATAATTCATTATTGAGGTTCCACCCAGATAAATGCAAAAGTATGCGAATATCAACAAAAAAAACATCTCTACACACTTATACAATGGAATTTAATAACCATACTCTAGCCCATTCATCTAGTGAAAAAGATATAGGTGTCATAATAGACGATAAACTATGCTTCGATGAACATATAAATGGAAAAATAAGCAAATCTAACCAGATAATGGGACTGATTAGGAGAACATTTGACTATCTAGATAAAGAAAACTTTAAACATCTCTACAAATCTCTTGTTAGGCCACATATTGAATACGCTAATGTGGTTTGGGCTCCATATCTGAAAAAGCACATAAATGCAATCGAAAATGTCCAAAGACGGGCAACCAAACTTGTTCCTGGTATGCGTAATCTACCATATCACGTACGCCTCCAAAAGTTAAAGTTACCAACATTAGTATTTAGAAGATTGCGTGGCGACATGATCGAGTTATATAAAATTCTCAGCAATAAATATGACCAAGTTACTGCAGACCTTATTGAGCGACAAGACACAAATAGCATAACTCGAGGCCACAGCCTAAAAATTAAGAAAATAAGACCAAGACTCAATATACGAAAGTTTTCTTTCCCGTTGCGCTGTACTGATCAATGGAATAAACTACCCGAATCCGTTATCAGCGCCCCCTCAGTGAATTCTTTCAAAGCTAGACTAGACAAGCTATGGGAAAGTCATCCATTGCGCTATAACTACGACTGTGAACCCATCTGTAATATTTATACACCAGAATCATTATAACATAGCCAATGTATAATTGTTAATAACAACTTAATAACATTAAAATGAACCATAAATATATGCAGCCCATTCCTGACGTTAGAGGCTTGTTGACGCCTGCTGTCAGTAGAGGATTCGTATAAGTTCGTATAAGGAAAGTGAGGTTAAATCGTGGAGTGGTCTAACCAACTTCGACAGAGATAATGATGACTCTAATTAAGCTCAAAATAAAGTTAAGTAAATGACAGCCAAGTAAATACTGTAAATGATGAGCTGGAGTCCAGTGAAGATGATCCACTCTGACAATGAACTGGAAATCATCAATTCAATAAGTATCAATAACGGTCTCACTGCTTTAACGGATAATGAATAAGATACGAAACCCGGTAACTTGTTACCTTTACTTTACATTTTTACTCTACTCGCCACACCACCGACATACCGATCTAAATATTGCTGTTCCGTGAATCAGGCCAATGTTATTGTCAATATCTCACAAAGCAATACGACCTCAGCATTAAACTGAATATTAAATTTCCCACGAAAATTTCTCTTTTCTTCTTGGTCGGCATATTCCTCCAGTCTTACGAACACCGTTATGGTAACCAGCAGACATAGGACAATTCAACATCAACATCAACATCAATTTACAAGGCATAAGCCATTGGCTTGTTATTGCCTCAGTGCCAAACTGGTAGGGCAGGCAACCCTGGTCTGGATACAACACGTGTAGCTATCTTCATGTATGCATGTTCATGTAGATGCACAGGCTGTTTCAAGATTAGTCCACTGTGATGTAATAATTGTATTATGACTTTGGGAATTGACGACTCACATATGTTGTATAAGCATATGTGTAACAGCAACGTCCAAAGCCACACCACAATTAATTGTGTTCAGTCGAATTCAAATATTCTTTCTTTGAAAAAGATGTCTAGTTTGCCCTTGAATATTTCGACTGTGGTTGCTTCGACTATTGTTGTTGGCAGTGAATTCCAATGTGGTGCCACTCTATTTGCGAAGGAGTGCTTCCGAATATCTTTGCTGCTACGTTTTATGTTGAGCTTGAGCCTATGACCTCTGGTCCGTGTAACATTGGACAGTTCGAAAAAGTAGTTCTTATCAATATTATATATATCTTTGATGAGTTTGAATGTTTCAATCAAATCTCCACGAAACCGTCTATATTTCAGTGACATTAGATTTAGGGCTTCAAGTCTTTCTGTGTAGCTATACTCTCTGATTTGTGGGACAAGTTTTGTTGCTCTGCGTTGTACTCTTTCTAATAGCTGCGATTGCCTTTTCAGTCTTGGAGACCATGCTGAGTTGCAGTATTCAAGAATGGGTCGCACAAGTGATTTGTATAGTAGCGTGAAAGTAGATTGATCAATGTTGGTAAATGTTCTCTTGATTAGTCCTATTGTACTGTTTGCCTTGGATACAATGTTCCCTATATGTATGTCAAAAGAGAGGTTTCTGTCGACATGAACCCCCAAATCTTTTTCTACATCTGATATTGATACAGGATGTGGATCAGGTGTATCTGTCATATAGTATTTGGTTTGAGGGTTATTTCCGCCGAAGTGCATGACATGCGTTTTGTCTGTGTTGAAAGATAGTTGCCATGTCTGCGACCATTTACATACTTTATTTATGTTTTCCTGAATCTGACTGGTAGCTGGGTTGCCGTACATCTTTGTATCATCTGCAAATATTTTGCAGTGGCAGGTTAATCGATCAGGTAGGTCATTTATATATATCAGAAAAAGTATAGGTCCTAGAACACTTCCTTGTGGCACGCCGCTGGTCACCTCAATCCAGTCCGATGATGCATCATTAATTCTAACTCTCTGGCTCCTGTTGCTTAAGTAGTTCCCTATCCATTTTACTAAATTTTCGCCAATACCATAGCTTCTCAGTTTTGTTTGGAGTCGTTGGTGTGGCACAGTATCGAAAGCTTTTGAAAAGTCTAAATATATTGCATCGACAGGTTCGTTTGAGTCAAGCATGGCTGTTAAATCCTCCAGGTATTCTAGTAGTTGAGTTTTACATGATCTTTTACGTCTTAATCCATGCTGACATTTGGAATTTAGATTAGCCGTTTCCAGGAAATTTACAATACTGTCTCTTATAAAAGATTCTAGGACCTTGCATAATGTAGAAGTGAGCCTGATTGGTCTGTAGTTGCTTGGGTCATTCTTGGAGCCTTTTTTGTGTATGCAGCATACATTTGCCATTTTCCAGATGTCAGGTAAAATGCCTTCTTCAAGAGACTTGTTGAAAATTATGCATAGTGGTGTACTAATTTCTTTAGCAGCTTCTTTTAGTATTCTCACTGGTATTTCATCCGGGCCATTGCTTTTGTTGGGGCTGAGTCCTTTTAGTTTATTTTCGATGGCAATAGGTGTTATTAATATGTCTTTTAGTATGGTACCATTGTTTCTGGGGTTAATGATTGGTGTAGAAAGAAGATTTTCTGGAGTGAACATGTTTGAGAAAAATGTGTTGAGAATGTTTGCTTTTTCTGTATCATCTGTGGTCATGGTGTCGTTTGCAGGGTTACGTAGCTTGCTAATTGATTCACGTAGAACTGTTTTACTCTTGACATAGTTCCAAAAGGCTTTAGGATTTTTCTTACTTTCAGTTGCCACTTTACGTTCAAATGTCTGTTTTGATTTTCTGATGCATGCTGTTGCTTTGTTTCCAGCAATTTTGTAGAGTGTGTAATCTGTAGTTTTCTTAGTTTCATTGTATCTTTTGTATGCACGCTTTTTGCTATTGAGTGAATCTGTTGCCGCGCGATCAATCCAGAGGTGCTTTTTTCTTGCCATGGTTTTTTGTTGTAGGAACTGTCTGCCATGGAAGACTGCAGCCATGTCAACAGTAGACTTGCGGTGGAGCTGGCCACATTGGATCTGATAAGCTGCCTCCGCAACGCGGAAAGAGATGCTGTACCGAGATCTAAACAAAGAAAGCTGCAAAACTACCTAACTAGCAGGAATCAGGAAGCAGAGGGTAAAAATCAATGACACAGTCGCGGAGTGGGCAGATATCACTAGCGGCGTTCCACAGGGGAGTGTTATTTGACCTACCATGTTTCTAATATACACAAAGGATTTGCCTGATTTAGTCACATGCTATTGCTAAATCTTTGCAGATGATACGAAAATATATGGCAATCCACTAACCCATCATATACAAGATGACATTAACAAAGTATGTAACTGGGCACACACATGGCAGCTAACCTTCAACACAGCTAAAACCCACGTTTTACATTTTGGCAGAAACAACCCCATCACTAAGTACTATGTGACAGATTCCACCGAAATACAGACAATCGCAATGTCAGGAAGTGAAAAGGACCTGGGAGTGTATATCGATGAAAGTTTAACATTTGACATACACATCAATACTATGGTGTCCAAGGATAACCAAATACTAGGAATCACAAAGATAACATTTCGACACATAAATCCTAGCATCTTCATTTTACTTTATAAATCCTTGGTGAGACCAATACTAGAATATTGTAATTGCATATGGTCGCCCAGGTTCAAAAGACAATCCCAACTAATAGAATGGGTTCAGCGTAGAGCTACAAAATTATACCAGAAATGAGAAATTACAGCTATCCAGAACGACTTACCATGCTAAACTTAATGTCACTAAAATACAGGCGTATCCGTGGGGACCTAATTGAAACATATAGAATCATACACAATCAATACAACATTGACAAAAATACCTTCTTCACACCCTCCACCAATGCTCAGACTAGGGGACACAAACTTAAGTTATACACACAGCATAGCATTAAGGATGTTCGTAAATGTTTCTTTTCCAACCGAGTGGTACCATACTGGAACTCACTAACAGCTGAGGCTGTAGGGGCACATACTCTTGAAGTATTTAAAATAAAAGTAGACAATCACTATAGGGAAATAATCCGTAACTATGACTAGAATCTACATAAATTCAGAACAATAACAAGCCATAGGCCATAGGCTTATGTTCTGTGGATATGATGATGATGATGATGATGATGATGATGATGATGATGACGACGATGACGATGATGATTATTATGATGATGATGATGATAACACCAATGCCACCAGAGTGGACTAGTCTGCACAAGCAGGTAAAAAATTCGTTTCATGTGTGGAAGTAAAAAAATAGACCTAAAGACATTAAGTTATTTTGAAAGCTCAAAGATTTGAAGGGCCAGCTTCAATCAAACATACACAAAACGAAATGCTACTTCTAAACGTCACAAAACAAATATGAACAAACCAATGCCTCAGTCAAATCAAAATCTCCAAAAAGAAGACAATACTGGAAGGAGCAGTAATAGTAGATATATATTATCAGGGAAGACATCCACTGCACAGAAAACAGTACCTACAAACATATGCATCTATACCAATGCAGATAGTCTGCTGAATAAAAGAAATGAACTCGAAGCAATAGTCCATGAAACCTCTCCAGCCATTATATGTATCAGTGAAGTACTCCCTAAATACCAAGATCCCAGCACAAGCATCAAATTAAGCGAACTGCAACTAGATAACTATGATTTATTTCTTAATAATAGCACAGCTAGGGGAGTTGCCATCTACAGCCACAAACTACTACAAGCCCAACCCTGTGAGACACTAAGTGGTGATTCTTTCATGGAGTCAGTTTGGTGTGCATGGACTACCCAGAATAAAGAAAATGTTTTAGTAGGATATATCTATAGGAGTCCCAATAGTGATAGAGATAATAATTTAAATCTCATGACCATAATAAACAACACTAGTAAACTAAAACCAGACCACATTTTTATTACAGGAGACTTTAGCTTCCCATATATCAACTGGTCTTCTGGTCTCTCATGCACTCATGATAGTGACAACTTTATCAATACCATAAGAAACAATTTTCTCCACCAGTCTGTATTAAAACCAACAAGACACAGGATAAACCAGAAATCAAATATCTTAGATCTCATTTTCGGAAACAGTACAAACATTATCAATGACATATTTCATCTAGCCCCGTTAGGAAAAAGCGATCACAATGTCTTACAAATAAACCTCCATGCCTATATATTTAATATTTCAACTGAATCAAATTTGCCCAAACCTTTGCTGAATAAAGGTAGGTACAATGACATGCGCAGGGAAGTTAGCAATTTTGACTGGACAAACATGCAGGAGCTTCATGCACCAGAAGCATGGAACCTTATTTACAACATCTTAACCACAATGCTAAATCAACACATCCCAAAAACAAACAAGTCGAGTAAACAGAAACACATATGGCTTACTTCCAGTGCCACACACACACACACACACACACACACACACACACACACACACACACACACACACACACTTAAAGCAAAAAACTAACTGTGCAAAAAATACAAGAAAACAAAGAGTTCTGATGATTATAACCAATACAAAATGGCAAGGAATAATTCTACATCATGTATCAAACAAGCCAAACGGTCATTCGAACGAAATATAGCAACAGAATTCAAGAAAAAACCCAAGTCCTTTTGGAAATATGTCAAAAGCAAAACAACTCTCAATGAAACAGTAGGCCAACTTAAATATTCAAACGATGAATTGTGTACAAATGATATGGAAAAGGCAGAAGCTTTTAACATCTATTTTGCAATCGTATTTATAGAAGAGAATGTAAATACAATGCCAGAAAATATCCCCAATATCACAAACATTGTTTTACCAGACATTTCTATAAGCCCAGAGACTACTGAAGCCAAACTAAAAAAACTAAACCAAAATAAAAGTCATGGACCAGACGGCATACCCATACGAATTTTGATTGAACTAGCAAAAGAGATCAGTGTACCCCTTAGCATCCTATTTAACAAATCTTTAGAGGAAACCGTAATACCTGAGATTTGGAAAATGGCTAATGTCTGTCCAATTTACAAGAAAGGCCCAAAAAGTAATCCAAGCAACTACAGACCCATCAGTCTAATTTGCTCACTTTGCAAACTTTTAGAAACATTTGTACATGATGCAATAATGAACCACATGGAAACAAACAACCTTTTCACCAGCTGTCAACATGGCTTCAGACATAACAGATCATGCAAAACACAGTTACTGGAGTACATGGAAACCATAACATCCAATCTAGATGTAAACAAACCTATAGATGCAATATACTTAGATTTTTCTAAAGTTTTCGATACAGCACCACACAAAAGACTTCTAAAGAAAATGAAAATGTACGGTCTAGGAGAGCAACTAATTAACTGGACTGAAGCATTTCTAACCGATAGAAAACAGTGTGTAAAGATCAATGAAGCAACATCCAACTGGACAGCCATCACTAGTGGCGTGCCACAAGGCAGTGTTTTGGGACCTACACGTTTCCTTCTGTATATAAATGATCTACCCGATTCCATAACCTGCCCTTGTAAGATCTTTGCGGATGATACAAAACTGTTTGGTAACCCTAGCACCATGAACCTTCAAGACAATATAGATAATGTATGTAATTGGTCTCAGATTTGGCAGCTACACTTTAATACAGACACAACACATGTAATACACTTTGGTTCAAATAATCCTAGGACCCAGTATTATATGACAGACACTACATGCCAGTCACAAACAATTGAAATCATACCGTCCACAAGTTAAAAAGATGTTGGTGTACCCATAGATGAAAATCTCTCCTTCGATACCCATATAAATGCAATTGCATCAAAGGCTAACAGCATAGTTGGTCTAATTAACAGAACCTTAAATTACATAGATGAAAACACGCTTACCCTTTTAATCAAATCACTAGTCCGACCAATTTTGGAATACTGTAACTGCATATGGTCTCCTCGTTTTAAGAGACAATCTTGTATAATCAAAAGGGTTCAGCGCAGAGCCACTAAACTTGTTCCCCATTTGAGAAACTACTGCTATACAGACAGGTTAAAGGCTTTGAACCTCATGTCACTAAAATACAGAAGGCTTATAGGAGACTTAATCGAAACATACAAATTTATCCATGATGATTACAACATTGACAAAAACACATTCTTTGACCGATCAAGTAACACACGCACTAGAGGTCACACATTCAAGCTCAACACGAAACGCAGCTGAAAAGAAATTCGTAGGCATTTTTTCCCGAACCGAATTATTAACAAATGGAACTCACTCCCTTCTTTTGTGGTCAAGGCACCAACGCTCAGCGCGTTTAAACCAAAACTAGATATGCACCTAAATGACATAATATACGATCATGACATAACCAACTAATAGATATATAATAATGAGACAATCTAGAAATATACCCAAATGCTAGGCGCAGAAGGGTGTACCCATTAGCGTAGGTGGCACACCGCAGCTGACGCAGGGATAACCCATCTACCCCACAGCACCTCCCAAAGTCAACCAGGGTCCTGATTACTGTCAATGAATAATGCCAACCAAACAAATAAACAACTGTAACTAAACAAAGTACAAGCACTAGTAATACAATACTAACACAACTCGAGAGGCAATAACAAGCCAAGGGCTTATGCCTCGCAAAAAATGATGATGATGAAGTTAGCGACAGATGGAGGCTACAAAGCGCATGGGTCTAATATATAAGTAGGTCAGCATACCTTTTTAAACAGACCCAGAGGAATGTAAAAAATTATCTCGCATAAAAATTTCATTAAAATATAAAATTTCGCAGATTACAATAACAATTTATGTAGTTCTATATTGTATTCAATTAATCATCAGGTGTAGACCGTGGAAGTAGTTGAATTGGACAGTTAAATTGTTTTCTCCAAGTTGTCATCAGTTTCCGTGCTTGTTTATCATAGCAGCGCTATAACGACATCAGTGTTACCTGGCAAAATTCATCCATGATCAAATAATTTTATCGATTAATATTATAAAAATTTATAAATAAACTTACTGAATAATTAATAATAATTAAAAAAAGTAATTAAAAAGTAATCAAAAAAAATAATTCAAAAATGATTATAAATAAATAAATTAGCCATAAAATAAAATAAACAAATCATCTATGGACAGCGCAACACTAAACAGCAAATCACCATAATACAGACACTAAACTGACACGTCACTAACACACTATTCATTTGATGTACATTTTTAAAGTGAACACCAAGGTGTAAGTTGCCAATATGCCTGCATGCAATGACTGTCAAACAGCAGGCAAGCCCACTACCTTTTGTGTCAGTGACTTATGGTTGTGCAAAGAATGCAACATCATACGAGTAGAAGAAAGATGAGAAACGTTCAGAAAGGAAAAACCTTCTGGAGCAGCTAAAACACAAACCGAAATACCATTCCCATTCTGCCACCCTCGCCAGCCAAAGATCAAGGAACGAGAAGGCAGAACAAATCTCATATCACATCAATAACAACTTCTATGGGTACACTGACCATTAGTGAATCGGAAGATACTGTCATTCTTTCCAATATCATACAGAAAGTTACTACTACGAACACTGATGTTGAAGTCACATCAATTACAGCTACAACCGCAGATATTACACCACCTACAACTGCTACACTCAATCATGCTGAAGCCACACCACAACTACTACAAACTGCATTACAGAAGATACAACTATTGCAGATACAAATGGAGGTGCTAGGCCCAAAGTAAAATGTAAATGCGGTAAACCAGACTCTTAGCACATGATAAAATGTGACATCTGTAAATATCGGGTGCATTATATGTGTACTGACTTCCCACCTTACATGCTCTCGATCCCAACATCCACCAAGCGTAAGTATACATGTCAAAACTGTTGCCAAGTCTCCAAGCACACTAAAGACTTTCTTGCATGGTACACTACAACATTCAATTGTGAGTACCTGGCTAGTGATAGGCGGGTTAAGGAAAGCAGTGTTCAGCTAGAGTTGACCCAAGCCCAAATAAATGACATTGTAACAAGCAATAGGAGCCACAACTTGACTACTACTAATTCTGATGAGCTACAACAACAGAGTAGACTCACTAATGCAGGTGCTGTTAATAAGGATGACGAGATTGATGGAATAAAACACAAGACTGAGACTTTAGGTATGCGTGACCGACAGACCAACCACGAATTAATCAAGTTCGTGCTTGCATCGGACAAACACATCACATAATCAGAACACATTCTGATTAGCCCAAGACACCGACCGAGACAACAACTGAGACAACCCTCGTGAGGTGTCAGGTCCGAAACGCAAATCACTCCCCTAGGCGCATGAGGTGTCAGGTCCGAGGGGAATCGCATCACACTTTTTCCCCTAGGCGCATGAGGTGTCAGGTCCGAGGGGAAATACGTGTAAGCGAACGATTTGCTGTGTGCATGACCTATACAGCATGTTATCTCTGATGTCAAAAAAGCAAACACGTGAGACGGCGCAAGAAGCACTCTTCTGCGGCCTCTACGACCCCGGCCTGTCCTGCGGCACTTACTGCCTTCCAATCCCCGGCCTCTACTGCGGCATTTAGTGCCTCCCCACCATCGACCTCTACGGCTATTGCGGCATTTACTGCCACCCCACCACCGACCCCTGGTCACTGCAGCATTTACTGCCTCACCACCCTCGTGAGGTGTCAGGTTCGAGGAGAAACGCAAATCACTTCCCCTAGGCGCATGAGGTGTCAGGTCCGAGGGGAATCGCATCGCACTTTTTCCCCTAGGCGCATGAGGTGTCAGGTCCGAGGGGAAATATGTGTAAGCGAATGATTTGCTGTGTTGCATGGCCTATAAAGTATGTTATCTGTAATGTCATTCTATGAATGTTACTAAATTCTTGAGAACTTTTTTTTTTTTTTCTGGCTTGACTATTCCACTTAAGGATCGTGACATTGTCATGAATTGATGACCCAGAGTATGTGAGCTACATGCCCCAAAACACCTGTCCACACTGTCTGTTTTCTCCTTCTTTTTCTTTCAGCATTGTTCCCCTCCTTTTCTTTCAGAGCCAGAGCTGGAGCTGGAGCTGGAGCTGGAGCTAAAATGCAGCAACGAAAACAACAATGACAGACGGGCAGAAAGACAGATGGAGGACTGGAATGGACAACAGAACAACAGATGGGCCGGCCTGGCGGCGGCCCGCGAGGGATATGGACGTGTGTCCATCTCTTTCGTGGCCCGTAGGCAGGTATGCTTGTCTGTCGAACAGACTGACAAACCAATCAACAAATGGACAGACTGACCGACAACTCTGGGCACAGCAAGCTGCTGGAGTACGCTTAAGCAATGTACTTGGCCCCACTTGCTCAGTCTTCTCGGATGGGACTTTAAACTGAGGTCCCGTCACACAGTGCCCATCACTGTGTGAACGTGAGCTAGGGTTAGGTAGGCAAGAAATTTCGGCATAGTCAAAGTAAACCGGATGCTGAATGGATCCCTCCTCGGATGGAACCACGCAACATACGGATTACAAAACCAAAACCAAATTGCTAGAATTAGAATCTTTCGGAATTTTCGATGGGACTATGGAGGGATGTAACCCGGATGACTGACCGAGTTCGTCCTCGGACGCACACAGTCACCATACGGGCTACCTAACCAATCAAAATCAAACAAGTGCACGCTGGTGCCTGCTCGGATGATGGCCAGAAGACCAAATGGGTCCCAGGACCCGAAAGACCCCACACCCCAACCTCCCCACTCCCCCCAAAGGGGCCGGGAGGTCTCTGACCTAAAGCCCCCCCCCCCCCCCCCCCCTTGGGTGCATCAGGTCATAAGACCGTACGCACCTCCCCCCGACCCAACACCTACCCCATCCCTTACCCACCCCTGTTAGGTCCAGGTTAGGCCATCCCCATTACACACGCCCAAGCATGAGGAGCAACAAAAAAAAGCCATGGAAAAGAACAGCAACATGAGACAAAATCGAGAGACAACGATCAACACACACACACACACACACACACAGAGAGAGACACAAGCTAATGCACAAACCGACGTCACAAGAATTCACAAGAATTCAACAGAAACCATAAAGGCCAGGCGTGAGTCTAGACCCTAGCATTGGGAACTAGCATATAAACGCCTCAAATATTACAACACACACTTTAGGTGCTGCCATTAATGAAATGAAAATGTTCAAAGAAGACCTTAGACAGCTCAGAAAAGAATTCCAAAACTTGATGGCGCCATATGATATGTCATCACAATATTCTGTAAATTCTAGACAGAAATTAGGTACTAATGTCACTGACATAGACATCAACCAGCCCTCAGCGATGGCATGTGCACCCAAGGCAAAACTAACCATTGAAGTGTCAATGATAATATCAGGACACCACAAGATAAACTGGTTCAAACCAGTCTAGCATTGGTAAACAACTGTCACCAATTATACTTAACATTGCCATCCATTCAAGAAAACCAATGTTCATTTCCCACAAACTATGAACCAATAGGTAACATTCAAGCCCAAAGTGCACCACTGCCTACCACTCAGCTCTGGGGACACAGAGACAACACGTTCCAAAGTAGACACACATTCAACAATATTTCACATGGTAATGCATGACCGAACAGGTACACACCGATTCATCAACGTCACTAAATAAACAATACAGATGACAAATATACTAAACCATGTAGCGGCAATTATAGACAGGTTGTGCTTAATAGCCAGAGTAATGCAAACAAGGGTGGCCGAGTTCATAACAAACTGGTCTCTCAGAGCAGTTATAGCAATGTAGAGTACCAAAACAATAATAGACAACCATCCATGCAATCCAACACTCAAACTGCTACAACCAGGAAAGTTCTAATCATTGGAAGCTCGTCACTCAAGAAACTTAGTGGTAGGTTTATGTCGACAGAAAAGCATGACATCACAGTCAGATCCTATGGTGGGGCTAGAATTAGTGTCATTGCAGAAAAACTTGAACTGTTTCTCTCACCCAACACATATGATATTGTCATCATACATGTTGGAAGTAATGACATTGGTAACCGCAAAGCAGACAGCATGATCAATGAATATGATTTACACATTGAAAGAGCCAAATCACTAGCTCCAAACACTCAAGTGTATGTATCATCCCTCCTGCCATGGGCCCAAAACACACATGAAAACGACCTAGTTTATGAGTTTAATGAAATGCTCAGCTCTCTAGCAGAATGGCACAAAGCAACCCTAGTGAGCAACACAGAACTGTTTACTTATTCTAATGGGGAAGCGAATGAAGAGCTTTTCCAAGACTTTATTCACTCAAATTATCATGGAGTCAGACTATTATCGGAAAACATAATGAACTATCTGAACTTGCGTATCGATTCCCTTTAAGCAAACACAAACCATGGAAATGCAATCCCGTATCCTTTTTTAGGAATAAATGCATGGTAAAAAAGACAAATTACCATATAAATATTTACCAAATGCAGAAATAACCAAGTCAATATATCTATATAACAGATACCACAATCTGGTTGATGAATGTACAGTTCCACAAACAATGGATATTAACAAATATACACACGATACAATAACAGCAGCTATCTCGCCCTCAAACAGAAAAGAAAGTACACAGGTATTACAAAGTAGGAAACTGAAACTCTAGGGAAACAGGCAGGACCTAGAACGTATTGTAAATCCACACAATCTCAGCTATCAGAACATGAGAGATCAGAGGCACATTTTAAATGCATGTGCACCAATGCAGATAGTCTCTCCAATAAATCACTTGAATTCAAAGCAAGGCTTTTTGGCCATGGAAAAACACCAGACATTATAATGATAACAGAGATATTTCCCAAAAACTTCCAATTTCTTCCTACTAAAGAAGAAATGTTCATCGCAGGATATGATACCTTTCCAAGCAACTTCTGGGAACAAACTGGAAGAGGTGTTATGATACTTGTGAAACAGGAACTACATTCGGAGGAAATCAATGTGCAAAGAAATTTTAAAGAACATTGTTTTGTTAGAATAAGCCTAAAAATAATGAAACGTTACTAGTTGGTGTTATATAATATACAATATAAACCTAATGAGCAACCTCCTGGGCCAAGTAACAAAGGACACAAAGCAATACACACTCATTTTTATTTGTGGCGATTTCAATTTTCCAAACATCCAATGGGACTCCTGGACAGGATCAGACAGTACTGAAGAATTCCTAGAATGTATCAGAGATTGTTTCCTTTTAAAAAAAAATCGATAACCCCACTAGAGTTAGAGGCACTGACACCACCCATACACTGGATCTAATTCTCTGCAATGACGAAAATCTTGTGTCAGATATTGCATAAGATAGCATTGGAAGCAGTGACCACGTTGTGATCACATGTAATCTCCAATGTGCAATGATACACTGACAACTGAAATAGAAAAATTAAAAGTTAGCAGAAACAGCACATATCCCCAGATACAAGCCACGTGGGCAACAAGGGAAAGAAAGCAGCTATCACATCAGAAATTCTTAAATTCATAAAATCCAAAAATAGAGGTTGGATGAACTATATGAAAACCAGAACAGACAAAGACACGCTTAAATATACACACCTGCGAAACAAACTTAAGACACTCACAAGAGATGCTAAACGAGAAAAAGAAAAAGAAATAGCCAGAAGTTTGAAAACGAATCCCAAAAGGTTTTGGTATCATGTCAACCGTACAAGAAAACTCACCTCCAGAATACCTGAACTTGAGGTTGAAGCAAATGGTACAGTCCTGAGAGTACAAAATGATATTGACAAGGCGAACGTATTAGCAAATTTCTACTGTTTTCATCGAAGAATACACTAATACGCTTCCACACCTTACTAGGTGAAACTACACAACACACACTCTCTCTCTCACTCTCTCTCTCTCGCTCTCTCTCTCTCGCTCTCTCTCTCTCTCTCCCTCTCTCTCTCTCTCTCTCTCCCTCTCTCTCTCTCTCTCTCTCTCTCTCTCTCTCTCTCTCTCTCTCTCTCTCTCTCTCTCTCTCTTATCTCTCTATCTCTCTCTCTCTCTCTCTCTCTCTCTCTCTCTCTCTCTCTCTCTCTCTCTCTCTCTCTCTCTCTCTCTCTCTAGGGACACTACCTTCAGCCTCAGTGAAACACTTAAAATTATGGAATCGATAAACATTTTTAAATCACCTGGACCTGATGAGGTACATTCTCGCCTCATTCACCTATGAATTAAGAGAAGTACTACATAAACCGCTTAACATCATATTCAACCAATCATTTGTCTCAGGATGTGTACCTACCCATTGGAAGCTTGCAAACGTTACAACGATTCTTAAAAAAGGGGGATAAAATGGACCCAGGCAACCACAGACCAATTAGACTTACAAGTGCAGTTTGAAAACGCATGGAAAACCCTATTCGGAATAAGATAGTAAAGCACATAATGTCAAATGATCTACTCACTAGTAAACAATTTGGTTTTATTTCCGGGAGGTCAACAACACTGGAATTATTAAATGTTTTAGACCATTGGACAAAAATATTGGACAACATTAGTGAAATAAACATAGTATTTATGGACTTAATGAAGGCATTCGATAGGGTCCCATATGAACGACTCATGATCAAATTGAAGCCATATGGATTTAGTGATACAATGTGCCAATGGATAAGGGAATTCTTAAAAAATCGTAAACAGGGAGTCCAGATTAATAACAACACTTTCTTCTTGGCAAGATATATCAACTGGGGTACCACAGGGCAGGGTGATAGGCCATATCCTGTTTGTTAATTATATAAATGACCTATCAGATTAAGCCAGTTCTGAAATCTATTTATTCGCGGATGACACAAAGATTTATAAAGAAATTCAAGACACGACAGACAGTAAAATAATACAGGATGAGCTTGACTCCATAACTAATTGGGCTTCTACATGGCTACTAAAATTCTATCCAAACAAATGTAGGGTTCTGGAGATAAAAAGCAAACAATATTTTGAAAACAAATCCTATCACCTACGTGGAGAGGACGGTCTCTCAATGCCACTTGAATCTGTTGAGTTTTGAAAAAGATCTAGGCTTATCTATAGACAGACAACCTAACTTTCGAAAACATATACAGGAACAGGTAAATAAAGCCAACAGGATAATGGGAATAATTCGCTGAACCTACATATACCTAGATAATGACAGTTTCACCATGCTGTACAAAGCATTAGTATGACTTCACATTGAATACGCTAACAATGTCTGATACCCATACAAAGAAAAAGATGTCAATACTACCGAAAATGTTCAAAGGATGGCAACCAGACAGCTTCCATCATTGAAGGGACTGAGCTACCCTGACAGGCTAAAAAGACTAAATCTCCCAACTCTAAAATATAGACGACACCAGGGAGATATGATTGAATTATATAAATATAGATTGTAAGAATACAGTTTCTGACGTTGATGATGCACTTGAATGTGAGATATGCCTAAATTGGTTCCACATAGGCCCACATTGTCAAAATGTGCCATAGTCTATCTAAAACAGTTTCAAGGATGGTGATATGAACCAAATACATTGGTATTGTAATTACTGCAACCGGGGTGCTGCCAACCTACTTCACACGGTAAGAAATGTCATGCAGAATATGAACCAGAAAATAGCCATTGTCAAGAAGTTTGTCACTGCAAATGATAAATCTGTCAATCAGAGAATTGACAAAGAAGTGGAGACGATTAACAGCTGCAAGATAATAAATATAGGATTTCAGCATTAGAGAAAGCAACAGTTACCGATGTTGGAATGATGACTCAGCAACACGTGTACAATGCTAAGTAAAAGAAGCCATAGACAAAGACAGAACAGTAATATTGCACGACAACGTTAGTGAGATGGAAGAAAAAGAGAGAAGAAAGCAAAACATTATCCTGTTCAATGCACAAGAGAGTACAGCTGATGACCCATGTATGAGGAAGGACGCAAGTCCACAGTGACCAACTAACCAGCCTTCAAAGCAACTCTGTAAATAGTTTTAATTGCTGTGTAAATATGCTCACGAATATGACTAACACTGGTTTGACCTGTATATACCTACACTCAGACTCACCTATGAACAAGCGGAGTGAACTTCAAACAAACATTGATCTACGAGCAGAATCCTGATTTAATAGCTATAGCTGAAGTCTTACCAAAGAACACGAAGGGTCCAGTTTCCTTGTCATAGATATCCATGAATGGCTATGATACTTTCAGTAACATTGAATCAGATAGCAGGTGGGGAGTGTGCATATACAGTAAACAGTCATAAGGCTTCATAGAATCCAGTTTCAATTCAGCTGAGGCACAATAATCAGTTTGGATAGAAGCAATGATAGCATATTAATTGGGTGTATATATAGATCTCCAAACAGTTCCATCACCAACGACCGACATATTCGTGAGGCACTAAGAGCGACATGCAGAACTTCCTATAGCCATGTTCTAGTGGTAGGTTATCACAATCATCCAGAAATCAATTGGAAATATTGCACATCCCCATCTGATGATAACCACCCAGCAAGTTTGTTCTTAGAACCAGTGAGAGACTCATTCCCATACCACCATGTGATTGACCAAACGCATTACCGAGGCAACCAACAACTAAATACGTTAGAACTAGTCATCACAAATGAGGAAAATATGGTAGACACCATCCAGTATATGTCACCATTAGGGAAAAGTCATCACACCACCTTGTACTTTACATTTAGAGGTTATAAGCAGGAACACCACACCAAGACTGATAAACTCCTGTATGATAAAGATGACTATGACAAGTTGAGGACATCACTAGAACAAGTTGATTAGGATAACAAATTAGATGGCAGTGACACGGAAAATGCATGACAAATGATCAAAGAGACAATCCTATATTCAGTAAAAACATATATCACCCCCCCCCCCAAGACAAGTAGAAAAACACCTCAAGTACAGCAGAAATTAACCCCCTGGATGAATGCCAGTATTCACGAGAAACTCAAAAGGAATTGACAAGCTTTCAATACTTTTACAAAATCTCGTGACGAATCCTGTTATAAAGACTATGCCAAAAGTAGGAATCAATTGAAGTGGGAAGTGAGACAAGCCAAAAGACAGTATGAGCGTGAAGTTGCAATGAAAGCTAAAAAAAAACCCCAAAGCATTCTACAGCTATGTGAAATCTAACTTAAAACATCATCCAGCATTGCCGATCTAAAATGTGATGATGGCATATTAATGCAATCTGATGCTAAGAAAGCAGAGGAGTTCAACACATACTTCATGAGTGTGTTCACCCGAGAAGATACAGAAACTATACCAGAGCTGTCCAATGTGCAAAGACTAGACACATTGGACCATTTTGTCATCAACGAAGATAATGTGCGCAAAAGGTTGGAGCTACTGTCAGTTTCCAAGTCTCAAGGACCTGATGGCCTACACCCACGTATCTTAAACAAATGCAGCCAAGACCTCACAAAGCCACTGACCATATTATTCAATAAGTCGCTCAGTGAAAGAACTCTGCCACAGGACTGGAAAAAAGGCCAGATCACTCCCATATTCAAGAAAGGCAGCATAGCTTCAGCTTCCAAATACAGACCTGTCAGCCTGACCGCAGTTGCCTGTAAGCTGTTGGAATGGTTTATGCGCAAAAAACTAAGGAAACATTTGACAAACGATGTCCCAGAGTGCCAGCACGGTTTCCTGAGTGGACGTTCCTGTATCACACACTTATTGGACTCAGTAGACTTCTGTATCGAAGTTCTCGACAATGGAGGAGCAGTCGATGTCATTTACATAGATTTCGCTAAGGCATTCGACACTGTTCTGCACCAGATTTTGATAAGCAAACTCAAGAGTTATGGTATCGATGGAGACGTCCTGGGTTGGATAAAGGAATTCCTACCCAGCAGAAGTCAAATGGTAGCTGTGAATGCTTCCACCTCAAAATTGGCAGCAGTACTCAACGGGATCCAACAGGGTAGTGTGCCTGGCCCAGTGCTGTTTGTCTACTACATTAACTGCATACCTGAAGTAGTTGATAATATGGTCAAGCTCTTCACTGACGATACCAAGGTGTTCTCAGAGATATCATCAAGTGAAGACCAACAAGCACTACACTCTGATCTAAACACCTTAACCAAATGGGCAGACAAATGGCAACTTTAATGCATCCAAATGTAAGGTGATGCACCTAGGCACAACGAATAACTACCTCCAATACAGTATGAAAGATGGCAGCCAGACTACAATCCTAGGGATGACAACCTATGAAAAAGACCTAGGAGTGTATGTGGACAGCAGTCTCAAATTTGACAAACACACAAAAATCGTGGCAAAGAAAGCAAACAGACTTGTCGGGATGATCAGAAGATCTTTTGACTACCTCGACCCCAAGACACGAGTCCTGTTCAAAAGCCTCGTGCGTCCCTATCTAGAATATGGAAATGTTGTGTGGTCACCACTAAAAGGATGTCCAACTGCTGGAGGATGTACAATGCCGTGGAACCAAAATGGTGCAGGCTTGAAGAATACCCCTATGAGAAAAGACTTCAAGCACTTAAGCCGCCAAGTCGGGTGTATCGGCGCCTAAGAGGTGACTTCATTGAGGTTTACAAGTACACTCACGATATGTATAACATTGACCGATCTATTTGCTTTTCTGGCTTCACGTTTATGACCATAATATCATCCTCTCAGCAGATGCTGAAGAGCGAACCAGGGACAATAGCTACAAACTGCAGAAACAAAGCTTCCACTCCAACATACACAAGCAGTTCTTCAGCATACAAGTCATTAACGACTGGAAGAGCCTCCCAGATACCGTCGTGACAGCTCCAACCATGAATGCCTTCAAAGGAAGACTAGACCGACATTATTCAGAAAGCATCTACTCAGCTAATTTTCAAATCATGCCCGTCCGCACCCAATACAATGTCAAAGAGGTACAAAACACTCAAGAAGAAAATGAAGACAATGAAAATATGCTACAGGCTATACAGTCTAACAGGCAGAAGAGGACTATGTAACTATATAACTATGTAATATCCTCAATACTTGCGGTGGATGTGAAATAGCCATAGCCGGATGCAGACGTATTTGATTTGGAGAGAAAGCTTTATCGCCAAAAATACAGTTTTCCATCTATACCAAGCAGATATCTTGGTGGATCGTATTTTGGAACAGCACAGCCTCAGTATTTCTCAGTGAAAATAGCATCAAATTGTCAAAATTTGTGGTTTATAGTGTTGAAGCAAGGATTTTCAAAAGCGTCCATAGCTACGTCCATAGCTACAACACAACAGTGACGTCACCTATGATTAGGAATGTCCAATTCAACATAAAAAATGGCTGCCATCACGAGGAAAAACTCAAAATTAAAGCAGGATTTGAATAAAGATAAGAAACTAACAGATATTCGTTCATCGTTAGTGTCTGGGGAAAAAGCAGACTTTGATCAGATGAAAGTAAATACCACCAGATTCGCCACTGAGTTTTGTTCCGACAACGCTATAGGCAGCGCCTCCTTGAATGAAATGTAGCTCCAACTACAAAATCACATGGCAAAGATGCAAACCCAATATGTACCAATGAAGATGATATCTTCAAAGTTCCACCAACTATGGATCAATCAGAATCTCAAATGCCGTGTTCGTCGAAATCATCTTGCATGGTAAAGGGCAAAGAAGTGTAAAAGTCAACGTGACCCGGACTGTTATCAGAGCCTCAAACGTGAAGCCAGATAAGCAAATAGATCAGCTTATCACAGCTATGTCTCGGATATGCTTAATGGTGATTGTGACTCTAAGAAATTGTGGAAATATATAAATAGTAAGAAGAGTGATATGACAGGCATTGCTCCACTCACCAAAGCTGTAATAACCTTCAGTGACAGCAAAGCAAAGCATGACATCCTGAATGAACAATTCTGTTCTGTGTTCACGAATGAAGATCTCTTGTCCATACCATCACTAGATATCAGTCAACATCCGGACATGCCAGACATTAATGTATCAGTACCAGGTGTGACAAACCTCTTAAGGAAACTGAATCCTCATAAGGCCTGTGGACCAGACAGCATCCCGGATCGCCTTCACCAAGTTTTAGCTGATGAGATCGCCCCTGCACTGACACTACTTTTCAATCGTTCACTCCTCACCAGCGAAATCCCTACCATCTGGAAACATGAAAGGGGATAGAAGCTGTGCAGACAATTATCGCCAAATCTCATTAACTTGCATATGTTGCAAGCTGTTAGAGCACATTGTTAGGAGAGAAATCAGTAAATATCTCAATATCCATAATATTCTTGCAGATGCACAACATGGATTCAGAAAGAAGCACTTATGTGAGACTCAATTGATTCTAACTGTAGATGACCTCGCAACCAACATAGACACTGGCGGTCAAACAGATGCCACCCTACTAGACTTATATAAGGCGTTTGGCAAGGTACCACATCAATGCCTCCTCATCAAACTCAAACACTATGGCATTCGCCACAATATACTAAACTGGATTTGCAACTTTCTAAGCTCCAGAGCACAACAAGTTCTAGTGGAAGGTCAAATTTGAGCACGGGGGCAACAGGGGCAGCTGAGCTCTTTACCCATTTATATTAAAAACCCTTTAGTTTAGAACTTCAAATTGATTTTTGAATATTCAGAGCAGACTGAGCAGTTGTAGTAAAGTTCGGTTGTAACATGTTTTGGCATTCAGCCCTTAACGTAATATGGCTTATAGGCTGGAGCTATCTTTTTTATTTCATAAAATATTTATACTCCAGAGAAAAAAATACAAACAGTTTTCTAGCCCCGAAGGTTGAGATGTGTAGGCAAATGTCCTGCCAACATTCCCCCACCCAGGCTATCACTTTAAGTCTAATAACAACGTGGAATTACTATGTTTACCCAGGTTTTCAGTTTCAACTCACAAATTTAATGGTGAAGCTCACTGGACATTGCTGCCTCAGGCAACAGAAGCGTCTAATAATATGAGTTTTAAAATGTTTCCAGAATATTTAACACACCCTAAATAATTTACTATATTTAGTAACTTATTTTATGTGGACAGTCCATCATCCGTCCATCCAGCATCTGTCCACTTTTTTCTTTAAGTGAGTCATCAAGAACAACTTGGCAGGAATGACCCCATAGGGTCGGATCAACAGTTCTTCACATGTTCAAAATGATTGGTCGATTAGACTTGCGGCTGTCTTGGATAACCTAATTTTCACAAAAAAAACTTTCCTCTGAAACCGCTGAAGGGATAAGGCCACAATACACCTTTCACAGATTGACGTATTTTGAGAAAATACCTTACAGTGCATCAGTCGCAGAAATTCTGTCTGGCAAACTGGCCAGGCGATGATCTAATAGTATTACTTCGCTAATCGCTATTAGGTTCAGATACAACGCACTTAAACCATTTCTATGAAGAAGTATAATTAGAGGATCATATTATTATTGGATTGATACATCATTGGAAAGCTCATACAATTTTCTAAACAGTTTGTAATTTTAAAATATACACTATTGTCCACTTGATATACTAACTCTAGGGACAATGTTGTATTTTATATATGCAAACAAATCAGGAAAATTGGCTTCAATAATTGTGGCATTGTAGTTTAGGATCATTTTAAGATGAGGTGTACTTTTAGTGCAATAGGTAACGCAACTGCGGGATGAGCAATTTAGAAGTTACTGGTTTGATTAGCCTCTATCGAGTTCCTTGATTCCAGGTCCCATTCACGCCACATATAGGCTGCCTATATTGCAGTCTATTATTTGCAACTTCGCCATCGTTTTACATTGGTACCCACTTGCGGATACAATGACCCGTCCGCCTGCTCACCCACACCAGACCCCACACTCCACCCACGCCCGCCCGCTCTCTCAGTGTCTCACTCGCTTGCTCACTACCTCTTACACCCACCCACACACACCCACCTACCCGCCCACCAACACCCACACAGCCACCCGTCCGCCAGCCTGTATGTGCGCACACACAGACGTGCGCATGCATGTATACCATTCGTGCACACCCAGGAAGATGGCAAGTCATCGCTTAGTCACAGTTTCCAATTGACTAGAAGCAGGCATCAGAGGATAATATTGCCCACCATAATGGAAATTGAGAATAGGTTCAAGGGGCCAAAGAATAAATAAGTTCACTCAGCATTGCTGTAACATTTAAATACGGATTATATTAAACTCAGAATTTAGGAAATCAGCTTGCATCATTCAATGCTTTTTCTTGTGGTGCTTGGGTTGGTTGGTATCCCCGAACACCCTTCAAGTTCTGTGAGAGGGACCCCATTCCAGATCTTTGTGCCCTTTTTGTGGAACCTGCCCCCGCCCCTCAAATTTGCTTCGGACGCCCCTGATGTCAGCGTTTGGTGCAGTAACCTCAGGGGTGTCTCAAGGCTCTGTCCTAGGTCCTACATTATTCTTGATTTACATCAACGACCTGTGTGATAATATTAGTTCCGTAGGTCGTCTTTTTGCTGATGACACCATCCTTTATGAGCATATCGCCAGCATCTCTGATGCTGATCATCTTCAGTTAGACCTAAACAAACTAGGTGAATGGGAGATGTTATGGCAGATGGGCTTCAACATTGAAAAGTGCCATTCTCTCACAGTTACACAGCGCTGAAAACCTATAGTGACAAACTACCGGCTACATGGTCACATACTCGAGCGAGTCGATAGTGCAGGCTATCTAGGGCTCACATTCAACAACAAACTGAGCTGGAACAGACATATTCAAGCGAGTCTTGCAAAAGCCAACAGAGATGGTGTATTTGAAACCTAAAAAGATGTCCAACAAAAGTACATAGTCAATGTTACAAAAGCAGCGTTAGACCTATTCTCGAATATGCAGCCACTGTATGGAGCCAACATCAACAATGTACCATCAATGATTTGGAGATGGTCCTGCGACAGGTAGCAAAGCCTCTATGATGTACAAGATCGTTAATGGCCTAGTAGATCTGCAACCTCGTGGAAACATGATCACAACAAGCAGGTGCCAAACCAGAATCCACCATATGCTGTTGATCCCGTACACTCGTACGAACATCAAACTGCACTCCTTCATCCCATCCGCAATTTGGGTCTGGAATAGTTTACCAGCACATGCAGCGTCAGCTCCTTCAATAGGAGGCTTTCAAATCAGCACTGCGTGGGTCGAGTTTCGAGTAAAGCAACACAGCGCAACACATGTTTTAGACTGTAAATGCAAATCTCTTTCAACTTTGATACCTGCTTATCTTGTTTGCGCACTGCATCAACCGTTGTGGGACAATGCTCAACTAATTGGGTCATCCACATTATTTTGAAGAAGATGAAGATCCCAGAGAGGTAAGAGTAATGTACAGACCTCGCCATAGGTAAGTCAGAAAAGAAATGTTGGTTCAGATGATGAAGTCTCAGTGACAGAGATAAAACTGCAGAGATTGCATGACTTTCGTTTCCGATGATGATAATGCCCTTGAATGCGAGATATGCCTCACTTGGTACCACATAGGTCCTCAATGTCAAAATGTACCACAACCAGCCAAATACACTGGTACTCTAATTACAGTAACCGCGGACCTGTCAATTTCCTCCATACAATGAGAAACATGGTTCAAAATCAGGATAAGAGGATAGATAGTGTAAACAAATGAGTATCAAACAATGATAATGCTATCAACACATGACTCGACACAGAGATTAATGACATACAGGAACATATGAATGATAAAGAAGCTAGATTAGCAGCTTTCGTACAGAGCGCATCCGTATCCCAAACAGATCTCCAACCGAACCTAGAAACTGATATAAAGAGTCAAGTTAAAGTAGAAATGGAAGAGGATATGGGTAAGATGATGATAGAGAGTGTTAGTGAAATGGAAGAATGGGAGCAAAGGAAATACAACATTATTCTGTTTGGGGTAAAGGAAAGTGAAGAGAAAAGATGATGACCTCAGAGCTGTAAAGGAGCTGCACAACGATCTCCACATAAGAATAGAGAGTGAAGTCACCAGACCTCTGCGATTATGTAGAAAAACGGATGGCGAAAAGGCACGGCCACAACGAGTATCAGTCAACCATCTTGAAACAAAAAATGAATTACTGAGAAATGCGCGACTGCTGGTGGAGAGAAGAGACGAGAGAGCCAGGCAAATATTCATCAAGAGAGATATGACCTCGCTACAGCAAACAAAATGTGCAAAGCTAAAGAAAAAGGGGATTCAAGAAACCAGCAGTCAGCGTAAAACAAAGAGAATGTCCACTAGACGATCACCAGAGACGGCCGGATAGTTTGAAGCCACCTAGTTCAAGCAGCTCAAGCATCGATGTAAGACTGCCAACAGCTCATGTAAATACGTCAACAACTTGTAATATAAATGTAAATACACATACCTGCAGCAAAATTACTGGTCTGTTATGCATATACACAAATGCCGATTCAATCCTCAACAAACGAAGTGAATTAGAAGTAATTAGTGAGAAATACAAACCAGATGTTATAGGTGTTATGGAGACACTGCCTAAGAATGTGAAAGACCCGATCTCATCGTCAGCGTTAAACATTGACGGCCGTAGCGTTTTTACCAATATTGAGTCTAATGATAAAAGGGGAATATGTATATATGCTAAACAGCACCTGAGATTTATAGAAGCTAGTGTCAAGCCTGAGTCAGCAGGAGAGTTACTATGGGTAGAAACAAAGCTCAAAGGCAATGATAGTATCCTGATTGGTTGTATCTACAGATCACCAAACAGCACCAGTTTGAATGACAGTAACATCAGAATGCTTATGGAGCAGGCATGTGGTTCTATATCTAGGCATGTTGTTATTATGGGCGATTTCAATCAATCAGAAATTGACTGGAGTGTTTGCACCTCTATGTCTAGTTCAAGTAATCCAGCGAGCTTGTTTCTAGAATCAGTAAGGAACTCTTTCCTGCACAAGCATGTAAAGCAACCTTCCTACCCAGAGGCAATGATAAACCTAACATCTTAGACTTGAAATTGACCAATGAGGAAGATATGGTCGGCGAGATTGAGTACTTGCCACCATTTGGTAAAAGCCATCATGCCACCCTATTGTTTACAGTAAACTGTAACATCCAAGGCACTCCATCAGAGTCACAGAAACCGATCTATGATAGAGACGGATATGACAAGCTCAGAGAAATGTTGGAAAAGGCAGTCTGGGATCATTAATTGAAAGACATGAATACTGAACAGACATGGGTAATCATCAGGAGTAGAATCCTGGACGGTGTAAACAAATGTGTCCATGGAAATCCACAAGAGGTACCTCGCATCATAAGCAGAAAAACCCCTTGGATAACTACCAGCCTTCGAGATAAAATAAGGAACAAGCATGCAACATTCAACACATTCAGAGAGACACGTGATGAATCACAATACAAAGAATATGCCAAATGTCTCAATCAGTTAAAGTGGGTAATGCGTAGAGCAAAGCAAGGTTTTGAACCTGAGGTAGCAAAGAAAACCACAAACAACCCTACAGCTTTTTACAGCTACGTCAAATCAAAACTAAAGACAACGTTGGGAATCGCAGACCTGCAACGAGAGGACGACACAATCACAGGATCAGATGAAGAGATGGCAGAAGAACTAAACAATTACTTCAAAAGTGTATTTACCCATGAAGACATATCTCAACATTAGCCAATACAACAGCGTCAGGTAGATTGGACGAGATTGTGATTAAAGTGGATGATGTCACCAAAAAACCTAATAACCTGCCAGTAACCAAAGGGCAAGGACTGGAAGAACTGCATCCTAGGGTACTGAAAGAAGAAGCTAGTAAAATGATTGCGAAGTCCCCGACTCTACTTTTTAATAGATTCTTAAGAGAAAGACTACTACCCCCCCCCCCCAGACTGGAAGAATAGGCAGATAACCCCAATTTTCAAAAATTGGAAAATAGTCATTACCCAACAACTACAGACCAGTCAGCTTAATATCTGTGGTATGCAAAACAATGGAGCAGTTTATACGAGATGCACTAATGAACACATGTCCAGCCACATCACTGACTGTTAGCACGGATTTGTTAGGGGACTATCATGCGCTACCCAGCTCATAGAATCCATCGACTTCTGCCCCAAGGCTGTATATGAGGGAAAAGCAGTGGATGTTATTTATCCTGACTTCGCCAAAGCATTCGACACTGTACCCCACATGGGGTTACTAGGCAAACTGAAAAGCTATAGCATTGGTGGCGATGCTCTTGGGTGGATAGCATAATTTCTGAAAAATAGAAAGCATTGAGTAATGATCAATGGCTCTTGCCCAGGTTGGACACCGGTACTCAGTGGAATCCCTCAAGGAAGCATACTAGGTCCTGCATTATTCGCATGTTTCATCAATAACATGCCGCAAACAATGCACAACATAGCAAAGATGTTTGCAGATGACACCAAACTATTTGATTAATGAAACAGAAGCCCATGATCAGCTCCAGACAGATCTTGACAACAAGATTGGGCAGATACTTAGCAAATGCGTTTTAATGCCTCAATATGCAAAATCTTGCATTTGGGAGAAACGAACAACAAAACTCCATATGCGATGACTGAGAACTCTCAAAGTGTCAGGTTGGAAGAAACAAAGTGTGAAAAGGATCTCGGTGTATATGTGGATAACAACTTGAAATCCAACCAGCGTGCAGGAGCGATGGTAACCAAAGCAAACATGACCCTTGGTATCATTCAACGGTTTTTTAATTGTCTAGATGCCAGAACTCTTGTTCTACTGTATACAAGTTTAGTACGGCCCCCATCTCGAATATGGGAATGTTCCATGGGCCCCCTTGTATAAGGAAACGTCAAGGTTCTTGAGAATGTACAACGACGTGTAACAAAACTGGTATCTGGATTGAAGCACAAAGCATGTGAAGAGCGGCTCGGGGTGTTAAAGCGGCCAAGCCCGATATACCAATGCCTCCACGGAGATCTAATCGAAACATACATATATGTACATAGCACCTCCAATGTCAATCAAGAGAAGCTGCTGCCACCTGATGATATCAAACGTACCAGAGGCCACAGTTACAAGCGTCTAAAGTAACGTTCTAACAGTAAACACAAGGCAAAAGGGGTTTCAGCATCCATGTGATCAACTACTGGAACAACTTACCAGAGTCAGTTGTATCTGCCCAGACACTGAGCACCTTCAAGGGACGATGCTACAGAGGTATCTCTATCATCTACGTACTTGGCAAACGCTTGGAACTCTGTGTTTTATTACACATGCGATACATCATCGACTGCAACCAGCATCATCTCAAACAGGGTTTCACAGAGAAGGTTAGCCCTATTTTTGCTGCGCTGATTCTGATGGAGGCCATCCACGAATATGGTGACAAGAAGAGAAATCTTACTGTCGTTTTCATTGATGCAGATACGGCTTTCTACAGGGTGTGGCATGCATCCCTGTTCCGGAACCTTAAGTTGATGGACATTCCAGACAGCATGTCACAAATAATCAGCGACTGGTATGCAGGATTCCGTAGCCAGGTTAAGTGGCAAGGCCTGTTATGCCCAGAAGTGGTCTTGCATCAAGGCACTATTCAATGGAGCTCAATCGCACCATATCTGTTTAAGGCATACATAAATGATACACTCTATGCTGATACAAACATATATATATATATATATATATATATATATATATATATATATATATATATATATATATATATATATATATATATATATATATATATATATATATATATATATATATATATATATATATATATATATATATATATATATATATATATATATATATATATATATATATATATAGACGTCACTATTGGCAGAGAATGTGTGGCTGCAGGTCGCTGTGCTGGCGATATTGCTGTAATCTCCCCAACGGCTGATCATGAAGACCAGCTAGTTACTACAGTGCTAAGTTAACAACTTAACAGAGGCCATATAAAAGTCAACGTCGGCAACTGCAGGCAATCCACTTTAATAATTCTGGACATAACAGAAGGGCTCATATCCTTCAAGTAAATGGTATCGCAGTTCAATTTGTAAACACTGCCACCCACCTCGGATTCATACAAGGGGCAGATAAAGATATTAACAACAGACGCATCGACGAAAGACTGAAATGTGCATCCAAGGCACTATATTCCCTGTTGGGAGTAGGTCTTCATGGCCGTAATGGTCTAAATCCAGCCATCTGTGCAAAATCTGGACCATCTACACCCTGCCTCGGCTGTATATGACTGTGAGTTATGGATCCTGAATCAGAAGCAGCTAAAGCGGCTGGAGATCTTCCAATGGGAGAAACTGATACAGATTCAAAATCTTCCAGAAAGAACAGCAAAGATAGCCATCTTAGGGCTATTTTCAGCAGTCCCAATCCATGCTGAGGTGGACATCAGGACCCTGTGTCTGTTTCGGAATGTCATTTCTGATTATAGTTCCATCAAATATAAGCTTGCTGTGTGCCACCTAGCCACAAAGAATCTATCGTCATCCAGCTGGTTCATCCATGAGGAGAAGAGGCTCTAATATTACGGTCTGCCTACTGCACATGAGCTACTGCAGAATGCCCCAGACATGGTCTGGTGGATTAAAATAGCGTGTCCAGCCATAATCGTCCATCGGCAGAGCAAATACACTGAGGAAAACAAACACTTTCCTTCAATTCGATTTATGTCTTCAGATTCTCTGCTCTTCACAAAGTCTGCAGCGGCCTGGTCCAGCTCTATTGTTACCATGTGGCCCTACTGGGCTTATTGACGATCTAGAATTTCACACATATGACTTGATATATAATACGTGTAGGCCATAAATTTAGATCTGATTAAATAATCTCTACATTTCTCAGTAACAGCCTATTTAAGAGCTAAAAGCTCTAATTTCATTGACCTGTAACCGCAACGTTCGGGTGGTTTTAATCCCCTACTGGCATGCACAATTACGACTAATCTTCCATCCTGGATTTGAGAAAGTAATGCTCCCAACCCATTAAAACTAGCGTCAGTTTCCACAATAAAGTGGTCTGTTATATCTGGATAATTCAATAATGAATCAGATGTCAACATTTCTTTCACATTAGCAAAAGCAACATCACATTGAACATACCACTTTTCGATAAATGAACTCGAATCCACTCATTGTTTCTTATTTTTCTTCTGACATCCTAATAAGGCATTCAAAGGTTTAGCCACATGTGCATAACCCTTGAGGAATCTATGGAAATACGAAGCCAACCCGAAAAAGGAGCACGGTTCATTCTATTTTTTCCGAGCTTTCAAGTCTATACCACATGCAATCTTATCTGAGTCTGTAGTGATACCCGCACTGGATATGACATGACCTAAATCTTTGACCTTTTCTTGTAACATATGACATTCTTTTTGCTTCATCCTCAGACCAAATCCTTCCAACCGTGAAAATACCAGATCCAGTCTCTTCACCTTTTCCTCAAATGATTTACCAAATACCAAAATATTGCAGCGAGTTTGTGTGGTCATGGCGCGGTTGTCCCTGGGGGTCGTTCTATGTGAACAAAACCTGGAGGCCATTGTATATCTGAAGTGGCCATAACAATATTTGTATACGATGCATTCCAAAGACTGCTTCTTCTGTATGGAAATCGTTCACAGTCGTGGTACAGGACGATCATGTGTGAAAACCATGTCCGTCATAGTATTTGGCCTTAAAATTGGCCTTCACAATCGTTTTTTGGCGCTTCTATCACACACCTGGCTGATCAAACCATCAACACGACCTCTCACTTCATACAGATCACTCACGTTCACTACAGGAGACTGGGATGGCCAAAGTCTCGCCAGTGTTCCTCATCCATCCCAATGTCCATAAAAGAATTCGTTCTGCTGATTGCTGTACTGATACAGTTTGAGAAAGGGATCCAACCAAAGGGGTGGACACATCTCCACAAAAAGGAACAAGGGAAAAATCATCTTATGGAAAAACAGCTCTAATAGAGTGACTTTCTTGAAAGTCTGCAAGTAAGCTACTATCAGATTCATAAAAGTGTGTACGCTGGAGTAGTCATCAGCATAAGCGATTTCATCATCATCTTCATAATTATATTTGTTATCATCACAGTAGAATGTGACTCCATCTTTAAATCGCACATGTGATTCTGAGATGCTGTGTTGTGGTCACATATCAATTCCTAATGGGTGCTAATGGGTTTTATTAAGATGCGCAGGTGCATCATCATTAATGTGCTCTAATGCGCCGGGGACGGTGTTTGCAAGCGAATATGATGCCATTTTGGACCTACTCTAATGTGTATTTTAGCTGGTTCAAATGCGCAGATGCACTAACCTTTATGGCTTCAGATAGAATCTACCTCGCCTAACGCTAACTATTGCTGTAGTCAAACGTACAGTGTATGACGTACAGGATCCTATCGTAAACGTAAGCCAATTCGTCAAAACATAGCCGTCATCTAGATAGTCAGTGAAATATTCAAAGATTCCTAAGATTGTAATCTGGACTAATATTACGATCAGCGGAATGTAAAGGTTGAACGAGTTTGTGTCTCGTTAAATAACATGACCCTAAAGTAGCTAAGTAATACTAATACTTACAGTTTTAAGGACAGGTCATATATTGCTGCAGGAAATTAAGACTAGAGCCAATGGCATTTACGGTAGTGCTAGTTAGTGATAATTTCCCTTCGCAATATGGATAATATGAAACGAGTTTTGATAATTCACAGACAAGGCATGATCGAATGATGTACTAAATTTAAATGATCTGACCCTAGATTAGCTCAGTGATACTAACACCTATGGTCTTAAGGACAGGTCATATTGTGCAACTCCTACACGTAAGCTTGAGCGTTTTACAATATTGTTGTAATGAATGTTCTGTAGCTCAACGTAAGAAATGTGTTTGAGAAAGACCTAGTTTAGGACTTTGAACTAAATCAGTGAATGAATATATGAGCTGATAAACAGTTGCAAATTTATATATATAAGTTCCCAAGCATTTGACTGATAAGGGAACTGAACATCAAATAGTGACCATATTCATGCTGAATTAAAGTCTCTGAGAATCAATAAAATAATGGTCTGGTCACAAATGGATTTGAATATAAAATACGATGGGATGGTCTAACTTGATGTATGACAATGAATATTTGCTCTCGTCTCTATATGGCTAGCAATTAGAGTGGTACTGTCGAATGCTATGACCACAATTTCACGATTTTCTGGCGTAGAACAAGGTTCATTCCAATATTAAGACAGTAAATCGGAAATTGTGTTAGTCTCGAAAGTTGTTACTAGGGGACAGCCGGGAGGAATGGTAACATAATATTATGGGGTAGTACCAATTCGATATATGACAATGAGAGGAATTACAAATTGATGGATATTCATTATTTACAAATGCAGAAGACTATAGCAGCCTATATAGGAGGAGAGTTCTACTTTAATGTCCTAAAGATCAAGTGGGGGAAGAAGTTTTTAGTCATTGCTGCCCAGTTGATTCGAAGTTCTTAGCGGGCATCCAGAGGCTGGACTTCTGTGTGTGCCTAGTTCTAGCATTTTTAGAGGGGATCCCATGCGAGGCGGTGGTTTTAGGCTAACCAGAATCTTTTGTGTGTTAAGGCCTCGAGCGGCCGAAAACTGCCGCAATAAGTTAGGGCTATGCAAGAGCCTCTTTCCTCGCAGGGATCGGTGAATCTTTGGCTCTGGGCTACTAGACTGCCTTGATCGACGTCAAAAAGCGCTAGACGAAGTCCAAGGAACGATCTTACCAGTTTGCAGATGTACAACAGGCACGTGTAACTAAAGAGGAGTGTTTAGCGCAACCTTCGCCAAGTTTTGGCATGAAAAAGACACAATGAATGTGGAAGGAATTCCAGAGACACAGAAGTTATATGGTTCAGTCGCAGGAACTGGTGTTAACCGCAGGGTCATTTAACTAATCCTACGTTTGCCTAGACCATCGGCCATGTGCTCAAAATGAAAAAGTATGCAGGGTGGGAGGGTGTGTGTATTGGGGGTGGGGTGGGGGTAATAGTTACGCTGCTGTGTTCATTACTTACTAAGGGAGATGCGCTCAGGGTGTCCTAGTGGTCGATGCAATTTTTAGAGTGGCGAACATTTTATCCGAGGCCTGAGGCAAGTGCATCCATGGGGAGCAGTCTTACATGGCGCATCGTGACGTTCAGACCATTCACTATAGTACTCGCTGACGGGATTGATCGTCATGCAGGGTTAAGGCGAGCTGAGAGGTGCAGCAGACCAAGGAACCCAGCTTTCCCAATCCTAGTAGCATATCCTACTCTTAAAGGCCGAGACAGTGCAGATCGAAGACATGAATCGATTGCAGGAGCTTCGGCGAAGCGGAGCTAACCAAAAGAAACTGGTGGCTAGGCCACTTGCGGCGATTATCACCAGTTACAAGTGGTCTAAGTGAAATGCGTAGGGCCTACTGAACAAGAACAGGAAAGTGCGGGTGGTGGATATTTCTGAGGGCATCATCTGCTCAAAGAGCTGCGAAAAGGGGTGAATGCCCTTACAGGTAAGAATACGCCAGTGAAGGCGATGCCGTTACAATGCTAGTAATTTGTCTTCACGGTGATCGTCGTCTGCAGTTTATGGCTATGATGGGTGATCTACTATCAGAATATTCCTTAAGGCGAAACGGAACAGCCGCTCAGAAATGGTGGGAATCAATCAAAAATGGCGCTTAAGACGATTCTGTAAGAGGAAAAATAAGAACTGGATTAGTGCGTATATTTAAGATCTTAATCATGCACAGTTCATATCCTGCTTTCTCTTCGCCTTGACCTAATTTTATTATTGAGAGCTGAGTCTTCAGGCTTTCCAGAGGTACCAGACATTTCCAGAACCTTTTGTGATCATAGAGGAAGAAACCATGAAAAGATCATGTATATGATGAAATAAAATGCCCACCCAGTCATCGGTCATGCATAGCGTGTCCATGTCCCGTTATGTGAAAGAAAACCTGTCTATTACAGGGGTACTCCCAATGATCCGGCGCATGTGCAGAGGGGGAAAATCGTGTCTTAGACGTTCTTGCCATTGTGCGTGCTTAAGGTATAGCCATCTTTAGGGCGGTTGTAGCGTGCCCCGTGGGGCGGGTTACCAGTTCCAGGTTGGCTAGCCCTTCTCGTTACCAGACCAGACCATCCTTAACAGTATTGACATTCAAAAGACGAAAACCTCCACAAATTCTAAGGATCCTATCCGGCCTTTTGACCAGCTCCACTGCCGATCCAATATATCCAGCATTAAAGGAAATCTCACCTTATCGTACACCAACGATTCAGGTGATAGAATGCATCCCTGGCATTTTAGGTTTTCATCATGCTGACATCGAAAGAAATTCAGGTTTTAATAGCTAAATGTTGATACATTCTACAGCCTATGATATCTGTCATGATTTACTTTTCAACCAATCAGAAAACACCTAGTTTATCTGCCTCAGTATATGCCCCCAGTCATAGAGGTGCCAGCTATAGTTTGGCAATGTGGTATAAAAGCAATCATACAAGTAAGCTGTTGAATAATTTGAAACTAATTTGACTGGAAGCTTTTGCTCCCATAGGCAGCAACAACTTCCAGTCAAATTAGTTTCAAAATATTCAACGTGATGGGTGTTACATAATAAAGAATGTAATACATTGGAACTTACATGACTCACACTCTATCACTTGAGGAGACAAAATGGTGGCGCTCATTGTTCTCCATTTACGTGATATTACCAAGCAGATAATTGTGATAGAGATTAGGGAATGTGACAGGATATGAACCCGCTGAAATTGATTGGGAGGAATCCTACAATGTCGAAGCCTAATAGGTCTCGAATCTCTCAAAATTAATGGCATGCTTGATTACATTTTAATACCCCTAATCGTGGTCCTCTTGACTAAACACATAAAAATACTTCCCCAGCATAGATCGCAAACACTGTTTCTGTGCTAAAGAAAGATGTCCGCTAATCTTCAATTAAGACATAGGTTCTTCCGAAGCTGAATCGTTGGGAACCATATAGGGCTTTACAATATTAGAAAAATAAATATGGGTATTGATATCAATTTCCGTACTGGTATATCTTTAATATTTGTATTATTGCGATGGTTAAATAGAGTGAGGCTTGCGGAGTATGATTCCATATTCAATATATATCAGCTCTTCTGAAATATTCGCGGAACATTACAAATTTTCACAATAAGACCAAGAAATTACATGGATCCTGATATTAAGCGCTAGCTTATAGCTGTCTTCAGTTAAATCATATCCCAAAATGGCTTAGATCCCTCCCCCCCCACCCCCAATTCAGCACTACAAAAGATTCGACTTTGCTACAAAGTTGCAACTATTTGCATGACCTGTGCAGAGGTCACCATTTTAATAGCACCTGCATGGAGATCGCGAGATAACCACGGACCATCTCATCCCAAATAAACTCGCCATATAAAACTTTGCGAACAGCTAAACGTTTTGATATTTGACTGACAATGGACCTTTCCATTTTTAGCTATGCTCCGCCCATCACTAGCTAAGCTCCACCCACACCTCGCCGTGTTTGGATTGATCGGTACCTGAATGCCCTAGCTATCTATTTCCTGAAAACTATACAGGGAAGCTGTTGAATATTTTGTAACTAATTAGACTGGGGGCTGTTGCTGCTATAGGCAGCAACAGCGCCCAGTCAAATTAGTTTCAAAATATTCAACAGAATATTTATTAAATAGTAAAAGCAAACAATTTGTACAACAGCCCATAGACCGTCTTCAAATATGCGTTCGTGACGTACTTATCGACATCATTCATGATGTCATTCATTATGATGTCATTGCACACATCACGCAGTTCATTATGACGTCATATGATGGGTGGGTACTCTGGAAAGGACCATTGGACGAGACCACCAAGAATCATGGAAATATTCACGCAGGTGTACAACTTAGTTATTATAACATTTACTAAATATACCACCATATGCTGAGAATACATAGGTCTACGCTCGCTCATGTTAGAGTAGCTTGTATTGATCGATATATAGCAACCCGCCAAGATAAGGGGGAATAGAGAACGAATGTATTGGTACGTTTTCCCTCATATTGGCGGTTGCTCTTTACCTTGGGTCATAAAAAGTTGTCCAATTCCGGGAAATCTAACCAGGCTGCGGTAATTGAGATAAAATATTATGATGCAAAATATTCATTTGACATTATGATTTTCTCTCAAATAACGGGCCATAAATATAAAATATTTGCGCAAGAAAAGATATATTTTAAACATTTTTAGGCGTGACCTGTCCTATGATGTTAAGAAAGCTTTATTCTATTTTTGTGAGAAGTGCATTCTTATAAGTAACCAATTTTCGTAGCAGTAATCGTACCAATGTCTCTACCCTCCAAACAACAATTTGTCATATCTTGGAAAATAAGAAAATGTTAAGTGTGGTTGCTAAATACTGGTAAAATATCATTTTCCCATGCGAGGAGCAGTCTCTTATCTCGTTAGACAGATATACTATTGAACTTTTGCTAATGGAAAGCAGATTATCTGCCTAAATAGAATAGTATACCGGTTTCATGCTATATCTCGATATTTCGGCATCAGCAAAATCATATTGATATGACTAACGGTATAGCTATGCTACCAGTATTCAATATGATATCTGTATATAGTGCAGCTCAAGAACCACAGTCTCAGACATACCAAATATGGATTCCCTCGGACATGATTCATTCTCTTGAACAATAATGTTTCTTTTCAATAATCCAATTCGTTGTCCACCTCTTAAATATATCTTGATTGCTAACGTTGGTTACTCTAACTGGAGCCAAGCCATTTTTAACTTATACCAATGCAGGACTAACCAATACTCTCTCTGGAAGATTACCTTGAACACTAATGTGTTCAACTTAAGCATGATATTGTGTCACTTTGGAATATCTTCTAGCTGTACCTGATATAATTTTGGAAGTACCTGCAGGGACACGAACAGGCTGTGTCCCAGCTACCCATACAATATCAACTTTAGGATTAATAATTCCAGGAGCCTCTCCGGGTAACTTTCCAAATAAAGGTAATACTGCAACCATGACTTCTGGCCTTGAAATGATCTAAAACATTATGTGGATCATCGAAAACTATTTGATGTAAGAACCTGAGAATATTGCTTCCCAAAAATTCTTGGTAATATATCTTTTCTATTACGGGTGTGCTCAGCTATAGGATTTTTAACCATAATCTCATACCCTTTAAAAACATTCCCGAAATTTCAATAGCTATTTCAAAATAGCCGATGAAAGGAAAATCCATACCATTCCCCACGGATACTCTCATTAAATCTGATACATTTGTTGGTATGAATCCCTGATCTTTAATAAGGGAATTATAAGAATGACTCTGTGACAGTAGAGATCTAGGCACCACTATCCAATAGACAAGGTAAAGCTACCGTGCCCATATAAACAATCCCTTCTGGACATTGACCCACGACATTCTCTAATATCATACGTGGAGCTACCTTCTTATTAATAGCCACCGTTTGCCCACAACTGTAGGTTGCCATGGTTTAACTGAATATCTGAATTGTTACCCGATTGACTTTAATCAGCAATGTACTGATCCGTCCCCATTCGATTTAGATGATAAATCCTATTATTGTTCCACCTCCTCTTCTCCGGATATCGGGCAATTAAATGATGGGGACGACCCCATTGATAACTTTGATACTTATTTCCACGTTGAGGATCATAATTGAAATGAAACATCTTCCTTATCTTGCCTACCGCTTAAGTCTTACAGAATTGGTTCAAACTGATATACTAGTAGTCTTATTCAACTCCGCATGCTGTTGAAATCTTAACTCCAAAGTCTCCAATTGCTTCTTTAGAGCTCGTACATCGGCTTTATCTGACCAGGCCTGAGACTCATACACATACACGTTCCTACTTTCCTACTTCATTTATGCCCTTTGACTCACTCACTTATCTATCTTTTCCAATGCGATTGCCCCATCACGAAGATCAAAGAAATCCCCATCCCTATATTCAGATACATGGCAGTATAACTCACATGACAATCCGACATCTGCTACTCCTTCAGCCAATTGTGACTTTAAACTTGCATATCTATCTTCAGATTGTTTTAGGTCTAACATATATATCTCCTTAAATGAGTTAATCAAGTCATGCAAAAACTCTAAAATCTTCTCTTTTTCCGTGTTCTCTTCTCTGGTAGATATTACTGTATCTCATTAAATACCTGTCACAATATTCTAAAGATATCATCCGTTGACTTCAGTGAAGACTCGTGACCTTCTGTAGCTGGATTCCCACGACAATTTTGTCAAAATTTTACTCGGTGACATTAAGGCTGATTCAAACCCCTTTTGCAAGTATCTTAACAACGAAAATCTGACAAACAAGGAATCACTAAAAACCAATGGAATTCTTGCGGATACCGAGCATGGCAAGGCTGAAGCACGTAACAGACAATTTACTAGTGTGTTCACTGAAACAACCTCTAGCAAAATACCATACATAATTCCTGAAACAACATGGAAAATATCATGATCAGCCCAAATGGAATTATGATGAAAAATTTGAAAATGAAATGGCTCCTATTTATGTAGTAATACCTTTGGCGGGAAAATTATATTCCACGTTTAAAAATTTTGAATAACTGCAAAGTTAGATAGATAGTTTCTTAAAGCTTACGAAAATTATTTGCGCATATCAACCACTCTTCGGAAGAAATTGCCTACCCTGGCGCTAACATGTATAAGATACAATTTGTCCACATTATTTCAATGATATGTGTACGTTGAACATTACCAGCGTATATAATATTTCACAAAGTTGTTTATAAGTTTAATTATAGGGAAAACGTGAAGAATACATTACACTTGCTGTATTACTAAGACTTGGCTGCTACGGTGACATCAATCGCTATCATAAGATCGCGAGATCCTACGTAACGATTGTGATTCCCACACGAGGAATTATATTTGTCGACAGATGCACTCATACAGGCGCTTTAGATTCATATCGTCCTCGATAACTCTAAGCTCAAGTTCCACTACAATACGGATTTCTTGTATGTTACGATCCATGAATCTCGCAGGAATATTGTTAACGATTCTTCTTTGAAATTTACGAGTATCGCTTGCAACAATTTAAACGAGACATCACGCAGTATTACATTGACGGGATATTCGTGACAATCTTGGCATTTTGCATTTCCAACTGCAAATCTAGATTTGCATCAAGATCAAGATCACAATTACCTTGACCTCAGAACCAGTATCAACTTGGATGAATGTCTTTGTGCTGCTCTGACTGGTTGAGGTAACTGAATGACGATGCTTAGTTCCAATAATTTGCCCAATTCCAAAATAAAGGCAAAATGATCTAAGCAGAAGAATCTACTGGTAACTGTTAGGCGGCATTTTATACAAGTCAAATGATCCAATGACCTTGAGCTTTGACCTCAATATCATTGTGCTTCGTCCCCTTGATACTCATCGTACTATTGCACGGTCTCGCCCTCCCGCTCTGCTCCCGTATCGAGTAACATACTTACAGGCTATGATATCTGCGCTAAGTTAAAGAAACGTCCTAAATATAAGTGAACTAACTGTTGGTCACATCCAATGAAATTTCTCGATAATAAATGCATGATGACCTGATTGGTTACCCTCCAGACCACCGGCGTAATGCAAGTGACATAGTAAGAGATCAAAGGTCTGTAATTACGGCCACAAACAGTGGAGCGATGTGAGTGGGCGTATGTTAGTACGATGCTTGATATTAGGAAACATGCGTCCAAGTTTATTTACAAATAAGGTGAAGCCACGCCAAGATATAAGATCCTATGATAAGCTAAACCAAAAACCTAACCGTAAAAATAGAGCTTTAAAAAACTTCACACTAAGGAAGTAGGTGTCCAAGCTTAGTCCAAATAGGGTGAACCAATCCCAAGATATAACACAATATGTTGAGCTAAACCAAAAACCTAACCGTAAAAATAGAGTTATGTGACCTTGAACTTTGAGCTCATGATCTCAATATCATTGTGCTCAATCCTCTTGATAGAAAGCATGTGCCCACTTTTAGTCCCAATAGGGTGAAGCCATGCCGGGATATAAGGCGATATGCTGAGCTAAACGCAAAACTTAACCGTAAAAAGTAGAGGCTTATACCAAGGGCACCGTGACCTTGAACTTTGACCTAATGACCGGAATAGCATTGTGTTCCACCCCCTTGCTATAATGAATCACGTGGCCAAGTTTAGTCACAATAGGGTAAAACCCTGCCGAGATATAAAATTAACTACGATTGGATGCTGACAAACAGAAAAACAGACAGACTGACAAATGGAACCCATCGTTATATTGGCGAGAATTTTAATCGTTGACATAACAATGTTGGCGTGACAATCGTGAGAAGCGTAATTTTCAAAAGATTTACAAATACTCGTAACCAGTATTGCTTGGGGTGAATTTTGTGCGAACAATACTGGTACAATACATGTAACCATCATTATCAAATCACACGCAGAAACGCATGCACGCACGCACTCACGAACGCATGCACGCACACCATGCGTGCAAGTACGCAAGCACACATATTTTGTTTCGCAATGTCTAGGAGAAAGTTACGATTATTATCCCAGTATATCAGTTTTAAAGCATCCATACATGTATGCAATCTGTTGGTTAATTTGAAAGCAATTTGACTGGAAGCTGTTGCTGTTTTAGCGGTGTTTTCTTCTGGAAATATGTCTATTGTGCGGTGCGATGTTGATCTAGACAATACTAGTGGTCAGTATTTGTGTACAGTAACGATACACTTTATTAGTATTGCTAATGTGAATATTGATTGGTGTTTGCGGCTTCTGTAATGAATTTCACAAAACTTCTCGACAATCTTGTTGATTAGCTCAATACTCGTGACCAGTATTGTTGGCGTGAACAATCCTGGCAATGAGTATTGTCATATCATTATTACGTGAGTGAGAACGTAATTTTGTTTTACCGATAATTTACCGTGCTTTGCCAAGAATTGATATTAAATCGTTGGCGTTTGCTTACCATATTACTGCTTGTAAATGTTTATTGTAATTAGTGCTTTGTGTGATGTGAATCCTGTTGATTATTTTGAGAACATTTTGACTGAAAGTCACTGTTCTCTTAGACAGCAGTCGATATGCCCTCTAAATATTCACCAAGTTGACGAGTGCAACAGCGATACGTGTGTGGTTGGTTCTTGCGTGAGAAACTGGTTTCTTGTTTGATAAAGTTAAAAATAATTTCGAATACAACTTGGATTGTTTGTCTTGATTATTGATGGATCTGTGAATTTGTCTATCCTATCCTAACATATCCCTTATTCTTCCGCTTAGCCCATCCTATAACCTCTATCGCTCTTTTCCTCAGCTTTCCATATACTGCCACTGTTTCTGCATTCAATCTTTAGAAAAATACTTTTTTTCAATAATACTGGTTACGAGAATCATTGAAAGAACAACAATACCCGTTTCGAGAATCGTGACCTAGGCAATTAAAAAAAAGTATTATTTTTCAAGAATCCTGCCTTAACGATACTGGTAACGAGGATCGTTGAAAGGAAAATTGATAAAATCCGCGGTATTAGACACCAGTATCTGCAGCTCAGACAATACTCGGCGATTCTCGTACATGTGAGTATTGTTAACAATACACACGCCAGAATCATGGATGGTAATACACAGGAAATTCGACTAAGCACTCTTTTGATAAAATGGATTACATGCATTCAATAAGCGAGTCCTTAGGGTTATCGTATTCAAGATAAGAAATAATTACAATTATAATAATTATTTATGAAATAAGATTTGCATACATTATTATTAGATGATTTAATTGTATGCATATCTGATTACGTTTCATTACACAATTTTGTCATTTAGCAGATTTCGCACAGTATTAAATCCCTGTGGCTCCTGTTGGACCAAATCGATATTTTGCGTGTGTTTGTGAAGCGCGATGTTCGAGCCTTCGTTGCTTGTCTCTTGCATGAGGGAGCTACGGTACTCCATCCATCCGCTAGCCAGACACTAGCAGGACAAATTGTGGCATCCTCCGCCGCCTCCAACTTTGTAAAGCATCCAGCATCGCCTCCACAAGCAATAGAGCTCCCCTAATTCCACGTCTGCATTTTTGCTTCTTGTTTGTATTCGTATCAATGTTACAAGGTCTTTGTATGGTGGCGGCTTTTCCATCTGTGGTCTGATAGGGGGGATGGGGTGATGAAACTGGTCCGCTATCATTTTTGCGCTATCACAAGGCGGGTGGGTGGGTGGGTGTGTGTGTGTGTGGGGGGGGGGGGGGAGCTCAGATAGCGCATACTAACCGCTAACATAATAAGATACGATAGTGTTAGGCCTGGTGGGGGGGGGGCATACAGCACACAGTCGGCCGGACGGTCAGTAATCACAGAAATGGTGGTGGTGGCGGTGCTGAATATTGGCATTCCTGAAGATGTTGTATGCCAGAAGCTATAAATCCTATTCAGAGGGAATCCTAACCAGGGCCACCCATTTTTAAGCGAGCGTCGCCGCGTACTTTGTTTTGTAGGAGAGCGACTAGACTTTTTAGGTTCCAAAAACTCGTCACAAAAACTTATTCTGCACTGCAGTTTAAGATCTTTTCGTATACGGTCATCAAACATGAGGAAAGGTTCCCCATGATGTCCTGATGAGGTGTGTTAAACTTAAGTTCAAAAGATCCAAAGTCAAGTCCACGACAAACAAATTAATATGTGATTATTTTGAAAGCTATGTTCCGGACCGTTGTCAATAACTCTGGTTCTACTAGAGAGATCTTGACCCAGATATGGCTAAAAGGTTGCCCGTTGGGTCACAAGGACGTGTGATAAAGTTGGGGTCAAACTATCCAAGCTCAAGGCCACGGCGACTCAATTAAAATGATTATTTGAAAAGTATGTGCCTGGAAGCCACATTTACCAATACCTCTGCTTCTACTGGAGAAATCTTGATAAGATTTAGGCGGAAGGTTCTGAAGATGTGTGATAAATTTGGGGTTAAATGATAAAAGGTCAAGGCCATGGTCATCCGATTTAAAAGATCATAGTGAAAACTATGCGCATGAAAGACACATTTGTTATGCAGTGTAGGCTACACTATGGCCAGATGGCATCATGTTTGGGAGATGCAGAATACAGACACACTAATGTTCATCAAAGCAACAGTGCAAGCTAAGTTACCTATGCAGCGATATAACTTGTTTGGGGTGGGGGGGGGGTGGTCTACCATCAATCGTTCACAGAGTATCAATTGTCTCCTGTGAAAATCTGCTGTTGAAACAGTTGCCCACTTCATCTTGATCTCCACGAGCTTCGAGGATGTTCGCGCTATTTACCTCCGTATAATAGATGATGTCCTTTAGATGGCTGGCACACTGACGCTGAGAGAGCTACCAGCGGAAGACGCTATGAAAGTAATCATGGATGCAACGCGCTTCATTCCGATAAGCAATCCGCTATTAATCCTTCTTGAAGGAGTATCGCTGGATCTGTGCTTCAAGCAACACCTTGCTCGTTCATCAAATCTCAGCAGACTGTCACAATATAGGCTACTCGGCCACGACTAAAGAGGCATGACACAAGACTTAAATAATGAATACATGAATAGAAATATAGAGTTCACGCCAGTCCAGAAACGGCTGATCGTTCCTCGGCTAGAAGTTTGGAGAGGCGGTATCTACAGGACGAGTAAGTATGCATCTTTGCAGGTTTTCAGCTTTATTTTATTTACTCTCCGGACCTCACATGATTTATATATATACTGTGGTATTAAATATCGACCTCCGATGTACTGTATATTCCAACTGATGCACAACCGATGACGACAGCGACGATGACAATGATGACGCCGCTGAGATCATCACTGGTGATACAGGAATCAGCTCAGGCTCAGCAATAGACAGATAAAGCAACATTATGCACTAGTTATAGTGTAAATCTGTCTTCATAATGGACCTTTCCGGTTTTAGCTATGCTCCGCCCATCTCTAGCTAAGCTCCACCCACATGTCGCTCGTGTTGGGATCGATCAATCTCTGATCACACTGACTATTAATTTCAAAAAGAAAATACACAGGTAAGCTGTTGAATATTTTGAAACTAATTTGACTGCAGCAACAGCGCCCAGTCAAATTGGTTTCAAAATATTCAACATCATGTTTATTAAATAGCAAAGAATTACAAAGACATACAATTCATACAACGTGTCAGACTCGTTGAGATTTGATGACGGTCTATATGGAACCCTTTGTGACGTAATGATTGTGACGTCATCATACATGGGCTGAGCTGATTATGACGTCATACGAGGTCAGATGATGGATGAATACTCTGGAAAGGCGAATTATAGATAGAGTGCCTTAACCGACGTTCGCGCCCCCTTCTGATAACATGTTTACCATAGTTTCATTGCTCAATTACACATCGACTCATCATGTGATTAGTTTGCTGATGTCAAACTCATTAATTGCAGCTTCGTTGTAATGACCGATTCTACCCTGGAAAGGTTACTGGGCAATTTCATTTTCTAAGGATTCCTGGTAGAAAATTTGTTATTATGGCTTCGATAATAGCCTCGAAGTTTTCATTGCACCCGTGAGTGCAAATTCGTTAATGGAACCACGAGAACTGTTTGTGTAATGTAAAAACGTTTGTACAAGACTTGCCAATAGCCAGCTCTCTTCATCTAACCAATACGATATTTGGAAGCTGACCTGGAGGGAAATATAGTTATCTTTCCAATTCGGCCAATTACCAGAACCCTTGGACATTAAAAAAACTAACAACATTCACGTGGAATGAATTTTATTAACGAAATTTTCAAATAAACCTGCGGTAGTTCTGTTCGCCCGTAAATTGCCAATCGAGTTTGCTTCCATACATTTTGGTTAATAAGGCAAAGCTTCGGGTTGTAAATGAAGTTAGCGATGAATGAAGAAGCCAAACTGTGTTCAGTATTCCTCGCAATGATTAAAAGCCATGACAAACAAAAGCACGCAGAAGTAAACAACTTTGATTTATCAGTTAAATTTTGGTTTACTATGAGAGAGAAATAACCGCTGTATCAGGGTTAGGTGGGTGGATGGAGTGGATGGGTGTGGGGTGGGTGTGGGTAAGGTGGGGTGGTTTGGTGGGTGGGGGTGATGAATAAGCCCATCAGGTCATGGTTATTAAAGAGTGCGGGTTTGCCCTGTAGGTGGGGCTTAGAATACACCTTCCGTATCCTCTGCGTGTCGTACGAGGCGACTAAAGGAGGTAAGGGTGAGGTAACCCTGACAGAAACCTCGAGTGCTGAAGACGGAGGTTCCAGGCCGCACGGCGCACTCTAATAAACCATGGATCCACGCACTTAACGCTCATGATCATGTCGATAGTCACTTACAGGACTGGCGGTATGATCAGCGAACGAAAAGAAGAAGAAGAAAGAGTGCGGGTGGTCATCGAAGACGTGGAATTTTCCGCACTACTTATTTAACAATAACCATGCGCATCACCATTTAAACAAATCAGACAGTAAATCGCGTACGGTAAACTGACGCGTTAGATAGAATCGGATCAGGTTAGGATTTGAGATCATATACAGTGGCGGATCGATAAAATCTGATTAGAGGGGTGTGTGACCTAAATCATGGTGGTCCATGAACGCTTCTTAATATTTATGTTCTCAATCATTTCATACATCTTTCATGGAAATATGGACATTGAGTTGGTGGTGACATTATACTATTTTCATTTGGAGGATTCTTTTTCTTGATATTCACAAATTTTACGCTAGGACGAATTTAGAGGGAAGTACCCCCGCACACCATCCCCCCCCCCCCCCCCACCCAAACTCACGTTGGAATCCGTCATTTACATAGCGAATTAATTCTATTTGATGCCTGAATTCACAGACAGAATCTCCATTTAAATGTAACTATACAGTTAAGCTGTTAAAAATTTTGAAACCAATATGGCAGGAGCCTGCTCCTGTCATAGCCATCAACAGCTCCCAGTCAAATTAGTTTCAAAATATTCAACCGTATTTATTAAAAGATGAATGAATTTGGTGTTTTTGATATTTCTGGTACAATTAGGTTAAACGACCAGCCGTCGTTACTGCCCGCGTTTTTGCTGGCATAAACGGTGACAGTTTTCGGCAGATCTAACTGTATATCTACTTACTGTCATATTGTATTGCCAGAATTACGTTATAACGCCACGAATAGACAGGGCAATCGCTCATATTATATTAATAAATTATTCATTAATTTTTTGTTTATGACTAATAATAGACTAGTTACAGCTTATCTGTCTAGCCATGCTATCCCTTTTACTGTAACAGAAATGTGCGCGGCGCCTTCTAAGGAAATCACGTTTCTTCATTGAATGAGGATGCGTCAAAATCAATTGGAACCAAACTCACAGCCTCCTTATTTTGCGACACAGATCATTTGAACCAAAAGACGTCACAGAGGGATTTATGAAAATAGCTAGAGGGTAGAATCTAACACTCTTCTCCAATGATTGCGTGAAGGCTACATCCGGGTTAACGTAATGATCACAATTTCCACATTACTAATTTCCTTTTTGACAAGATTGGTGTATTATTTTCGTTATCAAGAATTGACGCTAAGCTTTCAAAAACATTGAGCTCGTAGCCATTTGCTAGAATTGTTTAGGTTTGGACGCAGGGTTTGTTGAAGGAAACAGACTGGTGTTGACATCTTTTACTAAAGGATCTTGCTGCATCAGAAGAAATCCCATTCTGTCTTGAGACATGCGACCGTTGATGTCTCAGAATCGCAAGCAGACAGTCAATCGTAAATATAAACTGTTGAATTTAAAAGAAAATAATTTGGCTGGAACTGTGGCTGCTAGTCTACCATATGCAGCAACCGTTCACAAACAAATTAGGTTCAAACTATACAATATATCCTATATCTGATCATTTTGGTTTAAATAGGTAAAATACACAATTCCTTTAGTACAGACAGATATAGATTGAAGCTGAATAACGCCGGTGGTAAGTTCAGCAGCGTCTTGCCAAATGATAACAAAACAATTAACCTGATTCTTTTAGCTCTAGGCAAAGGTGGTAATATCCCCAATTTTCTATCATCAGTGTCAGGGGAACATCCTGATCAACGGAACTATATTATGGATGTGAGCATCATGCAACACGGAAACAGGATGTTTGGAACCGGGACCCGGTAGTTTAATATTATATTAATGACACTCACGATGCGAAACGTGAAACCTTCGTGCCACAAGCCAAGTGAAACGAAAGTTTTGATTGGATAACATCTTGTCATGAATTGGAGTTCAATGTGAACATTTGTGTGGCGACCATGGCAGAAAGTAAATCCTATCTCATTGTACCAGAGATAGTTATAAGCCTATATAAAGATGCAGTACGTTGCATTGGCGTAACAATGGCACACCCCAACCCACCCACCCCTGCAATAAGTATTTGAAGGCCTCACACGCCTGGATGACAAACAATGCGGATCTTCCACCGCAAAATTTAAAAATCTAGATGCTCTCAGAGGGCATCGCCTACATCTCCAGAAACATATATTAGTCTTTGGTTGAATGAAAAATTGTTCTTTTTTACCTATTTTCTTATTTCTCGAATATAAAAACATGGGGCACAATGGGGCGTACCACACCAAAAATGGCAAAATATGGGTACATGAGTCACTAATTAGACTGGAAGCTGATGCTGCCTAAGGTACTCAAGTGCCAGGTCAGACTATTCAACCATGGCCGTGGGAATATGAATGTGAGCATGCCCCTCCAGAAACCCCGTAATTTAAGAAAGAAAACCTGATTTAGTTAATTTCGAATATAATTCTAGATTTTTAAAAGAAATTACAGGGCTTCTTACTCGCATTGCGCAGAAAGTAATAACTACTAAAACAAATGTATTTTCTTTAATAATATCGAATTATTTATCATAAACATTTACTTTGCCTTCAGGTTCTACTCTGTAATCATGGAACCAAAACAATAAGAAGACCAAAAATAATTCAAAATACAACACATAGTGATAAATATTTTGAAACTAACTTGATATAAAACTGCAATTGCCTAGGCATGAATGCTCCCAGACTAATTAGTTTCAAAATATATATTCATTGCATTATTTCCCACATCATAGGCCTCACGACACTCTTGGTTTTATTGACAAGAGCCATCAGAATAGGACGGACAGACATGGCAGACATGATGTGGGGAGCCCATGCATCCACATCGTCGGGGTTGGTGGGTGGGTGGGTGGGTAGGTGGGTTTGGGAGGGGGGTAGGGGTGAGGTAGGGGGGTTGCCCGACAAGTTGGACATCATAACGGATTGTTTCACGATCTACCGAGGTCTGGAGACAACCGGTCATGATGTCGCTGCTCCCGGACGGGAAACTGAAGCTGCTAGAACTGGATAATTACATGAAAGTTCTGTTATCACAACCGAATGTCAAGTAACTGCTTCAGTTACTTATTGGCAATAAAAAAATCAGCAATGGACCTTTCCATTTTAGATATTCCCCGCCCATCTCAAGCTAATCTCCACCCACACAACGCTCGTGCCTAAGGCAGCAACAGCGCCCAGCCAAACTAGTTTCAAAATATTCAACACCATGTTTATTAAGTAAAAAAGAATTACAAAGACATACAATTCACACAACTTGTCGGATGATGGATGGATAATCTGGAAATGTGAATTGGAAGCTAGATTTAAATATGTCTAAAAGAGACCTCTACTCAAGTAAGGACACAGAGAATCTGAACACAAGCCAAGAGAAGAGGTAATTTTCTCCGACCACCTTTTACGGCTATAATTCTGCCACACCATTTTGAACTATTAATCATTTTACAATTAAAATTGTCCGCCGCTTCATCCCAAAACTATTTCTCAGATTTGTTTAAGTGCATTTCCTCATATAATTGTCATATAATTAGGCTATACATTGATATACCAACAAGGCAACAAAACATGGGAAATCTGTTACTTTAATTGTTTTAGCTGAGGACTGCTTGAAGTCAGAATGGCTAGAAGGCATGGCCTGGCTTAATGTCCGAACGTGGGGTTTCTTTTACAATTACAATGGTGGGAACCTCCGACACAACAACACACTAAGGCTGCTGCTGCTGCTGCTGCTGCTGCTGCTGCTGCTGCTGCTGCTGCTGCTACTACTACTACAACTACTACTACTACTACTACTACTACTACTACTACTACTACTACTACTACTACTACTAATACTTCTACTACTACTACTTCTACTACTACTACTACTACTACTACTACTACTACTACTACTACTACTACTACTACTACTACTACTACTACTACTACTACTACTACTACTACTACTACTACTACTACTACTACTACTACTACTACTACTACTACTACTACTACTACTACTACTACTGCCGCTGCTGCTGCTGCTGCTGCTACTGCTGCTGCTACTGCTGCTGCTACTACTACTATTACTACTACTACTACTACTACTACTACTACTACTACTACTACTACTACTACTACTACTACTACTACTACTACTACTACTACTACTACTACTACTACTACTACTACTACTACTACTACTTTTTTTTCGGAGGAACTCCTTTAAAAAGGCTTGCAAACCCCCAGAAAAAACCCTGGTGAACTAGCAATCTTGATTAATATTACACCAAAACAATGATAAATAATGAGCATTAATACAATCTATAAATACATATGGCCTAAAAAGTATAGATACAAAACAATAGGCTGATAAAGCTCCGATAGCAAAATAAAACTTAACAAAGGCATAACTATTCAACCCAGGTGTAGTAGTAGACCCGTGTGGCGAGTGCAACTATCCAACAAATGAAAAGTGCCTCGTCAATCTATGACAAATAAGTCAATCATTGACGCCAGTGGGCTGATTCTCTAAAGATCAGCGGGCGTAGTAGCATTTGGGTAGTATAATACATATAGTCGGCAGAAAAATTTCAGAAAAATTGATGGCACTCTTGTTTACATTTTCAATTTACTTTATTGTAAGGTTTTGTAAATTACCATTCAATCCATGTGTGGTAGTAGACCCGTGTGGCGAGTGCAACTATTCAACAAATGAAAAGTGACTCGTCAATCAATGACAAATCAGTCAATCATTGACGCCAGTGGGCTGAGTCTTTAAAGATCAGCGGGCGTAGTAGCATTTGGGTAGCATAACATATATAGTCAGCAGGAAAATTACAGAAAAATAGATGGAAATAGATGGCGCTCTTGTTTCCATTTTTGATTTACTTTGTTGTAAGGTTTTGTAAATTACCCAGGAACAAATAACCCTATAAAACTCTGTGCAAATTCCTAAAATTACCTGGGACAATTTTATAATTCAATGGCAACTTACTTTATCGATTGATTATTAAATTACCCCAGTCTGTTTATTTGTTAACATGAATTATTAAACATAACAATATCAAAGTGCAGACTAAAATGAATTACATGACACAGATTAATTAAAAGACACAGATAAATCAGCTGTAGTAATTAAATGATTTAAGCTAGTGCAGGCTCATTTATTTTTACAGCTCCCAACTCTATTGAAACTATGTTTGTTTTGCACCATATGTCCTTGAATACTTTTTCTTTACCATGCTGCTTTAATCTAAAATATTCGCAAGGAATATGATTCAGCAGCAATGAACGAAATATTGCCTTTATTGCTCTATTGTGATTGCCCATAGATGGATTTTTCGTCTGTGCACACCGATGTTTCCAAATGGCCCAAACACCTATGGCTAGTATTGTTATTAAAATAGTCCTTTCAGACTTTATGATATTTACACCGCTTGATCCAAATTCTCTAAATAAGACTACATGCGTGTCTAGAACAATGGGCCTCGCTCCAAATTTTGCCAAGATTTGGCTGATATAGTCCCAAAATTGTGACGATATTGGACATTCCGCAAATAAATGCTCGATTGTTTCCTCGTCTGTTTGACATAAGTAACACCTATCAGAAGTCGTAATATTGCACTTGTATGTCAAGTGTCCCACCCATAGCCGTCGATGTAGTAATCGCCACCATAAATCACGAGCCATATTTGGTATGTATGGAGAATGTAAGATTTTCCATACATTTTTCCAACTGGATGGTTTATAGCTTGAGTCATCCCATCTCCTAATTGCTATGGGAGGTGTTACTTGTTTTCGTCTCATAATATGGTACCATTCCTTGGATCTCATCTTGTATTTTAACATCTCATCATCAAGAACTAATGCGGGTTGTGGAGTCAAACTATTATTATTTACATTTGGCAGACGAAACCATTCAATTGGTACAGCATGTTTTATTTTATTTAGCAACCGCTGGACATCTATATGCCTCATATGTGTTTTTCTAGCTACGTCTTGCATTGAAATCCATCTACGTGTTTGAGGGTGTATCATATCCGATAAATGTTGAATGCCATATTTTGCAAAGGACGGTAGATAAAGTACTGCATTGTTATAACATATATTACTATTGCCCCACAATTGCTGTTCTAGTACTTCCTTCCAGCACGTAGGTGGAGGCATGTATCTGTCAAATATTTCTAACTCCTTAACTTGATCTTTAAACACATCTGGTATCATTTGGCTATTCGGAGGTGGCTTCTTTGAGGTAAAAACATGCTCCGCCAGAAATGGTTCTACAATTCTCTCCATGAGAGCTCGTGAAACACATGCCCACGTCTCATCTGATGTAATAAGATCATCCAAAAATTTTAACCTTAAAGAAACACATTTCACTTTAATATCAATTAAATCAAGTCCTCCTTCTAACTTAGCATTATTGAGAACACGATGGGAAACTAAATGATTCTTTTCTTCCCATATGAATGACAATATCAACTCATTAACCTCCTTTTCTACATGTTTTGGCATGTGTACAACAGATGCTGTATACCATAGCCCAGATAATGCCAAGTTGTTGACAACAAACACTCTACCAAAGATTGAAAGACGACGACGCTTCCAATTTGCTAATATTCTCTTAAGCTTAGATACTCGTTCATTCCAATTTTGTATTGTATTCGGTTTCCTGCCAAAATAGATGCCTAAAATCTTAATGGTATCATTAGACCAATTGATTTCAAGTGGCTGGTCATTCCGCTCTTTCCATGGCCCCAGAAATAATCCTTTGGATTTTCCTTTATTGATTTTCAAACCAGATGCATTTTGGAACTTTTCTAGTACGTGGTTTAAAATTGCAAAATCATTGTTTGAACTGGTAAACACAGTTGTGTCATCAGCATATTGTGACAGCTTAAGTGGTCTTTCTATGCCACGAATACATATGCCTTGAAAGTTATTATTTTGCCTCAATGCTATGCCAAGTGATTCCATCACAATAACAAATAATAATGGCGATAGGGAACACCCCTGTCTAACCCCACGTTCTAAGACAATTTCTCTGGATAATTGATTGTTCACTAAATAGCTACTCTTGATATCCGTATATAAAATCTTTACCCATTTAATAAAGTTTGAGCCTAACCCAAACGATTGCAAAGAATTAAAAAGAAAATCCCATTCCACACGGTCAAATGCCTTTTCATTGTCCAAGGCAATCACAGCTGAAGGGATGCTATCCTTCTCAACCAATTGTATAAGGTCTCTTATTACCATGGTATTGGTTAGAATTGTCCTCCTGGGTACAGCACATGTCTGCTCTGTTCCAATGATTTCTCCTAAAACACTACCTAGTTTCAATGTTAGTGCTCTGGATATTATTTTGTAGTCTACACATAGTAGAGAAATTGGTCTGTAGTTCTGAATTAGACGTCTGTCATTTCCTTTATATATTAGCCTTACGTATGCCCTAGCCATAGTTGGTGGTAAATGGCCTTTCTCAAAAATTTCAGTGCCTAATTCTTCCATTATTGGACCTACAAGGTGCCAAAACGTTTGGTAAAATTCAACTGGAAGGCCATCACACCCCGGTGATTTTTCTAGTTTCATACCTTTAAGGGATTTAGTTAAATCTTCTAGTGTTAAGGGTTGATCACAAAATTCACTGCCTGTGTCTGACACCTTTTTGTCTATATTTGCTAACAAATCCAATTTTGCATCTTCATCAATTCCCTCTGACTTGTACAATGACTCATAGTAATTGCATACAATAGTACTCATTTCATTGTTGGTAAAGACGGTTGAACCATCCGGCATGTTTAATGAGCACATCACCTTATCTATTGCCCGTGCTTTTTCTAATGCGCAAAAATATCGGGTTGGCTTTTCCCCTTCTGCGTGCATCTGGGCTCTTGCTCTAATTTTTGCACCCTCAAACTCATATTGTTCTATATCTCTTATTTTACTTTTAATTTTAACCAGTAATTCATAATAATTCTCTTCACCATTATTTACTTTAGCATTAATTTTCATCAGTGATCGATGAAGTGTTTTCTTGCGTTTGCGTATTTCCTGTGCTTTTCTAATAGCATACTTTCGGGAAACATACTTTAAATCCAGTTTAACATCCTCCCACCATTGCAATGTGCTCTTATATGATGCTTTCCTATTAATCCAATGTTGCCAACAACTCTCTATATTATTCTTATAAAATTCTTCTCCCAACAGTGTTGTGTTTAATTTCCAAAACCCGACCCCTTTTGTTACCCAGTCAGCATTGGCAAAGGTTACACAAACCATGTTATGATCGGAGAATGCAACTGGCTTAATATTAACATCTCTCCAGTACCCTGTTAACAAACTATTCACATAAATTCTGTCGATCCTTGAACCAACTTTACCATCTACCGAAAAACATGTAAGATCTTTACCATGAGGTTTTGATATTCTATAGGTGTCCACTAAATTTTCATTATCACATATTTCTTTTAAGAGTCTATGTGATGTATCAGTATAAGTTGAAGTTGCATTCCTGTCATTTTCTTTGTCTAAGACACAATTAAAGTCACCACCCATTACTAAGTTTTCAGTGATGTTATCTAGTGCTGTTTTAGACATCTCCTTAAAAAAATTACGACGTAGTTGATGAGATGTAGGTGCATATATACACAGCAACGTGATACGTGTTTGTTGTATATCTAGCGTGACTCTCACCCAGCGACCATTTGCACCTGATACTGAAGAGATAATATTTACATAGGCTGAACAACGAGGGAGTATAACAATTGCTACGCCTGCACTATTATCTTGAGATAACGAATAAAATATTCTGGATCCAGAAATCTTTTCTAAATTATCGTATAATTCTGACTTCTGAATTTTTGTTTCCTGTATCAAAGCAATGTCAATCTGCTCATTTTTAAGAGTCTCTAGTAAGTGACGTTGCTTTATGTCACTATTTAAGCCTCTACAATTGAGTGTGCAAATTAGCATAAAAGGTAATAAAATGCTGTGTAAAACCGCCATTATTAAGCTAACTAGATTTTGTTTTTTTCGACCCTCTCTTAGACCATTTACCTATTTTACTCACAAACGCTGCATTACTTATCTCAACTTTTTCCAAATGCTTATATTTTAATATATCTGAATCATGACGCAGATGCCTATATTTAACACCATTTGCCGTCACATATGGAACTAACACCTCTCCTGCCTCTGACCTGTACATGACCATTTCATCAGGTGATTTAGAACTCTGTGTTTGAATGGATATATCAGATTCAGCGACTGACATATTATCGTCTTCTATATCACTTTCCTCTATTTCTGATTCAGAACTCTCTCCATCTTTCTGTCGCTTTGTTCCACTCAATCGATCCGAGACACCAATTACTTTCTCTATATTATTTAAATCGTCTAGATTGAGTGTACTCAGTGGAAAATCAAAGTTAGTTTCAGTATCTTGCGACCTGAATTTTACTTGTCCTAAATTAAAACTCTCTTCCAGAGGGTATTTATCATCATCTTCAACTTGTGTGGAACTAGCCTCTCTCTCATCAAACTTGGATTGACTTGTTACTGGAGTAAGACTTAGCCCCTCATCTAGAACCTCTATTTCATCGCCTGCAACTACAGCGATTGGATTCTTAGTTTTTTCCCCATGCTTCTCATTAACATGGACTTCAGCTACAATCTCAGCAACTACTGGTTCGATGACATTTTCCTTAGCAACGTGCTTCCCATTAGTATGAATTTCAGCTACAATCTCAGCAGCTACCGGTTCTATGACATTCTCTTTAGAGACAACTTGCTCTGCACTTTTATCAGCACCCTTTTTGACATATTTGTTCTGCGGGCATCGCCACTTAAAATGATCAGATGATCCACAAACTAGACATTTGTTTTTGTTAGGGCAATCTGTTGCAAGATGTTCTGTGCTTAAGCAGATTCTACACTCCTTGATTTGCCCCCTGTACCATAATGGCAAGATAAATCGACCATCTATGGTGACCTTGCTTGGGAGAGGTTGTTCTACCTTTTCAAACCAAATTCTTCTGATGCCATTTTCTAAGGTTCGATCAAATGGATAGGTCTCGTGTTCTACTTTGTCCACTTTGCCATACTTGGTCAATTCAGTGATAACCCGTTCATCTGGGATCTCTAATGGAACCTTCATCTTGACTAATAGACGATCAGAATCTATTTCCTCCACATTACACACCTCACCCTTCACGACAAGGACCTCGTCGAGCAACTTTTCCTTCACACTTTCATTAACTACGGTGACATTCCATACAGATTTGGAAACATTAACGAGACCTTGAAGGACCCTTGGCCCTGCCCCAACTACATCCTTCAACCCATGATACACCTCAATTGCCGAAACACCCCAAGCCTTTGTCGTGATTTTAAGACTCAGGGTACGCTTATATGAGGTTGCCATGGTGTTTTATAAAAAGCAGAACCCCATACTACTACAATATATAATACAAATATATAACACCAAGACGTCGGGGAAAGAGCTAAACACTAAATAAATAGTGTCCCCTTTTGAAACCCTGACGTCTACCAACAAATATACGAATAGAGAGTACAGTCGTATACTTGTTAGTTTGAACCACTTTCTAAGTGGTTCACTAACACCTAGCCGATTAAAGTATGCTAACAAATATATGATTAAATAGTCAAGTCATATATTTGTTAGTCTGTTCGAGTTGACCGGGGACAGCCAACTGACTATAAGGATTTATATAGTTAAAGAACTAGGCTTGTTCTTACAAATGACAAAGGAATTAAATCCACTCACTCAAGCGATCTTGCCAAATATAATGCGCTAGCCTACGAACTATAGAAATAGCAGACTGGCGCAGGTAGAAATGTATTGCATTGACCACAGTAAGAGGCGCCCTATTAAATGGCGGAAACCGCCAGCTAAGAGGAATGCCTTTAGAAAATGGAGACACAAAATGCGCTCCAACCAAGACAAGAATTTACAAATTAAACATAAAGTTTGAAAGGAAATACTAATACGAAATATATGTATAAAATTTATCTACAAAATCTCGCTAGAAACTAGCAAATTCGGGCAGCAATTGCAGAGCTAAATAAACGCGTGCGTTCACTTCGACTACTACTACTACTACTACTACTACTACTACTACTACTACTACTACTACTACTACTACTACTACTACTACTACTACTACTACTACTACTACTTTTTTTTTTTTTTTTTGGAAAAACCGACGCTGACGCAGTCGGACAAACTTCACGGAGGAACTCCTTTAAAAAGGCTTGCAAACCCCCAGAAAAAAACCTGGTGAACTAGTAATCTTGATTAATATTACACCAAAACAATGATAAATAATGAGCATTAATACAATCTATAAATACATATGGCTTAAAAGGTATAGATACAAAACAATATGCTGATAAAGCTCCGATAGCAAAACAAAACTTAACAAAGGCATTACTATTCAACCGAGGTGTAGTAGTAGACCCGTGTGGCGAGTGCAACTATCCAACAAATGAAAAGTGCCTCGTCAATCTATGACAAATAAGTCAATCATTGACGCCAGTGGGCTGATTCTCTAAAGATCAGCGGGCGTAGTAGCATTTGGGTAGTATAATACATATAGTCGGCAGAAAAATTCCAGAAAAATTGATGGCCCTCTTGTTTAAATTTTCAATTTACTTTATTGTAAGGTTTTGTAAATTACCATTCAATCCATGTGTGGTAGTAGACCCGTGTGGCGAGTGCAACTATTCAACAAATGAAAAGTGACTCGTCAATCAATGACAAATAAGTCAATCATTGACGCCAGTGGGCTGAGTCTTAAAGATCAGCGGGCGTAGTAGCATTCGGGTAGCATAACATATATAGTCAGCAGGAAAATTACAGAAAAATAGATGGAAATAGATGGCGCTCTTGTTTCCATTTTTGATTTACTTTGTTGTAAGGTTTTGTAAATTATCCGGGAACAAATGACCCTATAAAACTACCTGGGACAATTTTATAATTCAATGGCAACTTACTTTATCGATTGATTATTAAATTACCCCAGTCTGTTTATTTGTTAACATGAATTATTAAACATAACAATATCAAAGTGCAGACTAAAATGAATTACATGACACAGATTAATTAAAAGACACAGATAAATCAGCTGTAGTAATTAAATGATTTAAGCTAGTGCAGGCTCATTTATTTTTACAGCTCCCAACTCTATTGAAACTATGTTTGTTTTGCACCATATGTCCTGAATACTTTTTCTTTACGATGCTGCTTTAATCTAAAATATTCGCAGGGAATATGATTCAGCATCAATGAACGAAATATTGCCTTTATTGCTCTATTGTGATTGCCCATAGATGGATTTTTCGTCTGTGCACACCGATGTTTCCAAATGGCCCAAACCTATGGTTAGTATTGTTATTAAAATAGTCCTTTCAGACTTTATGATATTTACACCGCTTGATCCAAATTCTCTAAATAAGACTACATGCGTGTCTAGAACAATGGGCTTCGCTCCAAATTTTGCCAAGATTTGGCTGATATAGTCCCAAAATTGTGACGATATTGGACATTCCGCAAATAAATGCTCGATTGTTTCCTCGTCTGTTTGACATAAGTAACACCTATCAGAAGTCGTAATATTGCACTTGTATGTCAAGTGTCCCACCCATAGCCGTCGATGTAGTAATCGCCACAATAAATCACGAGCCATATTTGGTATGTATGGAGAATGTAAGATTTTCCATACATTTTTCCAACTGGATGGTTTATAGCTTGAGTCATCCCATCTCCTAATTGCTATGGGAGGTGTTACTTGTTTTCGTCTCATAATATGGTACCATTCCTTGGATCTCATCTTGTATTTTAACATCTCATCATCAAGAACTAATGCGGGTTGTGGAGTCAAACTATTATTATTTACATTTGGCAGACGAAACCATTCAATTGGTACAGCATGTTTTATTTTATTTAGCAACCGCTGGATATCTATATGCCTCATATGTGTTTTTCTAGCTACTTCTTGCATTGAAATCCATCTACGTGTTTGAGGGTGTATCATATCAGATAAATGTTGAATGCCATATTTTGCAAAGGACGGTAGATACAGTACTGCATTGTTATAACATATATTACTATTGCCCCACAATTGCTGTTCTAGTACTTCCTTCCAGCACGTAGGTGGAGGCATGTATCTGTCAAATATTTCTAACTCCTTAACTTGATCTTTAAACACATCTGGTATCATTTGGCTATTCGGAGGTGGCTTCTTTGAGGTAAAAACATGCTTCGCCAGAAATGGTTCTACAATTCTCTCCATGAGAGCTCGTGAAACACATGCCCACGTCTCATCTGATGTAATAAGATCATCCAAAAATTTTAACCTTAAAGAAACACATTTCACTTTAATATCAATTAAATCAAGTCTTCTAACTTAGCATTATTGAGAACACGATGGGAAACTAAATGATTCTTTTCTTCCCATATGCATGACAATATCAACTCATTAACCCCCTTTTCTACATGTTTTGGCATGTGTACAACAGATGCTGTATACCATAGCCCAGATAATGCCAAGTTGTTGACAACAAACACTCTACCAAAGATTGAAAGACGACGACGCTTCCAATTTGCTAATATTCTCTTAAGCTTAGATACTCGTTCATTCCAATTTTGTATTGTATTCGGTTTCCTGCCAAAATAGATGCCTAAAATCTTAATGGTATCATTAGACCAATTGATTTCAAGTGGCTGGTCATTCCGCTCTTTCCATGGCCCCAAAAATAATCCTTTGGATTTTCCTTTATTGATTTTCAAACCAGATGCATTTTGGAACTTTTCTAGTACGTGGTTTAAAATTGCAAAATCATTGTTTGAACTGGTAAACACAGTTGTGTCATCAGCATATTGTGACAGCTTAAGTGGTCTTTCTATGCCACGAATACATATGCCTTGAAAGTTATTATTTTGCCTCAATGCTATGCCAAGTGATTCCATCACAATAACAAATAATAATGGCGATAGGGAACACCCCTGTCTAACCCCACGTTCTAAGACAATTTCTCTGGATAATTGATTGTTCACTAAATAGCTACTCTTGATATCCGTATATAAAATCTTAACCCATTTAATAAAGTTTGAGCCTAACCCAAACGATTGCAAAGAATTAAAAAGAAAATCCCATTCCACACAGTCAAATGCCTTTTCATTGTCCAAGGCAATCACAGCTGAAGGGATGCTATCCTTCTCAACCAATTGTATAAGGTCTCTTATTACCATGGTATTGGTTAGAATTGTCCTCCTGGGTACAGCACATGTCTGCTCTGTTCCAATGATTTCTCCTAAAACACTACCTAGTTTCAATGTTAGTGCTCTGGATATTATTTTGTAGTCTACACATAGTAGAGAAATTGGTCTGTAGTTCTGAATTAGACGTCTGTCATTTCTTTTATATATTAGCCTTACGTATGCCCTAGCCATAGTTGGTGGTAAATGGCCTTTCTCAAAAATTTCAGTGCCCAATTCTTCCATTATTGGACCCACAAGGTGCCAAAACGTTTGGTAAAATTCAACTGGAAGGCCATCACACCCTGGTGATTTTTATAGTTTCATACCTTTAAGGGATTTAGTTAAATCTTCTAGTGTTAAGGGTTGATCACAAAATTCACTGCCTGTGTCTGACACCTTTTTGTCTATATTTGCTAACAAATCGAATTTTGCATCTTCATCAATTCCCTCTGACTTGTACAATGCCTCATAGTAATTGCATACAATAGTACTCATTGCATTGTTGGTAAAGACGGTTGAACCATCCGGCATGTTTAATGAGCACATCACCTTATCTATTGCCCGTGCTTTTTCTAATGTGCAAAAATATCAGGTTGGCTTTTCCCCGTCTGCGTGCATCTGGGCTCTTGCTCTAATTTTTGCACCCTCAAACTCATATTGTTCTATATCTCTTATTTTACTTTTAATTTTAACCAGTAATTCATAATAATTATCTTCACCATTATTTACTTTAGCATTAATTTTCATCAGTGATCGATGAAGTGTTTTCTTGCGTTTGCGTATTTCCTGTGCTTTTCTAATAGCATACTTTCGGGAAACATACTTTAAATCCAATTTTACATCCTCCCACCATTGCAATGTGCTCTTATATGATGCTTTCCTATTAATCCAATGTTGCCAACAACTCTCTATATTATTCTTATAAAATTCTTCTCCCAACAGTGTTGTGTTTAATTTCCAAAACCCGACCCCTTTTGTTACCCAGTCAGCATTGGCAAAGGCTACACAAACCATGTTATGATCGGAGAATGCAACTGGCTTAATATTAACATCTCTCCAGTACCCTGTTAACAAACTATTCACATAAATTCTGTCGATCCTTGAACCAACTTTACCATCTACCGAAAAACATGTAAGATCTTTACCATGAGGTTTTGATATTCTATAGGTGTCAACTAAATTTTCATTATCACATATTTCTTTTAAGAGTCTATGTGATGTATCAGTATAAGTTGAAGTTGCATTCCTGTCATTTTCTTTGTCTATGACACAATTAAAGTCACCACCCATTACTAAGTTTTCAGTGATGTTATCTAGTGCTGTTTTAGACATCTCCTTAAAAAAATTACGACGTAGTTGATGAGATGCAGGTGCATATATACACAGCAACGTGATACGTGTTTGTTGTATATCTAGAGTGACTCTCACCCAGCGACCATTTGCACCTGATACTGAAGAGATTATATTTACATAGGCTGAACAACGAGGGAGTATAACAATTGCTACGCCTGCACTATTATCTTGAGATAACGAATAAAATATTCTGGATCCAGAAATCTTTTCTAAATTATCGTATGATTCTGACTTCTGAATTTTTGTTTCCTGTATCAAAGCAATGTCAATCTGCTCATTTTTCAGAGTCTCTAGTAAGTGACGTTGCTTTATGTCACTATTTAAGCCTCTACAATTGAGAGTGCAAATTAGCATAAAAGGTAATAAAATGCTGTGTAAAACCGCCATTATTAAGCTAACTAGATTTTGTCTTTTTCGACCCTCTCTTAGACCATTTACCTATTTTACTCACAAACGCTGCATTACTTAGCTCAACTTTTTCCAAATGCTTATATTTTAATATATCTGAATCATGACGCAGATGCCTATATTTAACACCATTTGCCGTCACATATGGAACTAACACCTCTCCTGCCTCTGACCTGTACATGACCATTTCATCAGGTGATTTAGAACTCTGTGTTTGAATGGATATATCAGATTCAGCGACTGACATATTATCGTCTTCTATATCACTTTCCTCTATTTCTGATTCAGAACTCTCTCCATCTTTCTGTCGCTTTGTTCCACTCAATCGATCCGAGACACCAATTACTTTCTCTATATTATTTAAATCGTCTAGATTGAGTGTACTCAGTGGAAAATCAAAGTTAGTTTCAGTATCTTGCGACCTGAATTTTACTTGTCCTAAATTAAAACTCTCTTCCAGAGGGTATTGATCATCATCTTCAACTTGTGTGGAATTAGCCTCTCTGTCATCAAACTTGGATTGACTTGTTACTGGAGTAAGACTTAGCCCCTCATCTAGAACCTCTATTTCATCGCCTGCAACTACAGCGATTGGATTCTTAGTTTTTTCCCCATGCTTCTCATTAACATGGACTTCAGCTACAATCTCAGCAACTACTGGTTCGATGACATTTTCCTTAGCAACGTGCTTCCCATTAGTATGGATTTCAGCTACAATCTCAGCAGCTACCGGTTCTATGACATTCTCTTTAGAGACAACTTGCTCTGCACTTTTATCAGCATTCTTTTTGACATATTTGTTCTGCGGGCATCGCCAATTAAAATGATCAGATGATCCACAGACTAGACATTTGTTTTTGTTAGGGCAATCTGTTGCAAGATGTTCTGTGCTTAAGCAGATTCTACACTCTTTGATTTGCCCCCTGTACCATAATGGCAAGATAAATCGACCATCTATGGTGACCTTGCTTGGGAGAGGTTGTTCTACCTTTTCAAACCAAATTCTTCTGATGCCATTTTCTAAGGTTCGATCAAATGGATAGGTCTCGTGTTCTACTTTGTCCACTTTGCCATACTTGATCAATTCAGTGATAACCCGTTCATCTGGGATCTCTAATGGAACCTTCATCTTGACTAATAGACGATCAGAATCTATTTCCTCCACATTACACACCTCACCCTTCACGACAAGGACCTCGTCGAGCAACTTTTCCTTCACACTTTCATTAACTACGGTGACATTCCATACAGATTTGGAAACATTAACGAGACCTTGAAGGACCCGTGGCCCTGCCCCAACTACATCCTTCAACCCATGATACACCTCAATTGCCGAAACACCCCAAGCCTTTGTCGTGATTTTAAGACTCAGGGTACGCTTATATGAGGTTGCCATGGTGTTTTATAAAAAGAGGAACGCCATACTACTACAATATATAATGCAAATATATAACACCAAGACGTCGGGGAAAGAGCTAAACACTAAATAAATAGTGTCCCCTTTTGAAACCCTGACGTCTACCAACAAATATACGAATAGAGAGTACAGTCGTATATTTGTTAGTTTGAACGACTTTCTAAGTGGTTCACTAACACCTAACCGATTAAAGTGGTTTCCTAATGCATACTAACATATTACAGTCATATATAGTCTGTTCGAGTTGACCGGGGACAGCCAACTGACTATAAGGATTTATATAGTTAAAGAACTAGGCTTGTGCTTACAAATGACAAAGGAATTAAATCCACTCACTCAAGCGATCTTGCCAAATATAATGCGCTAGTCTACGAACTATAGAAATAGCAGACTGGCGCAGCGAGAAATGTATTGCATTGACCACAGTAAGAGGAGCCCTACTAAATGGCGGAAACCGCCAGCTAAGAGGAATGCCTTTAGAAAATGGAGACACAAAATGCGCTCCAACCAAGACAAGAATTTACAAATTAAACATAAAGTTTGAAAGGAAATACTAATACGAAATATATGTATAAAATTTATCTACAAAATCGCGCTAGAAACTAGCAAATTCGGGCAGCAATTGCAGAGCTAAATAAACGCGTGCGTTCACTTCGACTACTACTACTACTACTACTACTACTACTACTACTACTACTACTACTACTACTACTACTACTACTACTACTACTACTACTACTACTACTACTACTACTACTACTACTACTACTACTACTACTACTACTACTACTACTACTACTACTACTACTACTACTACTACTACTACTACTACTACTACTACTACTACTACTACTACTACTACTACTACTACTACTACTACTACCACTACCACTACTACTACTACTACTACTTTTTTTGAAAAACCGACGCTGACGCAGTCGGACAAACTTCACGGAGGAACTCCTTTAAAAAGGCTTGCAAACCCCCAGAAAAAAACCTGGTGAACTAGTAATCTTGATTAATATTACACCAAAACAATGATAAATAATGAGCATTAATACAATCTATAAATACATATGGCTTAAAAAGTATAGATACAAAACAATATGCTGATAAAGCTCCGATAGCAAAACAAAACTTAACAAAGGCATTACTATTCAACCCAGGTGTAGTAGTAGACCCGTGTGGCGAGTGCAACTATCCAACAAATGAAAAGTGCCTCGTCAATCTATGACAAATAAGTCAATCATTAACGCCAGTGGGCTGATTCTCTAAAGATCAGCGGGCGTAGTAGCATTTGGGTAGTATAATACATATAGTCGGCAGAAAAATTCCAGAAAAATTGATGGCCCTCTTGTTTACATTTTCAATTTACTTTATTATAAGATTTTGTAAATTACCATTCAATCCATGTGTGGTAGTAGACCCGTATGGCGAGTGCAACTATTCAACAAATGAAAAGTGACTCGTCAATCAATGACAAATAAGTCAATCATTGACGCCAGTGGGCTGAGTCTTAAAGATCAGCGGGCGTAGTAGCATTCGGGTAGCATAACATATATAGTCAGCAGGAAAATTACAGAAAAATAGATGGAAATAGATGGCGCTCTTGTTTCCATTTTTTGATTTACTTTGTTGTAAGGTTTTGTAAATTACCCGGGAACAAATAACCCTATAAAACTCTGTGCAAATTCCTAAAATTACCTGGGACAATTTTATAATTCAATGGCAAATTACTTTATCGATTGATTATTAAATTACCCCAGTCTGTTTATTTCTTAACATGAATTATTAAACATAACAATATCAAAGTGCAGACTAAAATGAATTACATGACACAGATTAATTAAAAGACACAGATAAATCAGCTGTAGTAATTAAATGATTTAAGCTAGTGCAGGCTCATTTATTTTTACAGCTCCTAACTCTATTGAAACTATGTTTGTTTCGCACCATATGTCCTTGAATACTTTTTCTTTACCATGCTGCTTTAATCTAAAATATTCGCAAGGAATATGATTCAGCAGCAATGAACGAAATATTGCCTTTATTGCTCTATTGTGATTGCCCATAGATGGATTTTTCGTCTGTGCACACCGATGTTTCCAAATGGCCCAAACACCTATGGTTAGTATTGTTATTAAAATAGTCCTTTCAGACTTTATGATATTTACACCGCTTGATCCAAATTCTCTAAATAAGACTACATTCGTGTCTAGAACAATGGGCTTCGCTCCAAATTTTGCCAAGATTTGGCTGATATAGTCCCAAAATTGTGACGATATTGGACATTCCGCAAATAAATGCTCGATTGTTTCCTCGTCTGTTTGACATAAGTAACACCTATCAGAAGTCGTAATATTGCACTTGTATGTCAAGTGTCCCACCCATAGCCGTCGATGTAGTAATCGCCACAATAAATCACGCGCCATATTTGGTATGTATGGAGAATGTAAGATTTTCCATACATTTTTCCAACTGGATGGTTTATAGCTTGAGTCATCCCATCTCCTAATTGCTATGGGAGGTGTTACTTGTTTTCGTCTCATAATATGGTACCATTCCTTGGATCTCATCTTGTATTTTAACATCTCATCATCAAGAACTAATGCGGGTTGTGGAGTCAAACTATTATTATTTACATTTGGCAGACGAAACCATTCAATTGGTACAGCATGTTTTATTTTATTTAGCAACCGCTGGACATCTATATGCCTCATATGTGTTTTTCTAGCTACGTCTTGCATTGAAATCCATCTACGTGTTTGAGGGTGTATGATATCCGATAAATGTTGAATGCCATATTTTGCAAAGGACGGTAGATAAAGTACTGCATTGTTATAACATATATTACTATTGCCCCACAATTGCTGTTCTAGTACTTCCTTCCAGCACGTAGCTGGAGGCATGTATCTGTCAAATATTTCTAACCCCTTAACTTGATCTTTAAACACATCTGGTATCATTTGGCTATTCGGAGGTGGCTTCTTTGAGGTAAACACATGCTCCTCCAGAAATCGTTCTACAAATCTCTCCATGAGAGCTCGTGAAACACATGCCCACGTCTCATCTGATGTAATAAGATCATCTAAAAATTTTAACCTTAAAGAAACACATTTCACTTTAATATCAATTAAATCAAGTCCTCCTTCTAACTTAGCATTATTGAGAACACGATGGGAAACTAAATGAATCTTTTCTTCCCATATGAATGACAATATCAACTCATTAACCTCCTTTTCTACATGTTTTGGCATGTGTACAACCGATGCTGTATACCATAGCCCAGATAATGCCAAGTTGTTGACAACAAACACTCTACCAAAGATTGAAAGACGACGACGCTTCCAATTTGCTAATATTCTCTTAAGCTTAGATACTCGTTCATTCCAATTTTGTATTGTATTCGGTTTCCTGCCAAAATAGATGCCTAAAATCTTAATGGTATCATTAGACCAATTGATTTCAAGTGGCTGGTCATTCCGCTCTTTCCATGGCCCCAGAAATAATCCTTTGGATTTTCCTTTATTGATTTTCAAACCAGATGCATTTTGGAACTTTTCTAGTACGTGGTTTAAAATTTCAAAATCATTGTTTGAACTGGTAAACACAGTTGTGTCATCAGCATATTGTGACAGCTTAAGTGGTCTTTCTATGCCACGAATACATATGCCTTGAAAGTTATTATTTTGCCTCTATGCTATGCCAAGTGATTCCATCACAATAACAAATAATAATGGCGATAGGGAACACCCCTGTCTAACCCCACGTTCTAAGACAATTTCTCTGGATAATTGATTGTTCACTAAATAGCTACTCTTGATATCCGTATATAAAATCTTTACCCATTTAATAAAGTTTGAGCCTAACCCAAACGATTGCAAAGAATTAAAAAGAAAATCCCATTCCACACGGTCAAATGCCTTTTCATTGTCCAAGGCAATCACAGCTGAAGGGATGCTATCCTTCTCAACCAATTGTATAAGGTCTCTTATTACCATGGTATTGGTTAGAATTGTCCTCCTGGGTACAGCACATGTCTGCTCTGTTCCAATGATTTCTCCTAAAACACTACCTAGTTTCAATGTTAGTGCTCTGGATATTATTTTGTAGTCTACACATAGTAGAGAAATTGGTCTGTAGTTCTGAATTAGACGTCTGTCATTTCCTTTATATATTAGCCTTACGTATGCCCTAGCCATAGTTGGTGGTAAATGGCCTTTCTCAAAAATTTCAGTGCCTAATTCTTCCATTATTGGACCTACAAGGTGCCAAAACGTTTGGTAAAATTCAACTGGAAGGCCATCACACCCCGGTGATTTTTCTAGTTTCATACCTTTAAGGGATTTAGTTAAATCTTCTAGTGTTAAGGGTTGATCACAAAATTCACTGCCTGTGTCTGACACCTTTTTGTCTATATTTGCTAACAAATCCAATTTTGCATCTTCATCAATTCCCTCTGACTTGTACAATGACTCATAGTAATTGCATACAATAGTACTCATTTCATTGTTGGTAAAGACGGTTGAACCATCCGGCATGTTTAATGAGCACATCACCTTATCTATTGCCCGTGCTTTTTCTAATGCGCAAAAATATCGGGTTGGCTTTTCCCCTTCTGCGTGCATCTGGGCTCTTGCTCTAATTTTTGCACCCTCAAACTCATATTGTTCTATATCTCTTATTTTACCTTTAATTTTAACCAGTAATTCATAATAATTCTCTTCACCATTATTTACTTTAGCATAATTTTCATCAGTGATCGATGAAGTGTTTTCTTGCGTTTGCGTATTTCCTGTGCTTTTCTAATAGCATACTTTCGGGAAACATACTTTAAATCCAGTTTAACATCCTCCCACCATTGCAATGTGCTCTTATATGATGCTTTCCTATTAATCCAATGTTGCCAACAACTCTCTATATTATTCTTATAAAATTCTTCTCCCAACAGTGTTGTGTTTAATTTCCAAAACCCGACCCCTTTTGTTACCCAGTCAGCATTGGCAAAGGTTACACAAACCATGTTATGATCAGAGAATGCAACTGGCTTAATATTAACATCTCTCCAGTACCCTGTTAACAAACTATTCACATAAATTCTGTCGATCCTTGAACCAACTTTACCATCTACCGAAAACCATGTAAGATCTTTACCATGAGGTTTTGATATTCTATAGGTGTCCACTAAATTTTCATTATCACATATTTCTTTTAAGAGTCTATGTGATGTATCAGTATAAGTTGAAGTTGCATTCCTGTCATTTTCTTTGTCTAAGACACAATTAAAGTCACCACCCATTACTAAGTTTTCAGTGATGTTATCTAGTGCTGTTTTAGACATCTCCTTAAAAAAATTACGACGTAGTTGATGAGATGTAGGTGCATATATACACAGCAACGTGATACATGTTTGTTGTATATCTAGCGTGACTCTCACCCAGCGACCATTTGCACCTGATACTGAAGAGATTATATTTACATAGGCTGAACAACGAGGGAGTATAACAATTGCTACGCCTGCACTATTATCTTGAGATAACGAATAAAATATTCTGGATCCAGAAATCTTTTCTAAATTATCGTATAATTCTGACTTCTGAATTTTTGTTTCCTGTATCAAAGCAATGTCAATCTGCTCATTTTTCAGAGTCTCTAGTAAGTGACGTTGCTTTATGTCACTATTTAAGCCTCTACAATTGAGTGTGCAAATTAGCATAAAAGGTAATAAAATGCTGTGTAAAACCGCCATTATTAAGCTAACTAGATTTTGTTTTTTTCGACCCTCTCTTAGACCATTTACATATTTTACTCACAAACGCTGCATTACTTAGCTCAACTTTTTCCAAATGCTTATATTTTAATATATCTGAATCATGACGCAGATGCCTATATTTAACTCCATTTGGCGTCACATATGGAACTAACACCTCTCCTGCCTCTGACCTGTACATGACCATTTCATCAGGTGATTTAGAACTCTGTGTTTGAATGGATATATCAGATTCAGCGACTGACATATTATCGTCTTCTATATCACTTTCCTCTATTTCTGATTCAGAACTCTCTCCATCTTTCTGTCGCTTTGTTCCACTCAATCGATCCGAGACACCAATTACTTTCTCTATATTATTTAAATCGTCTAGATTGAGTGTACTCAATGGAAATTCAAAGTTAGTTTCAGTATCTTGCGACCTGAATTTTACTTGTCCTAAATTAAAACTCTCTTCCAGAGGGTATTGATCCTCATCTTCAACTTGTGTGGAATTAGCCTCTCTGTCATCAAACTTGGATTGACTTGTTACTGGAGCAAGACTTAGCCCCTCATCTATAACCTCTATTTCATCGCCTGCAACTACAGCGATTGGATTCTTAGTTTTTTCCCCATGCTTCTCATTAACATGGACTTCAGCTACAATCTCAGCAACTACTGGTTCGATGACATTTTCCTTAGCAGCGTGCTTCCCATTAGTATGAATTTCCGCTACAATCTCAGCAGCTACCGGTTCTATGACATTCTCTTTAGAGACAACTTGCTCTGCACTTTTATCAGCACCCTTTTTGACATATTTGTTCTGCGGGCATCGCCACTTAAAATGATCAGATGATCCACAAACTAGACATTTGTTTTTGTTAGGGCAATCTGTTGCAAGATGTTCTGTGCTTAAGCAGATTCTACACTCTTTGATTTGCCCCCTGTACCATAATGGCAAGATAAATCGACCATCTATGGTGACCTTGCTTGGGAGAGGTTGTTCTACCTTTTCAAACCAAATTCTTCTGATGCCATTTTCTAAGGTTCGATCAAATGGATAGGTCTCGTGTTCTACTTTGTCCACTTTGCCATACTTGATCAATTCAGTGATAACCCGTTCATCTGGGATCTCTAATGGAACCTTCATCTTGACTAATAGACGATCAGAATCTATTTCCTCCACATTACACACCTCACCCTTCACGACAAGGACCTCGTCAAGCAACTTTTCCTTCACACTTTCATTAACTACGGTGACATTCCATACAGATTTGGAAACATTAACGAGACCTTGAAGGACCCGTGGCCCTGCCCCAACTACATCCTTTAACCCATGATACACCTCAATTGCCGAAATACCCCAAGCCTTTGTCGTGATTTTAAGACTCAGGGTACGCTTATATGAGGTTGCCATGGTGTTTTATAAAAAGAGGAACCCCATACTACTACAATATATAATACAAATATATAACACCAAGACGTCGGGGAAAGAGCTAAACACTAAATAAATAGTGTCCCCTTTTGAAACCCTGACGTCTACCAACAAATATACGAATAGAGAGTACAGTCGTATATTTGTTAGTTTGAACCACTTTCTAAGTGTTTCACTAACACCTAGCCGATTAAAGTATGCTAACAAATATATGATTAAATAGTCAAGTCATATATTTGTTAGTCTGTTCGAGTTGACCGGGGACAGCCAACTGACTATAAGGAGTAATATAGTTAAAGAACTAGGCGTGTGCTTACAAATGACAAAGGAATTAAATCCACTCACTCAAGCGATCTTGCCAAATACAATGCGCTAGCCTACGATCTATAGAAATAGCAGACCGGCGCGGGGAGAAATGTATTGCATTGACCACAGTAAGAGGAGCCCTATTAAATGGCGAAAACCGCCAGCTAAGAGGAATGCCTTTAGAAAATAGAGACACAAAATGCGCTCCAACCAAGACAAGAATTTACAAATTAAATATAAAGTTTGAAAGGAAATACTAATACGAAATATATGTATAAAATTTATCTACAAAATCGCGCTAGAAACTAGCAAATTCGGGCAGCAATTGCAGAGCTAAATAAACGCGTGCGTTCACTTCGACTACTACTACTACTACTACTACTACTACTACTACTACTACTACTACTACTACTACTACTACTACTACTACTACTACTACTACTACTACTACTACTACTACTACTACTACTACTACTACTACTACTACTACTACTACTACTACTACTACTACTACTACTACTACTACTACTACTACTACTACTACTACTACTACTACTACTACTACTACTACTACTACTACTACTACTACTACTATTACTACTACTACTACTACTACTACTACTACTACTACTACTACTACTACTACTACTACTACTACTACTACTACTACTACTACTACTGCTACTACTACTACTACTACTACTGCCGCTGCTGCTGCTGCTGCTGCTACTGCTGCTGCTACTACTACTACTACTACTACTACTACTACTACTACTACTACTACTACTACTACTACTACTACTACTACTTCTACTACTACTACTACTACTACTACTACTTCTGCTGCTGCTACTACTACCACTCTACTACTACTACTACTACTACTACTACTACTACTACTACTACTACTACTACTACTACTACTACTACTACTTCTACTACTACTACTACTACTACTACTACTACTACTACTACTACTACTACTACTACTACTACTACTACTACTGCAGCTGCTGCTGCTGCTGCTGCTGCTGCTGCTGCTGCTGCTACTACTACTACTACTACTACTACTACTGCCGCTGCTGCCACTGCTGCTGCCGCTGCTGCTACTACTGCTACTGCTGCTACTACTACTACTACTACTGCTACTGCTACTGCTACTGCTACTGCTACTGCTACTACCACTACTACTACTACTACTACTACTACTACTACTACTACTACTACTACTACTACTACTACTAGGTTATTACTATTTATATAGATACATATTCACTACCGCCATAAATGCTATATTATATGTTACTCATATGCTGTGTAAACGGCCTGGGGTTGAATAAAGAATCTGAATCTGAATCTGTTTCTCTACAACACGACCATTGAGATGGACATGGACGTGTCTGCTGCATTTTTCGTGTCTTCGTGTGCACTTTATCACGTAATGAACATCTCCCCCTCTACGACATCCTGGCTACAATGTCACAGGTGACCCGAGATAATGTTCAAAACAGTTAACTCCGACACAGTCGTTCGTTTTAATCAAAGGAAAAATAATGGGCGAAATTTAGTTCAATAAGCGTGAAAGTACCTTAGTAATGGATGAATTGCTACACATTGCGATCTTATTATCTAGAACGTATGTTAAATCAAGTTGTAAATTTAGTTTGGCCTATAATAACATACATCTAATGAAATATAGTTATACTTGGCCAAGTATTGGTTGAATCGCAATGTGATCGACCAAGAGCAGATTAGGTAGCTGACGTCACAATCATAATGCCGTATTTAGCTCGAAAATTATGTTAAGTGTATGAATTGTATGTCTTTGATGAATTTACAATTTAATAAACATTCTGTTGAATATTTTAAAACTAATTTGACTAGGAGCTATTGCTGCCATAAGCAGCACCAGCCACCCAGTGAAATTCGTTTCAAAATCTCCAACAGCTTACAAATAAAGATTCTGGCAATTCATTATTCAAAGTATATATATCGATTCCAATACACGTACAAAATAGGCGGAGCTTGGCTACAAATGGGCGGTGCATAGCTAGAAATGTATCCTCCTATAGCACAGGACTGTTCCTATGAGCTGATGTTCAAAAGATGCCAATGGATAATTATTCTCTGAAAAATGGTCCAGTAGTATTTTTCTAAACTTGAGATCCTTGGATTCATTGAAATTCACCTTTCCAGCTTATCCATCCATCATATGACGTCATACTCAACTAAGTGACGCATATTCTAACGTCATAATCATGACGTCATGCACGATTCGAAATAGTCCGTCTTTAACGCTACGAATTGTATGTCTTTGCTATCTAATAAACATGCAGCAACAGCACCCAGTCGAATTAGTTAAAAATATTCAACAGCTTGCCTGCATAGATTTCTGGAAATTGATAGGCAGCGATCGATCGATCCCAACGCGAGCGAGGTGCGGGTGGAGCTTAGCTAGAAATTGGCGGGACATGGCTAAAACAGGGATTATTCCTTCCAAACACCACTTCACAGTTCTGTCACTTATTAGGAATGCATCGCTAAAGTAACTTTATCCATACAGAGTTCTATGTTCACGCTTTGAATATAATTCTTAACGCACAAGACTCCGACTATTAGTGTTGTCCCAATCTGTGGGATTTTTTTGCCCGCTAAGAGGTGTGTAGGATGACGTCATAATCATTACGTCATAAATGATTCTATTTGGTCCGTCTTTAGTTCGACACGTTGTACGAATTGTATGCCTCTACTATTTAATCAACATGCTGTTGAATATTTTGAAACTAATTTGACTGGACGCTGTTGCTGCCTATGGCAGCAACAGCGCCCAATCAAATTAGTTCCAAAATATTCAACAGTTTACTGGTATAGTTTTCTGGAAATTGATAGTCAGGGAGTTCAAGGATCGATCGATCCCAACACCAGCGAGGTGTGGGTGGGGCATAGCTAAAAATGGAACAGTCCATTTTGATGGAACGAGCAGTCGCCGACCATGCAAGCATCATAATCCGGTTGCTAGATGCGCGTTTTAGGGTCCTGTCCAAAATGTGTTTGCTGTTTATATAACTGTGTTATATGCTGATCATAAATCAACTTTTGAGAACCTTGGGGAAAGTTTTTATGAGTGTCTTAAAATGGCACCGTCACTCGTCCTTTTCGATCTGTACAAAAAGTTTTATTTCTTTAAACCAATGCCTTCCTACAACTCAGATCCACTAGTCAATCATAGTTCACAACATCAGGTAACAAACGCGGTAGGCATAAATAATTTGTTCTATTAAAAAAATGTGGACTGGTGTACGACGATTTACATGTAGTTACTGATGCCATATATTTTTTAATGTTTATCTTAAGCGAATGCTCCCAATCTCTTAAAACCTAATATTACATAACATTTCCTTCTCTGATTATAGGTTATTAGACAGTATTTTATGCACAACTATTTGTCTATGCACCTATAGTTGTTCTGCGGGTATTTATAGAAGTAAAATCTGAATTATTTTTGCCATCTATTGAATTCTTAACTAGTTCTGAGTCGTCAGCTTGTATTATTTATTGTATTTCAAAAAATATATATGTAACATTTAAATCACACGCCTAACAGACACATGTTTTCAATTCTCTGAATGCCATAACGACAGTTTATTTAGTTTACAATTGCGAATGTATATTTGGTATTAATAGTAAAGCTTGCCTTAGAATGTCGTCTCTTGAGGTATTTCCGGTCGAACCTAATTATTTCTTCAAGTGCGGTGATAGGGTTAAGAAAATAATAACTTCTGGATCCGTCAGAATTAATAGCGTAATCGGACTTGGTGTAAAAGCGAACACCGTGTCTCTGCTTACACATCCGAAACATATATCAAACGGTATATTTGTCTTCAAAGGATATCCGCAATAATGAGTGTGAAGGCACTACTAAAACTAAGTGGGTGTTCAGAACTACCAGTGTTTGACTTTAAGCAACATTGTATATTCTATGCATACCCGGGTCTTCAACGCAGAAGTTGATCTCCGCCATCTAGATCGCTGACAACTTGTAAAGACTTAGTGTAGAATTGCTGACCAATGGTCAGATAAGAACACTTTTAGAGAAGCTATGATAGATATATGTGACTTACGTAATGATCGCGTTGCTCAGCGAGTGCGCGTTGGGGTACAAGGAGCAGTTAGCGATCTTCATGCCGCAGATGCCCAGTACCATCTGGACTGTAAGATTAACTTTATGGCTCCTCGGTCAGTGGACCTTTCCAGTTTTAGCTATGTCCAGCCCATTTCTAGCTAAGCTGCACCCACACCTCGCTCGTGTTGGGATCGATCGATCTCTGAACTCTCTGATTATCAATTTCCAGAAAGGTATACAGGTAAGTTCTTGAATATTTTGGAACTAATTTAACTGGTACAATTCCTTGATGTGTACCAATCTGTAAGTCATATAAGGGTAGCCACCTTTCTAGACAAAATCTGTTAAAACACTTACAGCAACATTTTGACTATGATCGCATGGTATTATCAGGAAATGGAGTGACCAACCTGATTATATTTATGAGGTGTTATGACTTTTCTTACACTAAATTTGTGTAGATGATAAATTTATACTTATATATTTTAAATGCAGAAATGGGCAAGAGGACACCTGACATTTTGAGGGGGTTGTCCTGACCCTTGACACCCCCTGGATTCACCCTTGAGCAGATACATAGAATGTCGAAAATCTTCGAAGAATGTTGACATGGTCAATAGAGCCATGGGCACAGGCAATCACCCTGCTGGCATAATCGATACCGCCAGTGGCAGGATTGCTCCAGATGCTGCGAATGCAAACTCGTCTGTTAGAGTAGGCAAACAGCAGATGCAGGAGTATGATTTTAGTTGGCTCGAATGGTTCAATGTTACACTCTCTAAGAGAGTAGTTACGATGCCTGTCACAAAAATACATTACGGTTGATGGAATACCAGGCTATGACACACACGTGATCTACCCCAGAGTGATGGGATTACAGCAAGCTTTGTCACACACTCCTTACATTATATTAGCAAGTATACAGCTACAGAGCAGTGATGTGTATTTTGTGTTTGACAGATTCTACGAATAAAGCATACAGGGCCGTACACTAATAGCCAGGATTGCAAGGGTCGCAAGCAGTCATCGCCCATTAGATGAGCACACACGTCTTACGCCACAGAATGTTATATTGACTGTAACAGAGAACAAAGTTCAGCCGATAAATGTCATTTACCAACATGTGAAGGAATTCACCTTTCCAGAGTATCCATCTATCTTCTGATGTCATAATCATCTAAGTGGCGCTTAGGATGACGTCATTACCATAACGTCATAAATGATTCTATTTAGCCCGTCTTGAACTCTTAATAGGCCGATAGGTTGTACGAATTGTATGCCTCTACTATTTAATAAACATGCTGTTGAATATCTTGAAACTAATTTGACCGGACGTTGTTGCTGCCATATGCAGCAACAGTGCCCAGTAAAATTAGTATTAGTTTAGCTGTATAGGTTTCTGGAAATTGATAGTTAAGGTTGTTCAGAGATCGATCGATCCTAACACGAGTGATGTGTGGGTGGAGCTTAGCTAGAGATAGGCGGGATATGGCTAAAACTGGAAAGGTACATTTCAACACATAACCTCTCCAATGTAATGAAGGAAATTTCAATTTCCCTTTCTCCGAGATCTAACAATACTTACCATTACATTACTTATTGATACCAGCACCCTTGGGTCTGTCACCTAAGAATCTTTTGATTTGATAAGCTCTTACCGGTTCCTGGAACCGAGTACCCGGCCCAACAAATGGTAAACGTTACCATGTACCGATCACATGTTTGCATAGCTACCAAACAAGACCGGACACATGGATTGCCTCCGTGGGGCTGGGATGCAGGGTCCGTAATGCAATGGTAAATATTGTTAGATCTCGTTGAAAGGGAAATTGAAATTTCCTTAATTCACCTTCGATCAATACTTACCACTACATTACTTATTGATAACACCAGATTTGATCAGTAACCTGGTGGGAAAGGGCAAGCCATACAAAGCTTCTTTTGGCCCTAGAGAAAGATCTAGACTAAACTTGTCACAAGAACCTGAAAGGATCGATACGCTTTGGGACCTAATCACATTCGCATAACCGCCCCCCCCCTCCTCCTTTCTCCAACAAATGGAAGAAAACTAACGAACGTGCATCTGGCCTGAAAACACAAGCATGCCAATAGGGTTAACGGCTCTTGACACACATAAGCCTGGGAATGAGCATGAATATATAAGATGAATAAACATGATATATAAACATTATACAAAAACATTCTAACTTGGATTACCTTATGACATTAGGATTGCAGACACAACACCACAACCATAACACCTTGGCCCAACAGGACTTTCGGTTGAAATCCTCTCGCTGACCATGTCTTTCATCCCTATTATAGCACTTAGGCTTCTTAAAGGAGAACGATCAGTGTGGCCACTTAACTAGTTTTCAAGACTGCTAAAGCGAGTGAATTGGCTGAGTCTGACATGTCCCTCATATAGCAGTCCATGAAAGAGGATTCACAGTGCCATTGCGCAATGGCCATTATGTCCTCTAACGAGACACCATTGCATACGGCAGTCGGGGCAGCTATTCCCCTGACATCGTGCACCCTGGCACATTGCACCTGGTGACCGGTCACACTCTTGTGGGTACTCTGAATGCATTCGAATACACAGCGAGAGATAGAATCCATAGATGCGGCGCCATAAGGGTTCTTATGACAGATCCACAGATACGTATCATTTGACCATAGAGAGTCCGTCCGTTTTTTCTACTTCGTCAAAGCATGGACCGGACACCAGGCACTGGCATCAAGATCATACCTGGTTAGTTTTGGTATTATAATCGGTTTGCCAGAATATCTCAAAGATTAGTTATTTACCATAAATTCTGCTCTTGGAAGCAGTCGCATACCCTCTCCAAAGACAATAAATCGGCCACTCTCTGCTGAAGGTGCATGGATCTCACTGCGCTTTCCAGCCTTAAGAGTCAGACGCATTAGACTAATCGCACCCAAGGGTTCGAAATGGTTCTTGTCTAGCACATTAAGCACCAAAGACAGACTCCAGGCTGAAATGACTACCGGTTGTCTTGGTTGGAGATTGCTCATTCGTTTCACCATCACATTTAACTGGGCCACGTCTGGACGATCCCTGTTGGCGAGACAAGGGATAAGTGATGCAAAAGCTGACTTGTATCCAGCAATCGTGACAGGAGCTAATCCTGTAAAGAATAGCTCACCGGGAAAGTTTGCCATTTGGTGAATAGTGGATTGAAAGGGATCAATATTCTTTCCTTCACACCATTCTGCAAATTTGTTAACCTTGTGGTTATATGATTGGAAGGTTTACCTCCTTCTCGCGGCTGCAATGAAACTTGCAGCCCATTGAGAAAAGCCTTCCGACGTGGAATGTTGTTTGATAACATCCACACAGTCAATTTGAAAATTTCGGGCCGCTTGTGTAGGAAGCGGCCCGTGACTTGGGAGATTACATTCAGAATCTCGGGCAGCTGCACTGGATTGTCCACCAGCAGATCCAAAAGATCCGTGAACCACGCCCTACTGGGCCAATATGGCGCTATTAGCAGGACTAGGCACGGCTCTGCCCTGATCTTCACCAAGACCTTCGGCAGAAGGGTGGTGAGTGGGTACGTGTACACATGCATCCCTATCCAGCTTATCACCAGAGCATTTGTATCGATGGAATTAGGATCTGGAATCGGCGAGACATAAGTCATGATTTGATCATTTTCCTTTGTTGTAAACAAGTCCAGGTTTGGTTTGCCCCAATGCTCGATGATCCTTCATAAAACTGGAGGGTTGAGAGACCATTCTGTTGGCAGAATTCTCTGTCTGCCAGACAAAGCATCCGCCAGAATGTTCAATCGCCCAGGAATGTGAGCTGCTTTCAAAACAACTGAGTAATTCCTGCACCATTGAATCAAGTGCCACACCTTCATACACAATGTGGGTGACCTGGTCCCGCCATGGCGATTTATTTATGATACTACTGTCAAATTGTTTGACCATATCAATATCACCCTGCCCCTGACTTCTGGAAGAAAATTCTCCAGTGCCAGTTCCACTGCCATCATTTCGAACAGATTGATTTGCAGTTGACTCTCTTGGAGAGTCCATGTGCCCGAAACCTGGTGTTCTCCCATGTAGGCCCCCATCCCTCCAGCGATGCATCCGTGTACATGGACAGCTGGGGTGGGGAGGGTGAAGCGAAACTCCTACTAGGAGATTCTGATGCTCCTTCCACCATGAAAGATAAGACATTCTTGGCTCCAAAACTGGTACCAGTTTTGGCAAGGGTTCTGTTCTTGTTTCAACAGAGACATCAGATACAACTGGATAGGTCGTCGCATAAGATAGGCGTATGGGATCATCTGCTCTATGGAGACGATCATGCCCAGCATCTGAAGAAACCTCCTCACCTGAATGTGGTTTCCCAATCAAAAGAGAGAGACTCAAATCTGGGCTCTGATAGGTAAAGCCTGCCTTCCTTAAGATCGAATCACATCACCAAATAAACGAAGCATTGAGTTGTTATCAACTCGGATTTCTCCTTGTTGACTATCCAGCCTAGTTCTGAAAGCACTTTCAGAGTCAGAGCAGTATCTACCGCTAACCTGGCTGGCGTGTCCGCCTTGATAAGCCAATCGTCTATGTAGGTGTGAAGCACCACGTTATCTTTTTTTAGAAAAGCTGTCACCACTAGGACCACTCTGGTGAAAACCCTTGGAGCCGTCGACAGGCTGAATGGGAGGACTACAAACTCCCAAACATGATTCTGAAACGCGAATCTCAGAAACATGTGACAACCCCTGTTCATTCGAATGTGGAAATATACATCTTTCAGATCGATTGACACACACCACATTCCTTTCCTCAATCCTGCCATTACCGTCCTCGGTGTTTCCATTTTGAACCGAGGCATATAGATAATCCATCTTAATGGCCTGGGATTGAGCATGGGTTTCCACCCACCTTGTGCTCTTGGGGACAAGGGACATATTTGAATAGATGTCCGGAGTTTTCTGGTTTGCTGGTTTTATTGCTCCCTTCAGAAGCAAGCCTGACATTTCGTTTTGGATGGCTTTTAACTTGTCTGGCTCCCTTGGTACGGGAGTCCAGACTGGTGCCAAAGACAGATTTTGGGGAGGGATGCCCCACCACTCCATCCCATGACCAGACTGTCTGACGTCACACTTCGCCAAGCCTCGGTGAAACCCATGAGCTTTCCACCCACTATAGGTGCATTGATACCTAAGGAGAGTGTCTGGTTTGCGATCCGCTCCCCCTCTTAACGAGGGAGAGAGAGAACCATTTTGGTCTCTGCTTGACTTGTCTGACTGGCACTGCACAGGCGTGCTCCAGACGAGCGAGATTGGAGCCATCATACCTTCATACCTTCAGGTACGATCTGCTCCCTTCTTTCTGCCCTTGGAGGACTTACCTTTGCCCTCACCATTACCATCTCTTGGGTGATTAGGGCCGCCACTAGGGTGGGCAGGAACCTCAACAGCCTTCCTCGCCTTCTTAGCCACAGACAGCTGAGAAGGTCCAGCAAGAGCACTAGAAGCGGGCATGGCTTTTACCTTGCCCTTGTTCTTCTTCTGCTTCTTGGAGGCCGACTGTGCGACTGGTGGTTTGGATGCAGATCCTAGTGTGTACGCTTGCTGTACCAGCTCTAACTCATATTCACTGCCAGTCGACATTGCACGATGTTGGCTGACTCTTCTAAAATGACCTGCGCTTGGCCACCACAGATGCTCGGTCCGTTTAGGGGCATCCCAAGTATCCAGTCCCTGATGGTCACAGCTGGACGCATATGGTCTAGGAACGTCTGCCTTTTGATTGGGTGATTAGGGCCGCCACTAGGGTGGGCAGGAACCTCAACAGCCTTCCTCGCCTTCTTAGTCACAGACAGCTGAGAAGGTCCAGCAAGAGCACTAGAAGCGGGCATGGCTTTTACCTTGCCCTTGTTCTTCTTCTGCTTCTTGGAGGCCGACTGTGCGACTGGTGGTTTGGATGCAGATCCTAGTGTGTACGCTTGCTGTACCAGCTCTAACTCATATTCACTGCCAGTCGACATTGCACGATGTTGGCTGACTCTTCTAAAATGGCCTGCGCTTGGCCACCACAGATGCTCGGTCCGTTTAGGGGCATCCCAAGTATCCAGTCCCTGATGGCCACAGCTGGACGCATATGGTCTAGGAACGTCTGCCTCCCTGAATTGGTCACTCATGCCAGCACCCATGCCAGCGCGTCCATTGACAGGACAAGGCCGTAATTGACGCAGGAGAGCACTGCGGAACAGTGCTGCAGGTGGCACAGCCCACACCGACTGAAACAAATGATAAGAGTGATCGACAGCATTCATTGCTGCCCTCACACCCTTATCACATAGGGCCAGGACTTCCTCTGAGTGTGCCAGGTGCCTATCCACTAGTGCCTGAGCCGGACCACCCACTCCAGCACTAGGGCCACCAAGGACCCAACGGTCATCCTCCATGACCATTGGTACTGCACCATAATGCTCGTATTCCAACCTTGGGATACGGAAACTTTCCTGCACCTCCCTAGAGGCCGCAGAGATCTGGCTTTTTGAGGAAAGATGTTTTGCATAAATTGCTTCTAACAATTCCTTGAACTTCGGATCCAATCCTACGGACTGAATCCTAGCCATGGGCAAGACCCCAGTCCGTATGGATGCAACTGACAGACGGGGCATGTCCTCTTCGGATGTGGTCAATACCGCGGATGGATCAACCCTGGCTAGCCAAGCCAGGGCATCACTCCAATCCGATTCCGAGGAGGACACTCCCGTAAACACTTCACCTACGGATCTACCAACAGTGGCCTCCCGGCAAGGAGCCACTGTTGGATAGCCAACAACACTGGTACAGTGTGGTTCCACCGCCACCCCATACAACAAGGTGTTCCATGGCGTAGGTCTGCACGGAAAATCGTGCAGACCCATGACGGTTCCAGAACCATGGCCATACAAGGGCGCCAATGGCACCCAATGTCTGGTCGCTGGACCAGGCGAGATAGGTAAGTACCACGCCTGGACAGCAACACCTATCACCGTATTCATTGGTGGCAAACCAGCCGCCACTGGGTGGGTGCCCAGTACTGGCGTGGCCCCAACAACAGGCTTGCGCCAAGCCAGACAAATGGAGGACGATTCCGTCCAGGACGGAATCGACCTCGCTACACTCCACCCATGGTGTCTCGGGCTGCAACAACATCTCCTCCTTGGCATCCTCATCCTCCGACCCCAAAGAGTAATCGTCAGATGAGGACACACTGGAGCCATCCTGATGAACTGGTCCCATGGCTGACGGACCGACTACCACTATTGGACCAGCCGGAGGTAGCCATGGAGAAGCAGTATCCGCTAGGCTGCAGCCCAACGGGACTGCCAGGGTACCATACAAGATGGCACCTCCGGTATCCAGTCCAGAACCATGTCCAAGGACAGGGTCCATACCAAGCATAGGGAGAGGTTGCACTGCAGTCTTCGGGATCAAGGAAGACACCAGCATAGGCAGGACGCTATGCAAGAAGCCTTACATAGCGGGCCCGAACCATGCAGGGGTTGCCAACTCCAATCCTTCCGACTGTGGACAGGAAGCGCCCACAAGGGTCGAAACAGGTGCTTCCCGATTTGTTTTCGAACTGCCTGACCCCACATTAGACACAGCCAATTCCTTCTGGGAAAGGAACTTCACCATCAAATCGACGGGCCACCCTGAACAAGAATCACATCAGTCATCAATATTACACTTGGTATAACGGAAACAGACATGGTCTTTGAACTCGACCCGGACAAACTTATGGCAATTGGCACAGGACGGAGGAGTGGGCTTGGCTTATAAGACAAGCACAAGGCTTCAATACACAAGCGATTGAACACAGCACGGAAGGCAGGGAATTAATTTTCAAATAGTTTGGCACTAAATTATAAGCTAACCCTCCAGCACCCAACACCCGAAAATGTTACAACCAAGATCACGTAAGCTGGCGATAAGAACGTTAAAGGGCCAACATACACCGATAAATTGATCCTGCATGATGTATAAACGAACCAGGAACCGTATCGAAGACATTCGCGGTAAATTTAAGAATCATTTCCGAAATTATACTACATAGACGAATGACAAAACGATACGAGTAGGAAAACAACAGAATGAATTAATGGTACTGCTGTAGAACACGGTAGAGCCGCAGTACACACACCTAATCAAGAATTTTGAAATAACCGTTCATTGCAAACAGAACGGAAACATACGCAAAACTTGACATAGTTCATACGTTCCTGGTACTAAGACGCACGCAGCCACCAAGAATAAGATGCGCGATTATAACAAAACATTTTTCTCAACAAAATAATCTCTGAGATAAAAGGGTGTGACGTTACTCGCCCAGACTATCAAGTTGAACGACGTAAGCCGATTTAGTGTTAGAAAACCGTGCATTTCACCGGTGAAAACATTTCATATTACTGCCAGATCGCCGTTGGGTTTAAAGAAGGCGATCAGAACCGGCATATTTCGTTGTCTCATACGTCCCAGTTCCAGAGTCAGAAAATATTTCCACTATAACTAGATTACAGCTAGAACAATACAACCTGGACAGCAGTGGCGTTCTCCATTAGTAATCCAATTAAATCCAGTACAGAATAGAGGCACAGAAGCGCAGAAAAGAACAAGCAAAAACTTAGATATTTCACTGCACATGAGAAAGGCGTGTTACTCTTGTTACTATGCAAACAAAAATGATCGGTACATAGTAACGGGTACCCGTTTGTTGAAAGCGGATACCCGGTTCCAGGAACCGGTAAGAGCTTATCAGAAGATTCTTAGGTGGCAGACCCAAGGGTGATGTTATCAATAAGCAATGTGATGGTAAGTATTGATCGAAGGAGAAACACGCGTGCTGCAACAAGCAGTGAACCTGTTCCAATGGAGATTACGAGTGGTAGCACACAAGGCATGATCTACGAACGAGACACGAAGACGCTTGTGTTGTCATAGTTCAACAAATGGTGAAACTGGTACTATATAGAGCATCCAGTATCAAGGTAATATGTGATGACACAGACATTGTACTCCGAATTCATTTCTACTCCCAACAACAATTGACATGTGACATAACAATGCCAGGTACCAAAGCTGACAGAACTGTAGTGGACATCAAGGCCACAGTAGATACGCATGCGTGTATTGCTGAAAGATTACTTGCAGCACACGCCTTCTCTGGATGTGATACAGTTTCACATATGTATGATATTGGGAAAGGTACTATTGTGTAATTAAAATAATTTACGCGTGACTACCGAAACACATATACATCAACTTCCACGCACGCGCAAAGTTGAACGTGAGTCTGTCTGAATGACCGTAACGGTCGTAAGTCATGTACTAACACGATTTCATTACTGCATTGATAATATTTTATCTCATAATAGCTTACGACCTAGCAACAAAATCTTGACATGGTAAACCTTTCCTTATTAGGCTATGGTCATTCCTATTTACACCTTCCAAATACGCGCCGTGGCGTACCTTATAAACATATATAATACAGCCAGAATAGAGTTTCCCCAGGATTTTGCTTACTGAGCCGGGCCGTGACCCCATCTTAGCGAAAAATCGTAATTTGTAACCCTGATTTAAATCAGGCTTACCGCCATACCAAGGCCTGTCTACAATTCTCTAGGCTCCGAGTAGCGAAAAATTGTAATTAATGTAACTGTGCCTTTAGATATCGAAATGGCAGAGGATACTAGAAACAATATTGTAAGACGTCAGATGCTAGTCTACGAAGAGGATATCGAAGGTTATATAATCTATCTTTGCTACTCAACCTTAATACGGGTTGCTTTGCCGTGGATCGTTTGCATAGTAGGTTTCATATAGAGAGAGAGAGAGGACATTAGAAGCTCTTAGAAAAATATAGTTTCATCGATAACGCGTGCGTGTGTACGTGCACCAGTGCGTGGGCGAGTGCGCGCGCACTCACTGTCGCACACACAAATACACAAACACAAACAGTACAGTTCTCGTATTGTCTGAAGGAGACAGTTATACGGGCTAAGCTATGACGCATAGATTCAATGACATTGTGCTGGTCCATAATCGGATTACGGGATATATACCGGTCTTAGCTCAGGATGACAACGGAATTTATATGACGGGTTCCTGAAAGCCGGATTTATCAGCCTATGCGGAAAGGATGACAGATCAAATTCTGGTGTGTGTTAGACTAGACGAGAAAAACATGTTGTTGCGTACAGAGCATGGGAGTCACAAAACCTCATATCACAGATTACTTGTCTGGTACTGGATCAATACCGGGCCTATACTACCCGGAATTGACCCAGCATTGTCCCAGTGATAGACATTAACAGGACCCCATTTAATTATAGATTTCTCTTAAACAGGAGATTTCTAGCATTTGTAAATATTTCTCGTTTTTGGTACTTCGTATTCTATGCGTTAACTATCCGTTTGATGACTGGTATGGTCAGATGGCGACAGAGATCTACGTTCGATGATGCAACGAGGTCATGTGAAAAATCATTTTATTCATTTAGTAGCCCAGAAATAATTTAGAATGTTTGGAAACGAAATAAAAAGGAACTGTTGAATATTTTGAACATAATTGGATTGGAAGACATTCCTGACTTCCAACCCAATTATGTTCAAAATATTCAAGAGAACATTTCTTACTTCGTGTTCAAAATTGTGCTAACTAACATATTTCTGTTTTTGTTTTAAGTTATTTTTTAGCTTCACTGCAGTTCGTCAAGAACAGAAAACCCATGCTCGTCAAAACTAAGCCATTATAACACGTGTATATGAGATGCATATTGTTACGCGCGTCAATGCTTGGCCATGGTTAAACCCATTTGTTGCAATGTCACGGTAGGGTGAACATCGCCTATCATGGGGTAAAAAGGCATGGTCACGAACTATTAACAATTCAATTCAATTCAATTTATTTACACCCAGGTCACAATGTGGCATATGGGGTCCATTAGTACATACATTTACACGGTCAATGGCGATTACATGGAATGTTGATAATTATTATTATTATTATTATTATTATTATTATTATTATTATTATTATTATTATTATTATTACTATTATTACATGTATTATTATTATTATTATTATTATTATTATTATTATTATTATTATTATTATTATCGTCGTCGTCGTCGTCGTCGTCGTCGTCGTCGTCGTTATTATTATTATTATTATTATTATTATTATTATTATTATTATTATTATTATTATTATTAATATTATTATTTCAACATAATATAAATACCTAGGTAATCAAAACTCCCCTCCCACCCCCTCCCCCCCCCTCCCCCCTCACCCCCCCCCCCTCCCCCCTCACCCCCCCCCCCCCGTTAGCCAATCTGAGTAATGCAATTAAATAGTGGTTTGCATATACCCGTGATTTACATATAGGTGTTATGAAAAGAAAAGTTTGTTTATGGCAAATATGATGAGTGCGTCCGGCCGGTCAGTCCGGTAGCGAAGCGCTCAAATTCCTCCAGACGAAATTCGAAAGGTATGGAGGAAATTGGAGGTCCCCACTCCCAGAACATATTTAGAATTTGTAGTCTGTACGCATTAAACATAGTAAATTCCAGTAAATTTGGTTTACGACGGTAGCAATGAGCTGCAGGACAGACTGTGGTACTAGTAGTGGCACCAGTAGTCGCAGTGACAGTGGCAATGGCAGGAGCAGCAACAGTAGCAGTAGATGCAACAGTAGAGGCAGTAGTAGTAGTAGTAGTAGTAGTAGTAGTAGTAGTAGTAGTAGTAGTAGTAGTAGTAGTAGTAGTAGTAGTAGTAGTAGTAGTAGTAGTAGTAGTAGTTGCTGCTGCTGCCACTGTCATTTACTGTTGTTGTTGGTTTGGGACAGAATGCTAAATGCAACGACGGGTCGGACAGACCAGGAGTGAAGTGCTCCAATTCCTCCAGACGAAATTCGAAAAAGTATGGAGGAATTCGGAGGTCTCCACTCCCAGAACATATTTCTAATTTGCAAGATGTACAGTTTTAAAGGTAATAGATGTATACACCTTGTACATAGGTATTATTATAGGAACATTGATTTTCGACAGGAATGATGTGCTGTAAGCAGGCTGTGGTAGTGATAATAGCAGCGGTAGCTACAGCGGTAGCGGCAGCGGTAGTAGCAGTAGAGGTAACAGTAGTAGTTTCAGCTGCTGCTGCTGCTATTGTCATCATGGTCGTCGTCGTCGTCGTCGTCGTCGTCGATGTCGATGTCGTAGTCATCATTTTCGTCGTCGTCGCCATGGTCCTCCTCCTAGTCGTAGTCGTTGTTGTCATCATCACTGTTGTCCTTGTCTTGTTATTTAAAATGTTTCAATATTCTTCTTATAAATGTACATAGCTTACTTAAAATTGAGATTTTATTACTTGATAAAAGTTCACAAAATTTGTAGTAGGTTGGTTTCACCCGAAAGTATTTTGGTAGTAGTGTCATTCTGTCCTTTTCAAAAAACTTACAGAGGAATAGGTAATGATATTTATCACCTGTGTCATGTTGGTCACACAATTTACGTATCCGATCTTCTTTGATTAAGCCCTCCTACCTCCCAGTTTCAATTGGCAATTTGTGGTTGGCTGTTCGGAATCGCACTAAGGTTAGTTTAGTAGTATTATTTAATTTAGTAAGGTATGGTTCTATTTCAAATTTCGTCTTATAGATATTATAGATTTTTCCCTTTGAAGATGCGTTCATCTGTTCATCCATGATTGTGTGTATTGGTCTATAAGTATTTGTTTTATATGTTTCGTTGCGTTACTTGTGAAGCTCTGTCTTTCCCGTAGATATCCCATTCCCAAATTATTTAATATTGCCTTTACTACTCCAATCCATTTGTATTGTACGTTATTATTGGTATAGTCAGTGTACATATATTTATAAAGTAGACATGATAGCTTTGTTTCTTTGCCATTTAGCAGTTTTTCCCAGTATAGGATTGTTCTATGTTTCATAGTGATATTGAGTGGGTATCTACATAATTCACCGTATATCATGAATTTTGGTGTATGCATGTTTAGTTTTAGTAACCGTCGATAGATGCCTATTTGTATTTTTTCAACTAGTGTTGTGTTTTCCGTAGTCCAAATTTCACACCCATATGTGAGAATCGGTAATATCATTGAATCAAACAGTTTTATTTAGCAGTTTATTGGTAGATCCATATTTTCGCATCTCCGGTATAGTGAATATAGCGCTTTAGTAGCTTGCTCTGCTAGGTGTTTTAGTGCTGTTATATACCGGGAGTTGTAAAAGAAATGTATACCTAAATACTTATATTTATCGACTATTTCAATATTTTCATCATCTAAAGTAAAATTACAATTCCCCCGTCCCCTTTTATTGCTTCCGAATATTACCACTTTTGTTTTATCCTTATTAATTTTGAGATTCCACAATTTACAGTAACTGTTGTAGGCATTCAGACTCCGCTGTAGAGTAATACCATCTTCTGCTATCAACACTGTGTCATCTGCGTATAGGAGCACCAGCAATTTAAGATAGACGTCTATGTTATCATTAATTATAAGACTGTCACAATTTGAGTTTTCCAGGTATTCTTGAAGGTTATTGAGATAGATATTAAATAATATAGGGGAAAGATTTTCTCCCTGCCGCAACCCCCAGTTACACGTAAAAGGCTCTGATAATTCATCATTCATACACACCCTTGATTTTATGCCAGCATACATATTGCGAAACACTCTGAATATTTCCCCGTTAATATTTTCCCTTAATAATTTACCCCATAGTGCTTCCCTCCAAACTTTATCAAACGCTTTCTCTAGATCAATAAAGGCACAAAATCATTTTTTCTTTTTAATTCGGTAGATTTCTAGGATCGCGTTTAGTGCAAATAGATGGTCAGTTGTTGAGTATTTTCGTCTAAAGCCAGCTTGGTTTTCTTGAATAAGATTGTTTTCTTCCAGATAACTATCAATCCTTTTACTTATGATGCTAATAAAAAGTTTAGCCAAACAGCTCACCAGTGTAATAGGCCTAAAGTTTTGCGGCTCATTTAGGGGACCTTTACCTTTATATATAGGTTTAATTAGCCCATCAGTCCATGCTTCAGGTATATTTCCAGTTTCGAGTACACAATTAAAAAGCGTGTAATAGATAGGTATCATTGTTTGTTCGCTGGACTTAAGATATTCATTGATTATTCCGTCCCCTCCGGCAGCTTTGTTAGTTTTCAGAGATTTTATTGCATTTCTAATTTCAGATACTGTAATTTCGGAGTTAAGTAGGTCATTTGTTGGTTGTCCTATATCATTAGTGTGTGTTTGGATATTGCGGACATCGTCACTCTGGATTATGGATTTATAAAATGTATACATATCGTCAATTTGGATTTTACACTTTTCAGTTTTTGGGTCTTGAGACTTTATGAATTTCCAGTATGCTCGCGCGTCCGATTTCTGTAATCTTTCTATTTTGATTTTTAAATTTCTCTTATTTTCAGCTATAGCCTTATTCATCGTTGTTTTAAAGGGTTTTACATGACTGGATCACAGTGTTAGCGCTGTTAGCCGACTTTCTCAATCGATTTTCGTTTCTATAGTGGTGATATGTTTTTCTCGCTAGTTGGCATTCGTGGTTGAACCACGGGCGGTTAGTTTTGCAATTGGTGTTACTTAATCGGTTGTTCTTTATAGGCAATGTTCCAAAAGTGCTAATGACAGCTTTTAGCAAATATCGAGGCTATGCAATCACCTACTTAATTGACGTCATAGTTAAAATGCTGGGTGTCAGTTTCGTAGTTATCAGCTTTAATCCGCAAGTTTATATACATTGGATTATCAATTACACACTCTGCAAAATTTGTAGATTTTTCAGCCTTCCACCGGGCTGGACGCGTTCTTGCTTGTGCGTGGTTAGTCACCGTATTGTTTCCGTTATAAATTGTGTCTCTAATTAGTGTATTATTACTATCGAAGTTTTGAAATAAAAAACTTACTTCTAGAGCTGAGTGGATATCCGATAGAAGGGGTGAGAATTCCAGGACACTGAAATCTATAACATTTTCGCTTAATTTATAGGTCGATATTATATAATCTACTACACTACTGTTCTTACACGTTAATTTCCCTATTCCTTTATCACTCCCGAATCTACCGTTATATATACACAGGTTGTTAAATTTGCAAATATCAATCAGTTGCTGGCCATACGCATTTATTTTATTCGCATCTTGTGATATTCGGTTACCTATCGCTGTTGCTTCCGGTTCGTCTTCGATTTGAACTTGACAAGTGTCCTTTAGCACTTGGTCCATTTCTAATAGTTCATTGAGGTTACCTGTTTTGGCATTAAAGTCCCCTAACATTATGAGTGATTCTGTTTTAGTTAATAGTGAGGTGACATCAGTGTCTATATCTTCTAGCGCTTCAATGGATGAATAGATTGAACCTTCTGGTGGTATATAGACTACTCCTAGTATTAGATTATTCTTTGTCTGTGTACAGGTTTTATCTATTTTTATCCAGATAACAAAATCATTATTTGATTTCAATTCTGTAATATATTTGGATATGTTGTTATTTACGAGTATCGCAATACCTCCAGATTTACGCTTAGCATTTTTCCTTGTTTTCAGTATAATTGTGTAACCAGGCGCATTAAGATTATCGTACTTGCTATGTTTAGTTTCAGCCATGCCCACTATGTCATACCGACATATAAATTCCATTGTTTCAGGGTAGTTGAGCTTGTGTTTCAACCCACATATATTGACAAAGGCAACGGTTAATTCCTTGTCATGACTAGTACTATTAGCATAGGTGTCACCAGCATGTATGCTATTTGTGCTGATAACTGTGCGACAAGGAGCCGCTAATAGGGCGCGATTTGTAGTGGCATTAATCATAGCGGTAGCATCAGTACCGAGAGTAGAAGCAGTGGTACTGGTAGGGCTGATAATTGTAGCTGTAGCAGTAGCTGCGGTAGCGAAGGTAACAGAGGCAGAAGCGGCAGCGGCAGCCGGAGCAGGAGCAGCAGCAGCAGCAGCAGTAGTAGGAGTAGTAGTAGTAGTAGTAGTAGTAGTAGTAGTAGTAGTAGTAGCAGCAGCAGCAGCAGCAGTAGTAGTAGTAGTGGCTGCGGCTGCGGCAGCGGCTACGACAGTGGCGGCGGCGGTAAAGGTAGTATTGGTTATGACAGTAGCATCTCCAGTAGGTCTATTATTACTATTATTATTATTATTATTATTATTATTATTATTATTATTATTATTATTATCATCATCATCACCGCGACCACGACTACGACCACCACCACCACCACCACCACCACCACCACCACCAACATCCCCATCATTTGTGATGGTGATGTTGATGGTGGTGGCAGCGGCAGTGGCGGCGGTGGCCATGGTGACGCCATCCAATAAGGTAATATTGGTTGTGACAGTAGCATTTCTATTATTATTATTATTATTATTATTTTTTTTTTAATATTATTATTATTATTATTATCACCATCACCGCGACCACCACCACCACCACCACCACCACCACCACCACCACCACCACCACCGCCACCGCCACCAACACCAACATCCCAATCATTAGTGATGGTGATGCTGGCGGTGGCGGCAGTGGCGGCGGTGGCCATGGTGACACTATCCAATAAGGTAGTATTGGTTGTGACAGCCGTATCTCTATTATTATTATTATTATTATTATTATTATTATTATTATTATTATTATTATTATTATTATTACCGCGACCACGACTACCACCGCCGCCGCCGCCGCCGCCGCCGCCGCCACCACCACCACCATTTGTGATGGTGATGTTGGTGGTGGCGGCGGCGGCAGTGGCCATGGTGACGCCATCCTGGGTCGTTGGTGCGGATGCGTTAGTTACTTTGTGGTTTGAACGTTTTTTAGATTAAGTATGGTTGTAGTTGCTGCTGTTGTTGTTGTTGCTGCCGCTGTCGCCGCCGCTGTCGTTTCCACCGTTGTTCATATTTGTCCTTTTGTGTAGTTCATTGTTATTCGCATTTGTCCTTTTGGCTAGCTCACTCTCACACCGCTATTTTGATGCTTGAAAGTTATTATCCCTGGTATTGTCCGCATTGAATGTCCGTGTATTAACAGTCGTCGGTCTCTGTTCTGAGGGATGGTTATTGCGAGACGGCGCCACCGCTGCATACGTTCTATATGTTGAACTGTCCCGATTTTGATTGGCAAAGTTCATCTGAGTGCCGCGATCCTGAGTCACATTGTCAGTGTGGACTCGTTGGCCATCTACGTATAACCGATCGGATACAAAGCTGCAGCGTAAACCCTGCGATTTTGCCCTTCTGAATTCAGGTAGTTACACTTTACGCCTATCCGCTATCTCCTTTGGATACTGCACATTGACACCATACGGTAGTCCTCGTAATGTTCTAGGAGCTGTCAGCAGGACTAATTCACGATCCTTAAACAAGGTAAATCTGGCTACGATAGTGCGAGGTCTTCCAATGTTTCTATATTGTTCATACGGGCCGATTCTATGAACACGTTCAAACGATATGTTTTTGTCAATTTTCATTTTGCTATTGATAAATTGTTTTACTATCATTTCGCTGTCTTCATTTGAGTCTGACTCTGGGATGCCCGAGAATAGTAGGTTGGTTCACATGCTGCGACTTTGCAGATCCAGCTGCGCTTCTTTTAGCTCGTGTAGTTGTCTAAGTTGTGTAAATCTGGGCTAATGGCCGGCTTAACGTTACTGACGGACGTCTCTAACTGCCTCATCCTAGAATGTACGCTTTCGTAATGTTCGTCCATTTGCACTTTTATAGAATGTATATCACGTTTTACAACGTCATTGTCTCTGGAAAAATCATCATATTTATCGCTGAGATATTGAACTTTCTCTTCGGCGGCAGACAGTTTCTGATTGGTTCGATCCAGTTTATCACTCATGTTTGCGATCTGTCTATTAGTTTGATTGATTTCTTGTTTCATTCCATCGATTTTCCCTTCTAGTTGGTCAAGTTTATCTAGTTTCACATCCATGGCATTTAATTTTGCAATAATCTGTTGGAATTGAACTGCAGCATTGTGGGGGTATTGGTCGTGGTAGCTGGAATCAGGTGACGGTGCAGGGTACATTTGATTGTGCTTATGAAAGTTACATTGTGCTGGAGTTGTTGAGTTATCTGATTTCGGAATGTTAATATATGATGTCTTGGGTAGGTATGTGTTGACATGTGACGCACCATTACACCCTGTTATGTCTATATCTCGAATGTTAGAGCCGGAAGTTACACGCGAGTGCGAATACGATGTAGTGAACTGAGGTGCTGTGATACGAGGAGCGGTTAATCTAGTGCACGTAACTTGTGTGGTGACACTTGTAGTGCGCGAGGTCACTATGGTGGGTGTGTTTACAACATCAGTGGGATATTTCACCGGCACATAGTTAGTGGGCATCGATGCGTTCAACACTGAATTAGCAACCCCGATAACTTGGCTAAGCTCACTAGTCACATCATATGATACCCTCGGGAGATATCATTGGCGGTTTGATTGGCATGTTCTTGGACCCCTCTGGTGACGCGAAAGCCTTACGTTTTGGCTTACGTTGCTCAGAGTCAAATGCAGCGTCATCCGACATTTAGCACGCTATAACGGGAACATTAATCAAGATCGAGTCAAACAATATTGAACAATTCACTGCAGACCGCGAAGCAATATTAAGAGCTATTCACCTAAGCGGTAGACAAAAGTTCGCTCAGTACAGCTCAGTACAGCTCAGTACAGTACAGCTGGTCAGTAAGTACACGGTAAATGCTCCGAGCTCCAAGCTCTGCTTACCAAGTTGGACGGCGGAGAACTTTCTTGCAAATACGCTTTGAACGATTAGTCAATGAGTAAATGTCACTATTATGAGATCCGTTACACTGTTGAATTGTACTCACGGAATTACAGAAATCCATGTGCTTCGTGTTGCAAAACCTTTGATAATTATATCTTCCTCCACTAAAACATTTTGTAACTTGCTACTCTGTAACTTCTGATACATATGATAACCATCGCAGCACAAATCTTGACACGTTCTTGTGGTAATCCTTAGAAAGAGAACAAATTTCGTCACTGAAAATAACAACGACTTTCCATACCGCCATTAACCAACGAGCGCCATCGAGTTGTTCAACCATTGCTCCAGGGCGTTGATATTGCTTTGAACGGCCGGGTTCTGACGCCGCCGATGGTCCGCCAGTCGTTCCTTGTGTGTGTTGGTGATCTCCCTGCGCGCTGGTACTGGCTAGAGTGGCCACAGTTCCTCGTCAGAGTACGAGGAGCTGTCCCTCGAGTCAAGGCCGCCGACCTTCGCCGACGGTCGACCCTCGCCTGCGACCACACGTTTGTTTAGGTGCCCGAGCCTCCACCCCACGTACGAGCCCCCCCCCCCACCCCCCCCCCCCCGAAAAAACGCAAGGACGGTACGCTTTGGCATCATAAAGCGTCCCGTAGTCCGTAACTACCATTGATGACTGCTCACAGATGGATCAAATTCTAACTAAGGTCCGTCCATCTATAGTTTAGTTACGCCAACGCTTTGGGCGTGTTGGGATCGATTTATATACTTTGAACCTTGACTTCACGGAATACCATTTTCAAGGTAACTAGACAGGTAAGCTGTTGAATATATTTGAACCTAATTTGACTAGGTGCTGCAGCAACAGGGCCCAATCAAATGAGTTTCAGAATATTCAACATAATGTTTATTAAATAGTAAATCCATCAAAACCAACAATTCGTACACTTGACGGAGTTCTCTATTAAGACCGCTAGTATCGAGCATTAGCGTACGCTAGACATCTCAGTACTGAGTTCCACCTGCCAAACTATATCTATCTAATAAAGATACTATGCCGACTGACCCAGAACTTGACCATTCACCTGTATTGGTCCTGGATGGTTATCTGGTTGACGGACAGGTGATGATGATGATGATGATGATGATGATGATGATGATGATGATGATGATGATGAAAACCCCACACATTAAATCACACTCCACAAGCTCCCTTAACTAGGGACACACCAGAGGAAGAATGGAACACACTCGATCTGTTTAATTATTTCTATTATCGGTTCAAGTTGGCCACGATGATGTCAGACGCAATCGACAATGTAATGGAAATATGGTGACCCCCCGATATATTAGGACTACGATTGGCCAAGATGCAGTCTGAACACAGTCGATAGGGGTGCGGTTGGAATGCAGTTAGTCAAGATATAATTCTAAGAAGACGGTCCACAATTACTAACTCAGACACAATCGTTATCGGTTATAATTAATTGACATAGGCAATGGGAATTTCGATATAACACCTGGTTTACTATTTAGTTATTGTACGCGCAACGTTCTTATGACGGAGGTCATTATGGACGGGGCTAGGTTGTAACACCCTCCAGAGGTACAATTCGCATATAATGTTACATTCTATTCGTGTTGCGTAATGCACTTCACCACCTCAGTCGCCACGTGAATAACTAAATAGTCAATATCAGAGGTCTGTGTTCAAACGGCTACTCTACTCCATGCAAAGGTACACATATTTACACACGACTCTAATCGAACGTCTGCAAAGGTGGGTTTAAACTGAGCTGCATGCGGCTGTGGTACAGCTATTCGGTATGGGAACTAGGATGAATGTTATTCCACCTCAGAAGCATCCAGAATCTGACAGCTTAGGTGATTTCTTTGCTTTGCATTAACACATGAACTAATAGATTGTCACGGGCCAGGAAGATCGTCGCTTATTTGCACGTACGCTCCGCCCGTGTGGGGTTGGTGGTGTGTGGGTGGGGTATGTGGGTATTTGCTGTTACGTGCACTAATTAAGTGGCACAAGTTTCAAGTTTTTATTTCATAATCCCAGGTCATATCGTGACATATGGGACACAAATATACATGATATATTTTAAGCATTGCGAGTCTGAGCTAACATCATTACAATTATTATTATTATTATTATTATTATTATTATTATTATTATTATTATTATTATTATTATTATTATTATTATTATTATTATTTCATTAAAGACATAAGATTCTTGCGTTCTTGACGGGCTTTTCAGTAGCGGTAGCTGTAATAGTAGCAGTAGCAGTAGCAGTAGCAGTAGCAGTAGCAGTAGCAGTAGCAGCAGCAGCAGTAGCAGTAGCAGTAGCAGTAGCAGTAGCAGTAGCAGTAGCAGCAGCAGCAGTAGCAGCAGCAGCAGCAGGAACAGAAGTCCATACTATTGACTTCTGGTAGTTTTAATAGTAGTCATACACACTGGCCACCGTTTTCACACTAGGCACCTCTTACATCACCGACATACAGTTTATCAACGAATGTGCCCGATTCATAATTACCATCCTCGTCGCCGCTCGATCTCCACCCAGTTATATAAATTGGCACTAGTGTAAAAACAGGGGACGTTAACCGTAATAGACTGAAATAAATGCAGCTTGGACCGGGATTCGATGAAATCTAGAAATTATGGATTCAATATAGGCCAACCAAAACACTAACTTCTTATGAGATTAATCATGGCAAGATTCCGATCGTCACGCCAGATTCCGAAGGCAACTGTTTAAACAACTGACATTTTAGCTCTGCCACGCCCACGCCTATTACTAGGTGTCTAATTATTTACGCTGTTGTGGTGACACGAACCTTGCCATTTGTGATGTTTTGTTTCCGAGAAGGTGAGACCATTCCCATGATATCTTGGGAGTAGCATCGCAGTCTGAAGAGAGAGAGAGAGAGAGAGAGAGAGAGAGAGAGAGAGAGAGAGAGAGAGAGAGAGAGAGAGGGAGGGAGGGAGGGAGGGAGGGAGGGAGGGAGGGAGGGAGGGAGGGAGGGAGGGAGGGAGGGAGGGAGGGAGAGAGAGAGAGAGAGAGAGAGGGAGGGAGAGAGAGAGAGGGAGAGAGGGAGAGAGGGAGAGAGGGAGAGAGGGAGGGAGGGAGAGAGAGAGAGAGAGAGAGAGAGAGAGAGAGAGAGAGAGAGAGAGAGAGAGATACAATGTATTGTAAAGAAGCCATTCAAGCAGAATCCTGTCATTAAATCCCTGCTTTATTATCACATCAGGTTCTGCGCAAAGGCATTGTGCAGTCAATATTAATAGCGTTATTATTCTCATTTCTCCGTCTAATCAATATCTTAGATATTAGCAACCATCTTTTGAAAATCTCACACTATACATTCGTTCGATGAATGGATAAATGAGTATACCATTACGTAGGTTGTGGTGGGTGGGGGGGGGGCGAAATTCAAACAGCGACACACGTTAACAACATAGCGGAAGTCCGCCTAACATGTTCAAGAGGGAAGGTAACAAATACCCGGATGATAGCTATGCGCGCGCAACTCTCACTGGCACCCCTCCACTGACCCGCTACGAAAACAGTCTAGAAACAAGTACACATATTGATGCAAGGCATCAATGGTAAATAACGTGCCCGGAGCTTATTAAAATTCTGAGAATAAACTCAACTGTTTCATGAAAAAATGAAGTTATATAAAGGCATACAAGCCACTTATGACAAAAATACATGCGGACAATAAACACAATAGAAGGAATATTTCTTGCAAAAAGATATGGGCAGTATTAGCTATGGGCTAGGAAAAGCTGCTTATATTTTTGGTCAGTCCAACAATTTTTCCATCCATCCTTTTTCTCCAGGCCAAAATCCTTAACAGAGAGAGGAACAGATACAATTAAGAGCAGCCAGGGATGAGAAAATTGCACTACTGCATCAACAGAGCGTAACAGATCAAATTTGGGTCATTAGGTATCAATAACTTGTAAAGATAAAGAAATCAACAGAGCTGGCAACCCAGTCAGTAGAAAGTCAACGCAAGAAGCAGTACAGACCCTGACACCCATTCAAACATATTAAAGAAAAACTGTAAAGAATATTTTAAACCTAAATCTTGATACCTTCCTAAACAGACGTGAAGAGCTTATTACCCGGAAATATATTGGTGAAATATACACTGCAATGCTAGTGAAATGCACAAAGCATGTATATTTTTGATGTAATACAGGACCCCGATCTGTACCGACAGATAACCTTTTCAACAAAGTTAAGTGGCCAGGATAGAACCAATACCGTGGACCTAGTTTTCTCCAACGAAAATGATATAGTAGAAAACATTCTGACTGAAGACCCAGTGGGAAACAGCCACAATCGTGATCTGTTTCATTTAACTATCATATCTATTAAACGATATCTTTACTGGAAACAGTGACAAACTATTAAATCAAATATTTTTGCTCGACAAAAAGGCCAAAATCGGCCTCAACCGTTGTAATGATGACGATCGTGTTGACCATATGTGCAAATGTTAGGGTATTAGCCTGATAAGTCAGGTTCTACCAGTACACGCGGCTAATAATATGGGATATATAGAAGTATTTTCACATTACTATAATAAATATTTGGTGGTAGAATGGCACAGCACGAAAACATAGTGAGTTCTACATGGCCTTATGTTCGAAAACTGGCTACAAGGCATGTAGAGATATTCTGGTACGGAATATAGTACATTATTGGAATTTGTCAATGGTGTGCCACTACTAAATTGCATATGACGAAATTACTGTATAGTAAACATTTTTTAAACCTTTGATACTTTATTATCGTATTCATATACGTATCTAACCATATGGGTGAACTTCTGGGGTCGAACCTATTGCAAACAGTGTGGTAGAGAAAATCGTTGATCTGAAAGAATTTGCGCCAATTTTCGGTATGGAACTGTGTACTATGAAATTACGTTCCTGTAGAATTTTTTTAAATTCGGAATACAACTAGCATATTTCCTATAAGTATTTGTGGGTGAAATTCTTGGGGTGAACGTATTGCAATGAAAACCATGAATTATACTAGGTTTGAGCTTATTTACGTTATGAAATTTTTTAATCTCACCACGTATGGGGCTGAACATACTACAGACAATAGTGCACTGAAAACTTTGGTGGCTTATTAATACAATGAACCTTTCCAGTTTAGCTATGCCCTGCCCATCTCTAGCTAAACTCCACCCATATCACTCTCGAGTTGGGATTGATTTCTGAACTACTAGACGATAAATTTCAAGAAAACTATACAGGTAAGCCGTGGAATATTTTGACACCAAGTTGACTGGGTCCTGTTGCTGCCTATGGCAACAACAGCGGCCAGTCAAATTACTTTCAAATTATTCAACATCATGTTTTATTAAATAACAAAAACATACAATCCGTACAACGTGTCAGATTATTAAGCATTTGACCCGCTACGAAAAAGTCTAGAAACAAGTACACATATTCAACAATCTGCTACAATATTATTGACAGCAGTTTTGACTCGAAATTTGGAACATTGGTAGTCTATCAATACTGCTACATAATTGCATTGACCCTTCATGGATTTTTCCCCACGGATGGATTAAAGACAAAAGGATACTACTGATAATCACACATCCATTATTCATTCGCATCCCGCGAGTTCTCTTTCGATACGAGATCGAGAAATGTATCTCTTATGTAGGGGCCTATTGAGTAGCCATTGGCGTAGCGATTTCACGATCCACGGTGTTGCTTCTACAGTCTGCTACGGAGATAGACTGGGTCCTGGTCTGTCTGATATCCGAAGTTGAGTCTGTGTAACAGTCTAATCGTTGTGATAACGTAAGAAGATGACCGGTCATTACATTAGAGGTGTAGTTTCGATGAAGACAAGCCTTTATTTTTAGATGGATCCATTATTGTTAGCGAACTCTGTCTACTTCTTCGCCCTCTACAATATTATTACGCATGTTTTTCTTTTGAAATTTACCACACACAGAGTACGCCTCAAGCCTGTCTGTAACAAGTCGGTAATTTTTACCGTATCTCGAATACAACAAATGTGAATCATACTATAATACAATACGGGAAAGGTTAAACACACATGGTACATCATCGTCGTCCTCGTAATTTTTAACCCTGTATTACCTAAATTGAGTCAAGAATATAAAAAATAAATTGGTTATTGAGTGCCTATTTGCAGGCCAATAGACGACTGTTTTGAAGAGTTACTATTGGAATGACTGGCTCAATTAACGAGCCAATCATTTCAGTGGTGAATTTTCAAAAATGATCTTCTCTTGACCTGCAAATTAACATCCTCAAGATCACTGTAGAGGCCTTTTTTGGCGGCCTCCTCATGAAAGGGTTAAAATACATTAAGAGAAGATGATAGGCTTACATGGGCAGTCGTTGTCCTTGCAATACTTAATACAGGTCTATGATAGCAACACGTAGGTGGGTAGGGTGGGGTGGGCTACCAGTCAAAGTATTAAAAAGATATTCGTATAGTTGTCTTTATCTGAGATATTGAAATTTCGGTGTTAAACATTCTAAAGGATTTTGTTAGAAAAACACAATTGTGCCCAAGTAAGTCACATCTTGGTGGCGGTTGCTTGAAATGACTTCCATAGAGCTTCTTAACTATCAATTTCCAGAAAACTATACAGGTAAGGTGTTGACTATTTTGAAACCAATTTGTCTGGGTGTTGTTGCTGCTTGTGGCAGTAACATCGCCCAGTCAAATTAGTTTCAAAATATTCACCCGCATGTTTTGTAAATAGCAAAGACATACAATTCGTACAACGTGTCGGACTATTAAGCATTTAAGACGGACTAAATTGAGTCGGTCATGACGTCATGATTATGACGTCATCATATACGTCACGTCGTTGATTATGGCATCATATGACGTAATATGATGGATAGACAACATGAAAATGCCAATTAGCAAGTGGTATTAATTATCCTCCCTCCGTCAGAGGACGAGTACATTGTATTCAGTCGCAACAATCTATGATTGGCCTTGTTAAAATATGCGACCTATAAATATGGGTGGTCTCTTAATACAAGTGGTCCATATTGTGTGGGCCACGCATTACCAAGTGGTATTAGCCATGTAATGTTCAATTTGCTCATGACAATTTCAATAGAGAGATCCATTTCTAGGTATGCCACGCCTATTTCTAGCTAAGCTCCATCACGTTTTGCGTGTTGGAATCGATGTGTATATATACGCTGAATAATGAATTCCCAGACTTTCAATTTCAAGGTAACTATACAGGTAAGCTGATGACTATTTTGAAACTAATTTGACTGGGTGCTTTTAAAGGTTTGCTGCCCCTGGCTGCAACAACGCCAGTTCAAATTAGTTTCAAAATATTCAACACGATGTTGATTAAACAGTGAAGACATACAATTCGTACACTTGTCAATGTTCATGACTGAGCTCGATACGCCATTCATTTACACACTTTGGATTGTGACGTCAGCCTGTATATGAAGTAATTGATTATGACGTCATATCATTCAGTTACAGATCGAACCCAGCCATTATCATAGAAAATGACTGTTGAATAAATAGCAAGGACATACAATTCGAACAGCGTCTAGTCAAATTGGTTTCAAAATATTCAACAGCATGTTGATTAAATATTAAAGACGTGCAATTCGCATACTTGACTGGCTATTCAATGTTCCTGGTGGAGCTAGATACGTCATTCATTACATATTTTGATTGTGAGGTCCAGCTACATCTGACCTAAATAATTATGACGTCATATACAGAAAAATCGATTATAATAGAAAATGTCCTATGTCTAATTGCCGTCCAAGCGACCATTATGGTTTTTCTTTTGCAATTTACTACTGGAATTATAGGATCGGTTATCCAACCAGTCATTCCAGTGGTAAACTTTCAAAACAAGTTCTCCGGCGAGTAGCTAATGCAAATGGACATTTCTCACGATTACCGCAAGAAGCCATTTGTGGTCAGTTTGATAGAGTGCTAAAGTGGACATATAAGAGACGCCGCGAGTGGGCGTGTGCTTGAGTACTTTCATCTGCAGAAAGAATGATAAACATGTTTTGTACGCAGTCCTCCAGCAAGAGAAGCTTATTTAGAGTAGTTATTTGGAGTTCCGTTGGGTGTTTATTAAAATAATTAAGCGGTCATCGCCGCGCAAACTCTATTACAGTCGGCCCAGAACAAATAAGAGAACTCGCCATGAATCACGCGCGTGAAGATCATAATTATGAGATATCCAGCAATCTAAAAATAGAGCCGTGTCTTCGCGCCGAGAATTATTAGATCTCGTATCGATGGAGATCTCGCGAGACACAGCCCCACAATGCCCTGCGCGAAATGGCCGCGCCTATAGGCAATTCTAGGCAGCAATAAATAGAAGCGTGCCCGCTGGAGCGGGCACGCAACAAGGCGAGACCAATCCGCTCTCCCGTTTTAAGATTACTATAATTGTAGTCAAATCGAAAACATCATACGCCCTTCTATAAGTCATGCTGACCAACGCATCACATGATGAATCCACAAACGGTTCTTTGTATTAAATTTTCAAACGTGTTCTACTGAATTGCAGAACAGTTAGAATTATGGTTTTATAGGTAATCAGCATGGCCTACATAATAGATTATATCTCAAAGTCGATGTAAATTGAATTCAAGCTCAAGTACAACTGTACACAGTGCCGTAGCAAATCAGTTGGGGTGTGGGGTGGGGGAGAGGAGTGGTTGGTGGGCGACAGGTTCAGACTAAGGATGGGTCCTGGAGGGAGTGTCCACATCCAGTAGTGCGCATGTGTGTATGGAGGGGTGGTGGGGTGTGGTTGGGGTGGGTGATGGCGGTTGGGGTGGCGGGTATTATCCCCGCGGAAATTTTGAAAATTTGATGCTCTGAGAAGCCGTCTCGTGCACTCTGAGTGGTAAGTTTATATTTATTTTACTTTTGTAAACTAGATTGCAGGAACTGGGATGGGATGGGGGCAGTGATTAGGGGGTAGGGCCGGGGACGGGGCGGAGGGGATTCCCCCTGGATTAATTTGGATGCAGTGTGCATTTCGTTCTGTTGTGGATGCCCCTGGCTTCAAATATTTTCCGGGACCGTGCGCCCCTTATGATGTTCACTTAATTTATGTAACTTTCCTTTTTTGTAAACTATGAGATACTGCACGTCTTCACAATGAAGAATCGTAGACATATCGTAGACATACACGTTATTCAACACAGATATAATGAATGTAGAGTTCAGAGTGTGGTGGTTTGCAGCATGGATGGAGGCTGCTGAAGCATCTGACAAATTCGAAATTTTTTTTTTATTATTTGCTAACATTTTGGGGAAAGTAGGCTTAACCAGACGCTCGTCATGATTCGGAGAAACTGGGACACATTACTATCAACCATGAGGTTTCTGAACTTCTAGGTAAAACAAATAATGGTGACAGGCGGAGCCCCTAATGGTCTGGGGGTGCAGGTTCATTGAACCTGTTCAACCTGCCATTGCTACGACACTGACATTACACGCGTTGAGTTTAACTGAGCATAGAAAATGTAATACCTTTCAAAGCATACAAACATGGCAAATCTACAATTTATCAGCTACATACAGTATCGGTGGTATCATTTAAGCCTATTGAAACTTGTTGTAACCCATGAGATGAGATCTATTTCCAGCCATGCACCGAACAATTCTAGCTGAACTCTTTTTAGTGTGATGGTCTTGGGGTTAAAAATGCGGTGATGTGGGACGTCATATAGCACGCCCCCCACCCAATAAGCTGCGAAAATATGAAAATCAAGATCCTTGAATTTAAAAACTGTAATAGTATTCAAACGCTGCCGAATCTGTAGCTGTAACACCCAGAGTTCTTAGTCAAATTTTTCAGATTTTCACTAATTGAATCAGAATGGAAGATCCTATACCGGGACAACCGAAACATTAAACCCATCACTACTACTTCGTCTAGCCGTATTCCGTCCACCATTACCATTAGGGCATACGTACAGTGGAACAGCTCATGACTATGACGATCGCATAAACAGGCTTTTTACTATAAACCCTTAAAGGACTAAATTTCTTCAGTAAAGTCAAAGTAATTCTTCACCTTTCCAGAGTACCCACCCATCATATGACGTCATAATGAACTGCGTGATGCGTACAATGACGTCATAATGAATCACGTCGATAAGTACGTCACGAGCGCATATTTGAAGACGGTCTATGAGTTGTTGTACAAATTGTTTGCTTTTACTATTTAATAAATATTCTGTTGAATATATTTGAAACTAATTTGACTGGCCGCTGTTGCTGCCATAGGCACCCAGTCAAATTAGTTACAAAATATTCAACAGCTTCCCTGTATAGTTTTCAGGAAATTGATAGCTAGTGCATTTGGGAATCGATCAATCCTAATACGGCGAGGTGTGGGTGGAGCTTAGGTAGTAATGGGCGGGGGCATAGCTAATAATGGAAAGGTCCATTGTTTATTGAATATCCATTTGTAGGACGAGAGAATAGTAAATCAAAATGCAGCATCCTCGCGATATCTGATATGACTGGCGAAATAACAACCATTCTATGAATAAACAGTGGCCCAGTGCAAACGTTGACACTTCCAATTTCATTGCCAATCATGGGTGTAGTAATATGCCTTCATCTTTAAATATAATGGCGATATGCGCGCAGCAGGTGCAGATGATCATCTTTTGAAATGAATGAAAGATGATGTAAAGGCCGAGATAGAGTCCGTCGTATCGTGGTCGTATCGCCATCGCATGGCGTTGGACGACTGCGACATGACAGCTACATAGCGACGACAGCACGACATAAATCGTGATATAAACCATAAACTTGCATGCGCTAGCTCATTTTGACAATGGCAAAATCACATGCGAGTGCCTTAATGAAGGCTGCTGCAAGTCTTCTGGTTCAAAGACGTAGGGAATTACGAAGAAGATCTGGCTTTGTTTGTACTATATCACGCAGACTGTGGCAATATTACATGCATGAAGTACCCAAATGTAATATATTATTATAATTCATACCAAATTATAGGTCAACTTAATAAAATGGAACAAGCGTATCCAATCACATTCAGTAAGTTCGTTTCAGTAAATCCTCGTTGACTCAGCACATGCTATTAAAACGGTATAGTTTGTCAACGGTACATAGTAGACCAGTCAAAAATATTTACTCTGTGACCAAGTGAGTCTAAAACGCTGTTCTTAGCGTGACCGCCGGTGCCAGGTGACCATTTTACATTTTAAAGCTATCAATTAAGATCACGTTCTTCCTCCGGATCTAGTTCAATGCACGTATGGAATTGTAACTCGTTGATACAATTCTTAGAATACGGTATCCTCCAAAAACCGTTTTCTGCTGAAACAGATAACACACAGCACGCACTCGCTTTTAACGTTCTAAAAATTATTGAAATAACGGTTGTTTTATCCGACAAGAATCTCATTTAAACAACGACAACACAAGGGGTGTTAACAGCCTCAGATGCTATTTGTCATCCACGATACATCTATACAAAAAATTACATTTGAAGACATGATATTTATTAGAAATGTTTATAAACGAGTACAGACTGTGATTGCATGAACCAGGCATCCAGACTGATAAGTCAGCCCTTGTGTTGTCGTTATTCAATGGAAATTCTTATAATTTTAGGTTAAAATTCTGCTATTAAATTGTTATTTACTCAGCTCAGTGGAGATATAACATGACATAGAAGTCTTGCTGATGTTTCTGATTCTATTTATTTAATGGAAAACACAGACTATGCAAGATGACACTTTCGCAGTTTCAATTAGTTATGTACAATATTTCACTTTACCACTAGCAGACAATGAAGGCAATCGTGTGTCATCTTATTCATGTCACTTATGTTGTAATATTAACTGTGTAGATTATCTGTTGACACAGTTACCTCCACCACCACCACCGAATGTGACAGGAGATGAAATATTGAAAGCGAGATATCAAAGAAAAGTTATGGACACAGTTAGGAAAAAAATTGGTGGATGAGTTGAGTATGTAACAGGGATAATACGATTACATATGGATACAGTTTTCGTTATTCTGCCTATCTTTAAAATCTGCTCTGTCATATGTCAGAAAAGACATGAATATTGTTGCGTAGTTGAGATCAGTTTCTCTACAAAATCTGTCTTCGTTAAATATGTTATTTTTGGCATGCCGGAAGATCATGCGACCAGCGCCAGAACACACATGTTTTCTATTCACAGCGATTCGGTAAACGACGAACGCACGACTTTCTTGCTACTGTCATCACTCAGAAGCGCTTAACTATAAATTAACAGCGATGCGACACCGATCTCTACCGATTACACATGGGCGATCATTTTCCAAATTCGATTGGCAAATCGCCCAAATCGGCCAAAATATGTTTACCAGACACAGGCGACTCGTGAATCGTCGGAAATCTGCGAATCGCCAGTTATCGTCTGAGTCATCATCGTTAAAATCGACCAAACTTCCACACACGTTCGAATTCGACCGATTTGCGTCGTTTGAGTTTGCGATTATGACTTCCAAATTTACCACTTTCAAGATGGAGGCGTTGACATAATTGGACACGAAGTCCCTTCATCTTTCATTGACATACATTAACATTTAGTAGTAGTAGTCGTAGTAGTAGTAGTAGTAGTAGCAGCAGCAGCAGCAGCAGCAGCAGCAGCATCAGCAGCAGCAGCAGCAGCAGCAGCAGCAGCAGCAGTAGCAGTAGTAGTAGTAGTAGTAGTAGCAGTAGCAGTAGCAGTAGCAGTAGCAGTAGCAGCAGCAGCAGCAGCACCACCACCACCACCACCACCACCAACAACAACAACAACAACAACAACAACAACAGGGTTTTGTTTTCAATCTACGATCTGAAATGGAATTTAACCTGTCCTATAAGAACTTGAAATGCTCAAAACATGCATATCTACCAGTAATGGTTTATCTTTTCTGTGGTTTTAGTACAGTGTCATTTGTTCCTAACTTCTAAAACGTGATGGAGATAGCACGACGTTAGGTAGGTAGAAAGATGAGGAGGATGAGAAGGGTCTTACAAGAAGAGAAAATTACGGCTTCGGCCACCGATCAAATACAGCACACTGTTGTAGGCAAGAAAACAAGAAAAATTGCTTATTTTCGAAATTAATCTGCTGGGAAGCTCGCTAAGTTGGCAACAAGTTCCTGTCAAATTCAACAGACTGTGTATAGATATTTGCATGCAAATAAACAGGGCTGTTTATCAAAGAAAGTGGAGAGACATGTATCCCCCACCCCTCGATTCGCATCAAATGACGACCATGGTTAGTAGATCTGGATCTTATTACATACATTTAGGCTAGAAAGATACTAAAACAGCTATAAATTTAATTTACACTTGTAGCACTAGTAATACACAATTTCCAGAAGAAAACGGGGAAACCCATTATAAATTTCACAGCCATCTTTAGGCCACATCTACCTTTAGAATTGCAGGAGACGCGCTCTTGGGGCGTCTAGATTTTCAAAGATTTCCGAAGGAGGACACTGGACAGCCCCGCCCCCCACCCGTCTGATGAGAAGGAGACACCTCCTTGAGACCCATCCAAGGCCTCCTTATAGTTGTATTTCAACCTACAATTTTAAGCATGGCTACACGACTGCATGCTTGTAGAAATGTATTATTTTGCATAGATACTTGTATTGACATGCGTAAAAGGCTTTAAAAATCGATACAGAATATACGTATCCTAGCCGACGTTGAAAACTATATTGCTTCTAAAATAATTGGAGATAATTCCTTCCTAAAAATAGCATTATATGAATGGTATGAGGCTGTGAGCCCATATTTATGAAACGACGCTACAAAATAAATGTGCTTTAATTAGGTGGACACAAGCGACAGTCGCTTAATCGGTCGAAAACTTTTCAGACGATTCTGACGACACACATTTCAGTGTCGATTGTCGTCCAAGACATGACGTCGGTCTGCCACACATGGTCCTAATTGGTCCATTTTGGGGATTTCTGTCTCTCGTGTATAATTTGTATTAGATGGCGCATGATTTGGAAGACCAGTCAAATTAGTTCCAAAATATTCAATAGCTTACCTGTATAGTTTTCTGGAAATTGATAGTTAGAGAGTTCAGAGATCAATCGATCCCAATACGAGTGAGGTGTGGGTGGAGCTTAGCTAGAGATGGGCGTGGGCATAGCTAAAAATGGAAAGGCCCTATGGTTTGAAAACCGCACCTTGGTGGCTTTCACAATGCCCTGTCCTGACTCTTATCTACGTTGTTAGTGGAAGAGACAGGCACCGGCATCTCGCTGACATAAAGTACAGTTGACTTGCAGTAAATGAATCACCATATCTGCTCAGTGGGACTCCGTCGAAAATCAACCTGGATCTGTCAAATTTATAGATGATAGCATTAAGCAAGCAAAAGAGCTTTGTGTAGAGGTGTACCCAAACAAACCTGACTGCTCTAATTGTTATGACAGTATTCACTATTTCCTCACTGCGACACTCACTGAAACTTCAAATGCGTCAAGGAAAAATACTGTATAATATTACCAATCAGACATAACTCGCACCTACCTATGTGATTAGTTTGATATTTATGAATAAGGTAACATGTTTCAAAACAAAAACAGAAACATGTTAAGTAGCACAACTTTGGACAACTTCGATTTAATTTGATCGAAAACTGCCAATCAAATTAAACCTAAAATATTCAGCAGTACGTTTTATCCAGTTTTGGAAACATTCTGTGTTATTTCTGAGCTGTACTGTCACGTCTGATTAGCATAACAAACATGTTTGTGTTGACTAAGTCAGTCACGGGCTTGTATAACATATTCTCAAGTAACTATCCGGTATGACTTTCAGTAACAAGAAAATCTTATGAGGTTTTGGGCATTTCTATTTTTGTGGTAGAGCAAACAAAATGTATATCGTTGTTGAAACTTAGTAGATTTTGATTCCGGTTCTTTCGTAAACCTCTAGAGTAACATTACCATGTGTGTGTATATATGATTCACCAAAATATCTCCTTACATTTATCGCGTGGATCTATGAGGATTTTATTAGCTATTTTAGACTACGATTTCAATTCCCAAGCCCATTACGTCCATATACGCAGTACTAAGTGCGTGAATTATGCTTGTTACACATGGGATTAACTTAGGGTATTATAATTTTGTCGTAGCTTATCAGGATGCAGTACTAAGATATAAGTGACGCATGAACAACGTGTCTCTTTGTGATAGGGTCACCTGGCATATGGACCACTTCCAGCTTTCCAATAAGATGTAGACAGGGATGTGTACAGGTATCATGCTACTAACCATGCATAACTGTTATCTCTGGCCTGCCATCGTCATGCTGGATAAACCACCCTGCCCCCATGGGTAAAATGCATTCAAACTTGCTGATGCGGCCACGTCTTATGGAGTAAAAATCCTGATGACCCATTAACTCACTCTACTGGGCCGGTAGTGCGCCAATACCGGGACGTATTATCTGAGCTATCAAGGATGCTGGTGCCATGGTTGTCATTCGACCAGCATAATCCTTACAGACACAGCATATTTTGGTCGCAGTAGCCATAATGTACACTTGTGATCCATAGGGCGATCGTTTAAAACATGGTTTACTGGAAATTACACAATTTTCAGCAGAGTTTGTACGTACCTCTTTTGCTTGAGGCTTTAATAGACCTTTGCATTTTAGCTATGCCCCGCCCATCACTAGCTAAGCTCCACCCACACCTCGCCGTGTTGGGATTGATCGATCCCTAAATGCCTTAGCTATCAATTTCCTGAAAACTATACAGGGAAGCTGTTGAATACTTTGTATCTAATTTGACTTGGTGCTGTTGCTGCCTATGGAAGCAACAGCGCCCAGTCAAATTAGTTTCAAAATATTCAACAGAATATTTATTAAATAGTAAAAGCAAACAATTTGTACAACAACGCATAGACCGTCTTCAAATATGCGTCCGTGACGTACTTATCGACGTCATTCATGACGTCATTCATTATGATGTCATTGTACACATCACGCTGTTCATTATGACGTCATACGATGGGTGGGTACTCTGGAAAGGTGAATTAAATACAGAATGAAATGGAATGTACAGTGCCTCAAACGAGTTGATGGTTCTTCTGAAATGTATCAATAGAGTGGACTAATTATTATTTTGAACGAGTTCGAAAAATACAAGACATGTATAATAGCAGTGAAATTTGAATATTTTAACCAAACATTTCGGTAGTTCGCATGCGTTTGTCGAAATGCATAATAATGAATGTGGATTGGATGAGTGAATCTGTATTTCCACGGATTGAATTTCATTGCTATTAATCCCGTAGGAGGTTGTTGCTTATGAATTGCTTCTACTATTGCAATGTTAATTGATGGCGAAGAAAATGGTTTTACCTTTTACAATGTACTAACCGTCCTATGAAGAATCAACGACGTTCACGCAAATTATCTCTGAAGAAAAAATTTAGCATCAATTTACTGTAAATACAATTCGAGAATGCATAATGCAATGAATTGGAATTTGTGATAGAAAACTGGGCGTTGTGTGGTGAGAATATTAAAGCGCGAGGTACTATTCTCTACGGGTTTTGTTTAGTTGTATTTGTTGTACGGTACTTATTGTCATTGTCATTGTCCATGTGGTTAAATCGTCCATAAAGATGCGACCAGAGGACCAGTGGCATTTTCCATGAGTTATTATTATACTGTCAGCTCATTCACTGACTAATCCGCCATATGATGAGTTACGACGGATCAGATAGATCAGTCAATCATCAACCACAGCTGCGCTAGTAGACATATGAATGTGCTGATGAAATTGTTTTAATTACACGTTCCATCACCTTTATAGGCACAGTACTTAAATCGGTTCTAGGCGTTTACTAAAATCATTACGCTTATTCGGAAGGCACTTTGACTGAAAACAGCTGGCGCATTGGGCAGCAATGACGTTCAGTCAAAGTACTCTCTGTCATTTTCTAGTCGTGTCCATGGAAACTCTGGTACAGGACAATTTAGCATAAAACGTATTAGTATTATGATGATTAGCAGCAGGCATTGGTTCGAGCATCTCAAGGGGACTCCGCTAGAGTGACAATACCGTATAGCCTTAACGCGACGACAGAACCACAAGAATGGTCGATAGCATCAACAGCAGCAGCAGCAGCAGCATTAGCAGCCGCAATAGATCCACGCTACTCTGATTGGTTTCTTCTATAGGGTCTTAGCGGTTAGCGTCATCGTCACCACCCAAAGCAGCAGCAATAGTAGCAGCAACACCAGGAGCAGTAGCATTAAGTGCTTGCCGCTTGTCGTAAACACAACTCACTCGCAAACTCGCCACGGCCTTCACCTTGAGCGTGCACGACGCCTGGGTAACAGCCAGCATTTTGTCAACATCGCTTCCGCGTGTCCGCCATATGGACATACGATGCTATCAGGGCAGTTCTAAAAAGGCACTGTGTATAACAGCTGAGGTAAGTATAAGCTTAACCTATTTTATTATATTTACCTGGAAATGACATTGTTACTGGGTAGTAAAAACTTAATGCAAATTCTGAATATAATTTGACTGTGAGTCGTTGGTGTCTGAAAACAACAATTTCATTCAGTCAAATTTTCTCAAATTTATTATCAGCATCGATTTTAACTATCGTAGACTGAGTTTTTTGCCTGGTATATGTAATTTCAAATAATTGTATGCCGTGGTGCGCGGTAACGGAAGTAGGCTTACAGAGTAATATTTATGATAAAGAAAGATAAAAAACGCGCGTATATCACGAAGTTGCTATTTCAGTCAGTATATATAAAGTGTTTCAAAAGACTATATAACTGCATTGAGCATACGCGCACGCACGCACGTACTCACAAACACACGCACACATGTAGACACACGCACACACGCACACACGCACACGCACACGCGCACGCGCACGCACACGCACACGCACACGCACACGCACGCACGCACACGCACACGCACACGCACACGCACCCGCACCCGCACACGCACACGCACACGCACACGCACACGCACACGCACGCACGCACACCTTGAATGGCAAAACCAGCCTCTGCAGTGGTCTTGAGGATTGTCCATTTCCAGGTCAAGAGAAGATTATTTTTTAAAAGGTACCGCTAGAATGACTGGCTCGGATAACTGAGCCAATTATTCCAGTGATAGATTGTTAAAACAGTCTTCTCTTGGCCTGCAACCAGGTTTGACCATTAATTTAACTTGTTTAACACTACATGTGATATAGATAAATGACGAAATGGAAAACATTCCAAACTAATTTGTCAGTCTCCCATTAATAAGCGAGAGGCAATGGGTTTCAATCAAATTATTTATAAAATATACGAAATCATTTCTACATTTCTATTATGACTAATTTGAATAAAAAGGATACTGTGACGTCAGCAATTAAACTATGTTCGTGATTTTCCACATACATTTTAGCTACGAGGCTGACAGATCCGCAGGTTGCATTGATCGTCGCAGGGCCTAATTGTCCAATATCCTTGAGCATGTCTGGACACTCATTCGCAACCCGTATCCATTTATTCTTTCCAATTCTGATGAAAGCATTAGTAGAATCACACGCACTTAAGGAATGGATTACTGGTAGCACCATGGAGAATTCTTCACAAGGTTTTTCACGCCTTCACATATTGGGATCAATCGGCGTCTCCTATCCACACCTGCTCTGAGATACATGACATTAATATCAAGTACAAGACTAAAACGAGGACACTGCATGGCTACATCAGTGTCAATACTCCATGTCACTACTCTGCTTGGTCTATGTAGATGTATTGCATGCTTCACGTGCACGAAGATCCATGGTCTGATTCCAGTTCTCCCACAATAAAGTGACCAATGTGTTGCTGCGAAAATTTCAAGAAGATTTGCAAATCCAACTGTCAAATATAAGATGTGACCATCTTTTACATGTTTTAAATTCTGCTTGGCACTGTCAACCCGGTTTGTTATAATAAAATGTATATGTTTTTCACATTTGATAACATTCTATTCCACTGTTTCGAGATTGTTGTGTTCAGGTTTGGTTTGTGAATTTCATACACTTGGACTTTATAGGAGTCCTCTTGCAAATAGCTGTCCCCAACGACTGCAATGTACTTATATAATAACTTGCTAGTGCAAGGCTAACAACTGTTGCTGAGAGGTGGCCGAATGTAGTACACGAATTTGTATCAGTACACATCATGCGTAGCAACATCATGAAATCAACTACCATGAGAGTCAAACATTTTCCTCACCTGGTAACTCAGGAAGACTAAATACTTGTCCTATCCGTGAAAGTGCATCGCTTTTATTGATTTTTCTCATAGAGCCCCTAAAATTAAATACTGTTAGTGGAACTGGAGCAAGTTCATATTCCATCACATTTGGTATATTCACTGCTCGTTTCTGTGCAATTACAATGGGCTTACTGAAAATATGTTAATGGTAATTGTTTCTTGATTTTGTTTTGTTTTAAGTCACGTGCTCAGGCACCCACATGTTTTGAAAGTGGGCCTCTTTTATTGCCTCAATGAAATCGATTGGAGTTGATGCATAAATCTTTTAAACAAAAATTGCTGCATTTTCTGCTCTCCAACTTTTAATAAAGAGCACAACGCATCAGTAACGCCATCTGGGGAAACCCTAGAGAATGCGATGTTCACCAATTCGTGATTGTTCTCAGATGAAATACCTGATTCGAGTTGAAAAGGGATTGACCATTCAGGCATAGATACTATGTATAATATCCCTAACATCGTTTCGTCATTATCACTTCTACCACTTCTATGGCACTTGACTAGCAATGCTGGAGCACACTATTGTGTTTGCTACTTATTAGTTATTAGTGTCGGAAGCTAATTGTTACATCCCTGGTGACTGTGCGCGGGTGCGTGCGTGCCTGGCTGGCTGGTTGCCTGGCTGGCTGCCTGGCTGGCTGCCTGACTGTCTGCCTGCCAACAACACAAACGACAATATATAGGCCTTTACGTCATAATGTTACGTACATATTCCATAAGTTCTCCAGACAGCATTGCTAAATGGTCTCGTGTGTAAATAAATGATTTCATCACTTCAGCAGTGCGGGAGCGAGGAAGTGGAGAGGTGCTATATTTGGGATGGTATGTGCTAACATGTATCGTCTGTACACATACATATAGCTATAAACAGCTTAGGACCCTCTCAAAGGCGGAATTTCCAGCGTCCTTCAGCCAGCTGACCAGAGACCGCCAGTTTCGCGTCTCTGCTCGTTACTGCCTGAGCTACCGCCTCCTCCAGAAAAGAATTTAATCCCGCTAGGAGGCTAAACGAATTCTGAAAATCTGTCGTTTGAAGTTTATGCCAGTCAGCGATACCCGGATATGAGCATTTGTGTTTTACTGAACTCGCGTCAGCAGCGGCCGGGACAACTCGTCCCAATAGTAAATGTATGGGGATAAGCTTTCTATAGCTATGTGCATGCGGTCTGCACACTATCCGACCGGTATAGATGCCCCAATGGTATCTAGAACTGACTTGAATTTAAGGACATTACACGAGAAGATACTGGGTTTTATGCACATCTCATTGCAGCATATCTAGAGTGATGCATTATAAGCAAAGGCCGATCCGCGGTCTATTCCAGCACACAGCTCATGTGCTTTGTCAATCTTTCTGAGCAGATCACCCATCATTACATTGGACAGTATGGGACTGCTTACACCGCCATATGGGACTGCATTCCATATCTCCTTCGCCATGGCTAGTTCATCATCTATCCGTATTGCAACCCACCGGTCACTCGCCCATTCTTCCACATCGTATCGAATGCTTTGTCAACCTTTGGAAAGAATCTATAGATACCATACCAGAATATATTGCATGTTTGGCCGCTTCTGATAATCTCATCATATCCATATGGTCAGAGGTCGTATTGCCTTTGTAGAAACCACTCTGAAACGCTTACATGACACACAGATCGTTGATCTAGGTAGAATGTATCATGTTTGGGTGGGAGCACGGTAAGACATGCCTAATTACCGTGTCTTCCACACACAATCAGTTACGTTTAATAGTATTATTTTTATTCAAGTGGCGCTCTGGCATACACTAGTACTTAGTCTATTATAATATTATAAATTAATAAATGGCACTAATATAAATTAACAGGAACTAAATTAGTATGCGATAAAAACATAGGGATATAAATAGAATACAGGGGCACATTTGGTGAGGTAATTGAGTACGACGTCATATACTTGAGCGACAGATCTGGTTCCAACACGCCTTTTGAATATAGTCCCCGTTCTAAACTGTTTTAGCCATCCTTTCCATACCACGTTGCATGCCGAGAGAGAGAGAGAGAGAGAGAGGGGGGGGGGGTGGAGGGGGAGGGAGGCGGAATGAAAGCTGGGAGAGGGAGAGGGAGAGCGAGAGAGAGGATGAGAGGGAGGGAGGGAGGGAGGGAGAGAGAGAGCGAGAGAGAGAGAGAGAGGGAGAAAGAGAGAGACAGAGAGGGGGGGGTTGGGGGGAGGGGAGGGATGGAGAGTGGGAGGGAGAGAGAGAGAGAGAGAGAGAGAGAGAGGGAGGGAGGGAGGGAGGGAGGGAGGGAGGGAGAGGGAGAGAGAGAGAGCGAGCGAGCGAGAGAGAGAGAGAGAGAGAGATAGAGAGAGAGAGAGAGAGAGAGAGAGAGCGAGAGAGAGAGAGAGAGAGAGAGAGAGAGAGAGCGAGAGAGAGTATAAAAACTATGTTTGGTATGTTTTGGGAGTGTGCCAGACCAAATGGTCTTGCAGTTTTACTTAAATAACTCATGGCAGCGATAATCCTCCGAACAGGGAGATTGTTATTAGAATTGTATAAAGATAGAAATAGCTGTCCCTTTGTTCTTTAATGTATATATTTATTTCTAGCCATCCCAGATAATATGAATCGGTATGTATGGATAACATCTTCCTAGAAATAGATGAGATTGTCTTTCGTTTTGAATATTCTGAACATAACTGGATTGGAAGCTATTGCTATCGCAGGCAATCCAATTATGTTCAAAATATTCAAGAGTCAATTTTATTTAGTTTTTGGAAACAAGTTCTTTCTGAGCTGCACTATATAATGGATCTAGTCAGTAGCGAGGCATAATGGGTGCTGAGGGGCATTTGCCCCTCCCCCACCCCACCACCATCACCAACACACACACACACACACACACACACGCACCCCCCCCCCCCCCCCCCCCCCCACCCCCACCCACACACACACACCGACACACACCCGCCCGCTCGGCCCCAGATCCTGACCAGCCCCCCCCACCCCATCACCAATTTTTCTATCAAAAAGGTTCAGAGATCGTTTTCGTTTGCAACAAAACTTGGTAGGCTTAATTCGCTATAGCGTGTATCATAAAGTAACTATAGCCATGGTTACTTTGTGTTTCAGGGAATCATTGTATTTCCAGAGGTAAATATGGAATGTAGTTGCTGGTTTTAGGCCTATTATATTGGTTTAATTATACTATTTCAGCCGTTTAACCCCTCAAATTTGTTTTGGAAAATTTCAATTTTCTAATAGAAAATGTCAAGTTTCTCCAGAAAATGTCAATTTGCTGACCAAGAGAAGACTATTTTTGAAGATTTTTCACTGGAATGACTGGCTCGGTTATAAAGAACAAGCCATTTTGACCGGCTTGGGTGTTAAAAGGGTAATACCATATTTGGGTGTTCAATTTTTTACAGGCCGAGACAACACCAGCTCAAAAATAATAATTGAATGAACAAAAATAATTTAAATGTCTAAAATGGAATAATTTAACGGCCAACTAACTGATGGTCCAGTGAGAGCATTTAAATTTCACAATTTTCTAAGGTGGGTGTGGGGACGGCCGAGGAAGAACCCCTGGCAACACTTCTGTTTTGGCTTTCGATTTGCCCCAGCCCGAAAATATTCTTTGTAGTCAGTCCTGGCGAAGCTTATTCCGCTACTGTATATAGTAGATAAAATCGTGATATAATGATATATCGTAGTTCACACCGGCTGAATGAAATTTTGTTAGTGGGTCGTGAGGTTCGCAATACCTACACGCAGTGACAGCCCAACAGTGTCAGTGAAAACACGCACCAAACTGTTTTAAAATTACTTTAATCGGATGCAATTGTGGGCATCTGCGGGCAGTATGGAGTATGGGCGTCAGTGGTCGCCTTCTAACATAAGAGAACTTTACTCGTGGGGGGCGCCTAATGAAGATACCCGCTAGGCAACAACCATTAGCGATCATTTGTAGCCCCCCCCCCCCCCCCCCCAATGCAGACATCTACATGTGTCTGCTGATGCCCAACAGGAGGGCAATGGAGGAATCCGGTTTTAACTATGCCCCGCCCATCTATAGGTAAGTTCCGCCAGTGTTAGAATCAATCGATCCATGCACTCTCTTGTAAACTATACAGGTAAGCTGTTGAATATTTTGAAACTAACTTGAGCGGGTGCTGTTGCTGCCTATCAGCATGCTTATTAAATAGCAAAGACATACAATTCGTATAGCTTGATAGACTATTAAGCGTTTATGATGGACAAAATCGTGTCATTCATAACGTCATTGATTATGCCGTCAGCATATACACGAAGTTGAGAGAATTTAACTAAGCATCCACCTTTTTACAAAGACACGGCCACATGGCTAATGGAAGCGCTAATAGAAGCGCTAATTGTACGTGTCAGTGAATTCATGTACGCAACACGCATTGGCGGGTTCTGGGCGTGTGCACGCATTAGTGACCACCTTACTATTGTCGTTATAGAGTTTATATCATCCACAGCTCGCAGATGCACACGATGAACGCGTTGCACTACATATTTTAAATATGTCTATGAGTTTGAGAATCAGCCGGTGTATTAAATAAAGTCGGTTCAGAAGTGCATGTTGTTGGAACATGTTACAACCGATTGAATTGTAGAGTAGCTAGAGTTAGGTCTGGGTAGATTCAACAGAGGTGTGTTCGTTGCAACACGTTATACCCGTATCAAATGGACCTTGCCGGTTTTAGCTATGCCCCGCCCATCTCTAACTAAGCTCCACCCACACCTCGCTCGTGTTGGAATCGAATCGATAGATCTCTGAACTCTCACTATCAATTTCCAAAAAACTACACAGGTAAGCTGTTGAATATATTGAAACTAATTTGACTGGATGCTGTTGCTACCTAAGGCAGCAACAGCGCCCAGTCAAATTAGTTTCAAAATGTTCAACAGCATGTTTATTAAATAGCAAAGAATTACAAAGACATACAATTTATACAACGTGTCGGACTCTGAGATTTGATAACTGTCTATATAGAACCCTTTGTGACGTAGTGATTGTGACGTCATCATACATGCGCTGAGCTGATTATGACGTCATACGAGGTCAGATGATGGATGAATACTCTGGAAAGGTGAATCGATACGCGTTACTTAGGTAAAGGTGGTTCCAAATGCAGATGGCCACTGCAAAGAGCACATTCAATCAGTTAACCCTTTCATGACGAAGCCGGCCCACACCGGCCCACACCGTGTTCTTGAGGGAATATACATTTACAGACCAGTAGAAGATTATGTCTGAAAATGTACCACTTTAATGTGGACAAATTTTGACATCAAAGGTTTAATAATGGCGCGTGTTTGACTATGTTAAATAGCAACGTACGCCGATTGTCATCAACCTGGATGGATTTTAATCACAAATATTCAAACCATTAACGCTGAATATATTCTCACCATTGAACTGAATGACGACAAAGCTTAACATTTAAAAACTCTTGCTTTTTGGATGCGATGGCAGTATGCAAATGCCAGTTTAACAGAATGTGATGGCATTAATCAGTATCCATGATACATTAAGCCTTGTCGCCATCTTAAAGTAATAGATGTGTTTTCCGAAACAAAGTTTCAAAAGAAAGATTTTGAAAAGAAATAATTCATCCGGATACGCTTTGCCATCAAATGGTTCATAATATTAAATTATAACTGAAACGGTTATTAGAGGAATAGGCTATTGAGAATTCGCTAAATATGAAAGTTTCTAGGCGATTCCAGAGAAACCAATTATAAGCATCAAGCTGATATTTGCAATAACATGTTTGTATATAACTCAACCCTTTTGTCATAAAGAGATCCTGTTGAGCTGGTTTCTTTGATGGGAGGAAATACTACGTTTCATCGTTAACCGTCTCGCTGCTGCAAACCACCCGACTATAATTTCAATGAGCAAAATCTCTCGACCTGCTAAATATTTTGAAAACAATTTGACTGAAAGTTGTTGGTGGCTTAGCCACCAACAACTTTCAGTCAAATTGTTTTCAAAATATTTAGCAGGTTCAGAGATATAAACCCCTGGAATATGTCATCTGCAAAACCTTAGCAGCCGGCCGGTTAAATGTACGTTTCGATATTCACGGGCATCGGCATTCACCGATACTTATTCAACATGATAATTGGCTACGAAGTTCTCTTGTGCATCGCTGTTCTTCTGTTAAATGTAACATCTAGGCACTTTCGTCGTACAAAAGCTGAGTCCGCTTCGACAAGTGACAGCTATACGTCCATAAATATGTATGAACAGCTATAACAGCCAAACCTATTTATATCAGATAGCCGCGCCGACATTATGGTGGTTCTTCAAGAAGGATGATTGTAGGTCATATATATAACACTTATTAAGTGACCATCGGTTCATCATGGGCCGATTTTAAAATAGGGCTTCAGTTAAGAAATGGCTGCACTCCTAGTACAGCATACGTTTCCCTCTGTTTGGACTTTAATTGTATTATTCTCATTGAGGAAAAATGTACGTGCATGAAAAAGTAAAGAAATTGATTTGTTTGCTGTGGGGTTGTGTAAATTCACGGAAATAGGGGGAAATGAAGCATAAGTTGTCGATTTCATAACCAATACGGGTATAACTTCGTGAGATTTTGTTGAATCTAGTTGCAAATAATATAATCACTGGGGAAATCATCTTGTTCCTTGGAAAATTCATCACGCACGGACGCACGCACACACGCGTGCACGCACGCGCGCGCGCATACTATACGGATTTTATGAAGAGATCTAATAGCATTTTTCAATAACATTCTCTAATGACAATATTATGGTTTATTAGTATTACGACAATAATGTGCATCGTGTGGAATGACATATTTCTGTAGCACATGACCAAAATATATTGTCTAATATTTTACTGGAAATCTTGCGATTGACTTTACATATCCGACAGTCGCTTCATGAAATGAAACAAAGCATCAATCAAGATTTGAGATGATTTTTCTTAATTTCTTTATCAAAACTTTCTTATGCATATATAATTGCATGTTGCTATTCTCAATGAAGCTATCTGATTCGGACCAGCTAGCAAACCGTACTTTTAGAAAACAGTGTATATACAAAGGATATATTCTATAAATATGCATTTGGTTTGAGCATAATTACTTGTCATTAAGATACACGCGGTGAATGCGATATTCTTCAGCTTTGTGATGTTTCAAGATAGTCAACAGCATGTTTATTACATTTCGTACAACAACGCTTAGTCCGCCATCGATTCAGCGAACTTAGCTACATCATTCATGACGTAATTGATTATGACGTCATCATATACGTTATGCAGTTGACTATGACCTCATGATTGACTGAGAAACTGGAGTTGCATATGATTGGACGCATTGTGCAAAATACTTGCCTGCCACTCATAAACTATGCGGGTATTTTCCAGTCAAATTAGTTCCAAAATATTCAGCAAGATGAGTATTACGTAATAAAGAATTTAATGCATTGGCACGCAACACACTATCGCTTGAGGATACAAAATGGCGGCGGTCACTGTGCAACATTTACGCGATATTACAAAGCAGATAAGTGTGATACAGATAAGGGAATGTGACATGGTACTGAAATCTGGAAGCTTTTGCCACAACCTAAGCCACTCTGTGTTTGCATGACCATATATGAGCATGTATGCTGCACATATTTTGAAATACTACCAAAACACCCATAGCTATTGCACCAATACACCCATAGCTATCCTATCTATAGCTATATAGAGCAAAATACACCTATTGTTACCCGTATCAATACCTATGCCCTACATATGCAGGAATTGCTACTCTACCAGTACACCCACCGATACCATACCGTGCCTATAACAACACATATATATCCCCATATCTATTTATACTATTACACCCATAGCCACACATACAATACATACAATTGTACCATACAATCGCCACTACCATACCATAACAATACACAGCCACTACCTATACCAATAAGCCCACCACTATCTTAACCCAGCCTACTAGCCTAGCCTAGCGGCCCACTAACCTATGCTACTGGGCTGGGCCACTAGTATAGCCTGCTAGCATAGCCCACGGGCATAGCCTGCTAGCATAATATATCCTCCTATTTTGTATGAGTATATGCTAGACTACTAAGTTATACTAGTCTGTAGGCCAATAGGCCAGGCCAGGTGGGGTAAAAGATGCGACTACGTTAGATCAGCGAGCTAGGCCCGTACGCTAGGCGATAACAGGCTAGTAGGATATGCCAGTAGATGTCTAGGCTAGTAGGTTAGTAGGTAGGACCAGTAAACTTGTATTTTAGGCTAATAGGCTAGACCAATAGGTTAGGCTAGTAAGTGGAGGCTATCCAAAATGCCAGCAGGCTAGTAGGTTATCTGGATGGTAGGGTATGCTATTAAACTATCTATTATGTTAGGCTAGGCTAGTAGGCTAAGCCAATAATCTAGTATGCGAGGCGACTAGTGTAGTAGGCAAGGCTATGAGGCTATGCTAGTAGGTGAGGAAAGTATGCTAATCCAGTAGGCTAGGAAGTAGTAGGCCAGACCGCTAGGCTTATAGAATTGGCCAGTATGCTAGCTTAGTAGAACATATTAATTGACTAGGCCAGTAGAGTAATATGTTAGACTAGTAGGCCAGTAGGTTAGCCTAGTAGGCTAGACGTGTATGCTAAGTTAGTAGGCTAGGTCAGTAGGCCAGACCACGCTACGATGATTAGCCAATTGTCTAGAAAGTTAGACCTGTAGCTTAATCAGTGTAGTATGAGGGTCAGTAGGGCATGGCAGGCTAATATCGCAAGCCAGCCAATAGGCTATGCAGCCTATGTTAGTAGGCTATACAGGTAGACCAGATTATGGTAGTCCAGTAGGCTAAGCTATGCTAGTAGGTCATGCTGGTAGGCTATGCTAATAGGCTATGCTAGTAGGTTAGACTAACAGACTAGGCTAGCATGCTGTATTGGTAAGTCTTTAGGATATACTAGGCTAGTAGACTAGGCTAATGTAGTCGTGTTGGTATTGATATGCGCAGCAAGGGTGGCTTGTATGGTATGGTATGACATGGGGCATAGGTAAGGATGGGGCTATGGGTGTATTGATAGGGATAAATATGGATGTTGGTACAATGTGTATTCAGATGACATTGGCTAGCAATGTGTATACGTGTACATGTCGATATGGCGTAAGGTGGTAAAATTGGATATGGGTGTATGGGTAAGAAGTAAGAACAATCGGACATGGTGGGGTGGCGATAGTTGTAGGGTGGCTATGAGTGCGTGGGTTTGGTATCGTTTTAAATAGCTATGGGTGTATTTATTGGTGGTTATGGGTAAGAGTGGTTATGAGCATAGATGTGGGGGTGCTAGCAGTAGGTGCATATATAGGAGTAGCAATTTTTCATATATAAGACTGTTTACAATTGGTTGATTTAGGATTTGAATTTCGAAGACGAGTTTTGAATTTCGAAGTTGAGTTATGAATTTCAAAGTAGAGTTTTGAATTTTGAATTTTGAATTTCGAATGGGCCTTCTGGGCTTTCGTGTAAATTGGTGGAAACAATGTCAACAGCTAAATATTATAATTTAGTCCTTGTTTGTATTTTCTTAAACTGCTAAAAGGTGGAGGGACATTACATATGTTATCCATGTGCGTGCGTGCGTGCGTGCGTGCGTGCGTGCGTGCGTGCGTGCGTGCGTGCGTGCGTGCGTGCGTGCGTGCGTGCGTGCGTGCGTGCGTGCGTGCGTGCGTGCGTGCGTGCGTGCGTGCGTGCGTGCGTGCGTGCGTGCGTGCGTGCGTGCGTGCGTGCGTGCGTGCGTGCGTGCGTGCGTGCGTGCGTGCGTGTAGGTGAGGTGGGTGGGGGGGGGGGGTGAGGTATGGGGTGTGACATGTTCCTCTTGCCACCCCACCCCACCACCAAAATGACGCTCATGTGGGTGTGCGTTAGCAATACCTTTTAAAGCAGATAGGATTGTGGTGGATTGGCTCAGGGATAAATGACCCGGATTACGTGACTTCTTACATCTGTATTAACAAAAATGAATCTGTTAATGAAGCACGTACGGAGCCACGAACGGAACATCTTAAATTGAAGGTGCCCATAGGATTGCGCCCGCCCGTAGCATACGTGTTTACTTTGGTTAGTGGTAATTGAAACCATTTGAATTGAGGAATCCGGTTTTAGCTATGCCCTGCCCATCCCTATCCGTAGGCTCCACGCACGCTTTGCCCGTGTGTGGACCGATCGAACCCCCAACTCCCTGACTATCAATTTCCAGAACATTATACGGGTAGGCTGTTGAATACTTTTATACTAATTTGCCTGGCGGTTGTTGCTGGGCCCAGTCAAATTAGTTTCAAAATATTCAACAGCATGTTTATTAGATAGTAAAGACATACAATTCCTACAACAACGCTTAGTCCGTCATCAATTAAGCGTTCGTGACGAACTTAGCTACGTCATTCATGACGTGATTGATTATGACATCGTCCTACACGTCACGTAATTGATTATGACGTGACATGATTGATAGAGAAACTGGAATCCTACATTGTACAGAACGCAGAGAGTGCGTCTCGTGACCTCTGCTGCGCTAGGTCTTCTCGTGCTGTCCAATAAGTATCTAATTCCAAGTTTTTGTAAGAAAAGAGTTCAGTGTTTTAGTGCCATTTGGAACCTGTTGTATTGAGAGGAAGGAACAACACTTTCGGGTTCCTGGAAGTCTTATATGATAGTCGGCTTGACGTAATAGGTAGGACCAATATAGACGACTATACATAGACTCCACTTCAGCGACTAGCAAGGGCCCAGCACATCTCCGTAGGGGGCTGTAAACGACTATCATTCATGTGTCAAGAAATTGACATCGTGATTGATAGTTATTCGTGAGAAATAATAGGATTGTGGCCTCACAGAATAATATTAAGGCGTGACGTCATATGACTTATATCGTCATTAGGCCTATAATAAATCCTATTTCTCCTACAGACCAAACACATAACGCTCGCCTTAGCACCTGTTGGACGCTGTAACCGTTAGAAAGCTGTCTATTCTCAAAATCTCAATTCGGTTACAATGTGCTGATGCTCCGGTAGACCGCGTGCGAATACACTGTTCAGATGCCGTGGTAATCCGCATATTTGCGACACGCGGTGTGCGTTGTCAGGGTTTTGAAATCTGAGAATTATTTTAATGATTAGGCTTAATTGTGAACAATAATTGATCAATGAAACTGCGAATAAATTCTCATACGAAAGACGTAACATATTGCTAGCGTCATTGCACATAACTGACAAGTAGTTATTTGTTTGATTGTCGGTTATCGGGTTGATATAGATTCTCTAAGTCCCATTTACGCTAGGTTAATATTTCTATCAGAGCGTTCACAACTGAGTACCGGCGCGCGCGTGAGTGAGAGCGTGTGTGCGTGAAAACGTATCCATCAACGCCAATATACTCCACCACTGAGGCGCGAACCTGGTTCCCCGGTTAAGTAGTTCTGAGCGGGATCATTACACCAAATCGACTCCCCAACTATTGAGGATTGTATTATCGATATAAAAGCGCTATGCTGGGATGATTGCCAGCCTAGACAGAATAATCAGGAACCAACCATGTCTTCAAAACATTCAGTCTCAAAAACATATTATGGCAGATTGGATTGCAAAACAGGAAACCTATAGAGACTCTAAGGAGTGAGAGTGCGGGAGGTGGCTGAATCAATGAGACATTCCGCAGTAGCTACATATCATGTACGTCTAATCTCTGCTATCGACGCGGATTTCATTACAATTTATAGGCTTTCTGTTATCTCTTGAGAATTTTCGAAATTAGCAGTCTTATTGATTCGGCGGATTCATTGTCAAGACTCTACAATAAGCTAATATTTAATTAAACACGCTGCTTTAATTCATTTTGAAAATAAGGTTAACTGTTACAGGGAATGCATTGCTATTTTAGTGATTCCATTATCAAAATCATGATAAGTTTATTATAAGGAAGGGTGAATTTTATAAACAGTGTAAATATAGATGCACGCAAACATACGCGCACACAGGACGCAACACGCCCAAAGACACATATACGCACACATGGGCACGCGCACGTACATAAGCAAATGCGCATACACGATCGTGTTCACCGCCTCCATGTACATTTACGTGTCCGTATTCTTCTTCAGATGGCTCCTGGAGCTGGGACAAAATGTAGTAATTAAACAGTATAAATGAGCATCGATTCGTTTTATCAAACAAAGGCACTGGTCGATCAATGCACATGGGTCGATAACAAGAGCGATATCAGGGAAATACGTCTCTCCGCGAAGTGAGATTTTCTCATATATACAACCCACACACGAAAACACTTGAAATACAACGAATTCCATTATATTTAAAAATACTTCCAGATTCATACTTGAATATAATGGAGTAAAGGTGTGACTACCAGAGGCGGACGCTGTCTGGCACGGGAGTAATCAAGACGTACCCGCCCACGTGATGCTGACGGTAGATTCAAAAGGACCGCGTGGAATGTTGAATAATCCTTCTTTTGAAAGCGACACTGCAGCGCTACAAGCTGATGATGTCTTAGACAGTTTGCAGCATTACTGGGTTTTAACCGAACAGGCGTGATCTTTATCTACAACCTCAAAACTATTTTTTGCGGTGCATGCGTTTTATATTTATCGACCGGCTAACCAGAAGTTTGCATATTTCTCGTAGTTCAGTTTTTTTACCCATTCCTATTTTGTCACTCACATTTGTCACCTTGCAATCTTGTGTAATGGAGGTATCCAGGTTTAGCTATGCCCCGTCCATTTTTAGCTTACCTTTCCAGAGTATCCATCCATCATCTGACCTCGTATGACGTCATAATCAGATCTCAAACAGTCCGACACGTTGTATGAACTGTATGTCTTTGTAATTGTTTGCTATTTAATAACCATGCTGTTGAATATTTTGAAACTAATTTGACTGGGGACTGTTGCTGCCTTAGGCAGCAACAGCACCCGGTCAAATTAGTCTCAAAATATTCAACAGCTTACCTGTATAGTTTTCTTGAAATCGATAGTCAGGGAGTTCAGAGATCGACCCCAACACGAGTGATGTGTGGGTGGAGCTTAGCTAGAGATGGGCGGGACATAGCTAAAACCGGACAGGTCCATTACAACGATCCTCGTTATTACAGCACTACTTTTAGATACTTAAATCACGACCAATCAATCAGACAAATTGTCTGCCTGCGTCTAATATAACATGTATTTTACAGTAATAAATAAATCTGCGTTCTGAAGGATTGTCTATGACCTAAACAATTTTTCATTATTGACCATAAAAAGGTGTATTCTCCCGCAATCTAAGCATAAAAAGACTAAATAGATAATTGTCAACACATCTGTGCTGTCAAGCACAGATCTATTATTTATCTTCGTTAAAACAAAATTGAAAAAAACGTGATTCGAACCTCCGACCACTTCTCACGGTATATTATATGAACTCTACCACGCGCACCTGGCAACATGAGCGAAGTGTGGGTGGAGCTTAGGTGGAGATGGGCGGGGCATAGCTAAAAATGGAAAGGTCCACTTAGCGCCATCCACGATTTGCCCGTGTTGGGATCGGCAATTTCCAGAAAATTATACAGGTATGTTGTTGAATAGTTTGAAACTAATTTGACTGGGTGCTGGTGCAGTAACAGCGTCGAGTCAAATTAGTTTCAAAATACTCTACAGCATGTTTATTAAATAGTAAAGATATACAATTCGTACAACAACGCTTAGTCAGTCGTCAATTATACATTCGTGACGAACTTAGCGACGTCATCCATGACTTATTTGATTATGGCGTCAGCGTACACGTAAAGTAGTTGATTATCACGTCATATGAGTGAGTGAGAAACTGGAATCCTCCATTGAACAACTATGCTGAAGACACCTGTACGCGACGATCTGCCCTGAATCATTGGCATAAACGAAGAGCACAATGCGCACTTTACAACAACAATTCATTACACAGTGGAAAACAATATTAGCATATAAACAAATAAAATAATCTTTTAAATGTAAAAAAAATTGTTTTACCACTGTTGAAAGCTAGAATACGGGGTCATTAACGAACTCGTATTCCCAAACTAGGCATAGAAGTAGTATGGTGGACACGGACCAACTGGGAACAACGGCTGTGTATAGAAGGTAATCGAAACCGAACCACACTTCTTTCCACTGCAGAAATCTTAGTTTTTTTGTTTGCCGTATGCAACCAGTCTATCCTAAAAAGATTATGTAAATACATTTTATTATCAACGAAAATTTTTATAAACCGCATAAAATGTAGCACCCGTGTTAATTGTGAAAAAAAGTATTTAAAAAATACATTAAAACCCGTCCTAGGCCAACACCACCTTATGGAACACCAAAGACTGGTAAATCACAAGTCAGTTACGATATGAATTGCCTCTTGGCACCGGATGATGGCAACCTTTCAATACAGGTGGACCGCTGCCCATCTGTCTGAAAGAACCACCATCAGCAATGACCATATTAACCTATGGGCAGAAGGAGCAAGGACCAGGACCCCGAGTGTCAAGGGGGCTCCCTGCTGCCTGGCCTATCTGAAATCGATTTGTTAATTTTTTTTAAAGATATCAAGCCATCAACAACATCAGATTTAAAGCAGTACGCGTAAAACATCATTGTGATTCACAATGTTTTCAGTGTACTGCTTTAATCTGATGATTCATTGTAGCCCTCCGGTTATTCTTAACAATCCAGGTGACAAATTGTTCGGGGGAAAGATCATTTTCTAAACTGGCTAGAATCAAGAACAAGCTTCGGCCCACAATGACACAACAGCGGACCGAGACACTGGTCTTATTGAGCACAGAAAATGATCTTCTCCATGAACTAATATCTGATGACCTTATTGCAACCTTTGCAAGCAATAAAGCCAGAAAGAAGATCTTCGCATAATGTGACGATCAGCTGTCTGGCTTAATCACATAGCGCTCATATGTATATTAACAACAAATTGATGTGACAGGTGATGTGTTGCATGAAACCTATTGCCAAATAAATCCCAATAGATCAGCAAAAAAACGGCTTATGCAGTGGTCTTGAGAAATGTCCATTTACAGACCAAGAAAAGACTATTTTTTTTTTAAATGTTCACCGTTCAGCCATTCCGGTGGTTAATTTTCAAAAACAGTTTTGTTGGTCTGCAAATGGAAATATTCTATAAAGGGCCCAATCAATTTCATGAATATCAGATGGCGCTAACTTTAAATAACACTATAGATTGAATAAATGAATGTGCGTGATAACAATTAACAGAGTTGTTACGAAATGGTCAAATTGTTTCCATGCCATTTGGATTGGCAATACCACATACCTCTCGACCCACAATCATCCTACCTATGTTGTGGAGAAATAAGCGAAAGTAGAAAAAATTCCCGGTCAAGCAAAGGTCAATATTTACCGTTTTGGTGGTGGTGGGGAAGAGCACCCCGTCTGCCCAGGGCCCCCAGGATCCTTAAAACATCCCTGCAAATCAGCCTTACGTTCCATAGGGAAAAACAATCCAAAACTTTTGCTAATCCGCAAACTATTGACAATCTGCTGTTTTCGCGTTAATTATATCATATAATATAGAAAACGAGAAATGCCGATTTTGCACGCACAGAGCGCTCTGGAGCGTTTTCCCTATGGAACGCAAGGCTGTTGGTCAAATGGTGCTTGGTCGCGTGAGTCGGTTTGATCGGAGTGCCTGCAATAGTGATGATGCTGGTGAGCTAATGCTGGTGAGAATGAGCATGATGAAAAGAAGCAAAGAAAAAAATAATGATAACAGTGTGTGCGTGCGCGCGCCTGTAGGTGCATGCAAGCGTACGTGCGTATTGGATGTGTGGGTGCGCGTGTGTGTGTACGTGCATGCGTGCATGCATGTATGTGCGTGTGTGAGTTTGCTATTAGTTATTCCATCATTATTTTACATACAAGTACTCAAAGCTATATCCAACATAGTACCATTTTTTCCTACGATGTGCTGCTGCATATCATGCGTGCGTGCGTGAGTGCGTGCGCTTGCTTGTTCGTCCGATCAACCTGTATTGATTTGGAAACGAATCCATCTAGATTATCCTAGCTACGGATTGGACGACAACACCCAAGCGATTAGAATTGCGCTCACGTGCAAAATGATTAAGTGACGATATGGATCACGAGAGTTGCTAATTGCACGAATAGATCACATCACACCATTCCACCTACGTAAAAGAAATCACACCCTGGTTCAGGTAAGTGTTACTGCTGTCTGTGAAAGTGAATAAAAACAACTTCGTTGACTTAAAATATCATTCTAAGAACCAAGTTAACCAACCCAGTCCTTTTTCGGGCGCCTTATAAAATTGACTCTATAATGAGAATGTGTTGGACGAATAAAGCGTGCATGGTTACTAAAACAAAGGTAAAGTTCGACCCACAAAACATAGTCAGTTAGTTGGTTTACTGAAGATTCGCATTGGCTTCTGCCCAAATGAACGCTGCATAGTCAACTATTACTTGGTACCCACCCCACGCCCAGTCATTGAATTGGCATCGGCCGCCTTCGACTGAGCTCTGGAGGCTACTCGACTAAGTTAAACGTTAGTTATCTAGTTTATGTTCGGATGGGAACTCGAAATACAGCTAGCCAATCGGCCTTGACCATGGTTGTAGCTTGAAACCAACTATTTGCAATAGGAAATAGCTTTTTGGACCACAAGATGGCCGTTTATCAAGACCTATAGCGACCCGTCTTGAAGAACAGACATATTGCGCCCCACAGTCACACATGCGAGTGGGCGCTATAGGCGGGTTTGACTGTAGGCCCCCTATTACCAAAGCACAATAAAACTCAATCTCAAAGCAACGACACTAATCGACACTTTTCAGATGTAAGCCGCGATAACTTATTAACAAATAGGAGCAAAATATTGATTTTGGTATTGATTTATATGTTTATACAGAGAAACTTTCCGGTTTATCCATCCATCACATGACGTCATAATCAACTACGTGACGTGTATGACGATGTCATAATCAATGACGTCATGAATGACGTCGACAAGTATGTCACCAACGCAAAATTGATGACGGTTTTGTTTTAAACATATTTTATTGTCAATTAACAACAATTGGATTGAGTCACAAGTCAAACTGACTTAGATTCGACTCTTTCCATAAAAGACTATAAAATGCGATATGTTATAATTTTACATAATAAATTTTACAGTAAAATGCAATTGGATATTTACATATATACATTAACATTATTTATGCTACATATTAAGAATAGAGAGACTAATAATTGAAAATTGAAACTGGGATGTGCGTCAAGTTTATCGATTGTATGTTTTTGATAGATTTTAGTAAACATGCTGTTAAATATTTTGAAACTAACCCGACCGGGAGACATTGCTGCAAGAAGGAGCAACGACACCCAGTCACAATAGCCTCATCATATTCAACAACACTCATGGATAGTTACCTCGAAATTGGGATTCTGGGAATTCATCATTCCGATTCCAACACGCGGAAATGCGGGTTGTGCTTAGAGTCAGTCAAACCTTTTTATGTTCTTGATGTAATTCCGGACTTTCTGAAATATGAAACAGTTTTCTTCAAACCTTAGGTCGGGGTTGCCATATAGTAATGTGTCCTCTGAAATAACAAAATGTAGTAGATATCTAGATAGCTGTTGTCGGTGTTCTGTATATTTGGCACACTCGAGTAAATAATGTTTGCTATCTTCTATGATACCCATGCAATGGGGGCAATTAGGATTGCCACTAAGATGAAAATAATTAACATGAGCGTTAAGTTGACTACATTTATTTCGTAATTTAGTGTGTATAATATTGGGAAGTCGGTCCACAGTGCTATAAATCGCAGGTACGGCGCTAACGTGGTTGTGATCAATTTTTGATTTGAATATGGAGACAGATGCAGAATTTTTAACGGAATCATCTAGTTTGTTCCAAAGGTTGATTGTACTAGGAAAGAACGATTTTTATAGCTCTCAAGACGACTGTGTTCTTCTACTTGGTTATTTCTATTTCGTAGATTACAATTTATAACTTCGTCTAACCGTCTTGGGATCAGTTCGGAAATATAATCTGGGCAGTCTCCTTTTAGCATTTTATACATTGAAGTTAGTTTTTTGTTTTTTCTTCTGCTACTTAACATGACTAATCCAAGTTCTTTGTATAATCTTTCTAGAGGTGTGCATTTCGGAAGTCCAGATATTATTCTTATGAATTCATTGCATTCGTAGCTGCTATAACACATGTCTATTACGGGTATTTGTTTAAGCCAACCGCAATGGAGGAATTCGATTTGTCACTCAAGTATCTGACGTCATAATCATGTACGTCACTTGTTAGCTGTCGTTACAAGCAAAATGACGTATCTCCGTCATGAAAATCAAGAGGTCCGTCACAGAAGTGCATGTCTTTGGTGAATTTACAATTTAATAAGCATTCGCTAGAATATTTTGAAACTAATATGCCATAGGCAGCAGCAGTTCTCAGTCAAATTAGTTTATATTCAATAGCTTACCTGTATATAGACCCCGACCTAGAAATTGGGATTCTGGAAAATCAGGGGTCAAGGTGTGTAATCGATGCAAATACGCGTACCGATTGGGTATGGCTCGGTGAGAACTGTGCGGGCAACAGCGAGAAATGCATAGTGCGGTTCCACATACGGCGGTTCGTTAAGACTGGCAATCGTAAAAGAACACAAGTCTTAAACATCCACTATCACGTGGTCCAGAAGCAATGTCACGTGACATCCAACGTAGATTAACTGCCTAATTGTAATTGCCACTTTCAAATGGTCCATACCGTGGTCATTATTGACAGGTCTTACCGTGCATTTTAACTATGTCTAGTAGTTTTATTAACGAAAACTGTTATTTGAAGGACGTTCATGAATGCGTTTCACACTTAGTCATGTTTTCTCTCAAATGGTCCAAAGTTACTGACGGTATATGTACAATACGGCAAAATACATGAGAATCAATTCTGCCTTAAGTAACGCAATTATTTAACCGAAAAACGAACCTGATATTTTTAACAGACTAAAACAAATCCGGAATTTTTGTGATCATATGAACTACTAAAATGTTTTGATAATAGGTTTATTTATTTTGAGACTGAAAATATTCATATTTATTTTTTATGTGAAAATAAATATTTTGAAGTAAGTGTATGCTGTTTCCCCACATGCAATTGAAGATACACGGCGCATGGCTAAAATTGCTGCTTTGTATTCTGAGCGCACATCGCTTCCCAGAGGAGTTTGTGCGCTAATCCAGAAAAAGGCAATTCCCTATCCACTATGAATGCAATTCGCGCGCACCTCCAAACCTAATTTCCGGATAAGAAATCATGATCAGTTAATCGGCCTGAGTCAAGACCGGGACAAAGACTGAATGATGCTCCAGTTCACTCACACAACTATTCTTAACCATGACCTCCAAATGCGGATAAAGCGGCGAAGACACGCACAACATCTGCATCATCAGTTACCATAGAAATAGTTTTTTAATAATAAAATATCACAAATCGTGTGGGCAACGGGCACGTTATTAGTGCCATGGATACCGGTAATGGAGGCATCCGATCTGTAGCTCAAGCATATGACGTCATAATCAATTACGCTACATGTAGGCTGATATCACAATGCGTAAACGTATCTAGCTCCGCCATGAACGTTGAAAAGCCATTCATGTGTACGAATTGTATGTCTTTGATTGATTTACTACTTCATAAACATTCTGTTTTGAAACTAATTTGATTAGGCGAAATTAGGCATCAAACGCCCGAGTCAAATTAGTTTCAAACTATTGCACAGTTTACCTGTATAGTTACCATGAAAATGGGGCTTCTGGGAATTCAGGGTTCAACGTATATAAATGGATTCCAACACGCGCGCAAATCGTGGGTGGAGCTTAGCTAGAAATGGGCGGGGCATAGCTAGCAATTAATCCCTCTATAGTCGTTGTACATCCATGTGGTGGTTTATTAAGGATTAAGTAACATCTATCACGGACATTATATAAGTAGCTTAAGTATTCCACAGAGAAGATGTTCTTTAATGGAGATATCCAGCTTTAACTATGTCCCGCCCATATCTAACTAAGCTCCGCCTACGATTTGCTCGTGTTGGGATCGATCGAACACTGAACTCCCTGAATCTCAATTTCTAGAAAATTATACAGGTAAGGTGTTGAATATTTTGAAACTAATTTTCCTGGGTACTGTTGCTGCCTATGACAGCAACAGCGCCCAGACAAATTAGTTTCATGCAAGAGAATGGTTATTAAGTTGTAAAAACATGCAATTCGTACACTTGATGTACTTAGACACGCAATTCATGACGTATTTTAATCGTGACGTCGGCCTACCTGTGGCGTATTTGACTCTGACGTCGTATACTTGACTGACAGATTGGATTTCTCTAGTCACCTGACAAGGCAAAGCAGCACATCAGCGCAGTATTAATGTACGGTTCAGATTAATCGTATTAGACCGTATTAGAATCTGAAGCTTAGTATCAAATTTGACGAGGCGTGTTGAATTTCACACCATCTGATCGTGTAAAGCTGGAATTTTACAAATTTGATGCATGCACTGCTGTTCATGCGGGCATAGGGAAAATCCTGGATCTTCTCTAGTCAGTCCAGATTCCGGAATTGTAATTTCAAGTCAAATTAGATTAAAACTATTCAAAAGTTTTCCTGTGTAGTTGTTTGAAATTGAGACTGGTATCTCAAGGGTTAAAGGGTTGATGGACGCGTTCTGATTGGTCATGCTTTCAACTGAAATGAAAGAAATTAAATGTATTCGACCCAGTCGAAAGGCTACAACGCTATAACTATATACGTTTTAGCTAACCTATGAGATTCTGTCCATTTCGATTAATATGACTTAACTGGGTAAACACGCAATATTCACGTAATTATTAAATTTAAACGTCGATTTACAGAGGCCCTAAAATAAACTGCTGCTCAGTGGTGGTGGTGGTGGTGGTGGTGGTGGTGGTGGTGGTGGTGGTGGTGCTGCTGCTGCTGCTCAGTGCTGCCGCCGCCGACGACGACGACGACAACGACAACTGTCAGCCCGTTCGTCCGTCCGTTTGTCTGTCAGTCCGGAACTGCATAGCAAAAACTGCTGATCACATTTGGCTCAAACTTTAACACAAAGCGTGATCAGAAAAAGTCCGGAAAATCTGAAATCCTTTTATAATATGAAAATACTTGATGACGAGAGTCTGAAATCCCTCATTGTTGTTGTCATTGTTGCGATCGTATTCTGGAGTATTTCTTTCAGAAGCCTTATTGGAATCTGGAGGCCACACATACTGAGAGAATTGACTCAATGGGGCAATTACTGGAAACGCAATTAAATATGGCTTTTGTGAACGAACCAATCTGACCGACAAATTAGCAATGGATGTTTATCAATTGTTTCAGCTATGTAGCTCTAATTTTCTACATCGGCTGGTTTCCGACTTGGGTAATGAACCATTTGAACCCGGATGACCAAATAATCTATAATGTAGGAAGGCTATGCTTGATATCGTGAAGCTAATTCGACTGACAGCGGGTTATTGCTATGGTAGAAACACTTTCCTGTCAAATTATCGTAAAAATATTCAACATTAACCATAGATGCGTATCTAGAAATATATAATCTGGCAGTGTAGGGATGAAATGGTTAAGATGAATGCCAGGTCTCTGCACGTTTCGTGTCTTGGCGTCATATATCAGGAATATACTCACCAGGAATTGTCACAGTATACCATGTCATTCTATTACCACATGTCGTATCGTGCTTCCATTGTTGCTCTTCCAGGAAGACGAGCTCCTTTAAGGCATTTTCTGTTTAAATCATTGTATTTTCGGCTGGACGAGCGCTGACAGGGAAAGTTGCTATTTAGCTCGCGTACGACATGGAGGAGATTCTTGAAGACATAATGAGTCACACCGTGAAAGATTCTATAGTCTCAACAAGACTAGCTAAGACCGTGTTCTCACTAGAGAGTTAATCCGGAATAACGCCATACTTCAGTATGGCGTTGTTCCGGATTACGTCTCTAGTGAGAGCACGGCCATAGATAGTTAACATAAATCGTGTTAGACCTCCATCACAGCAGCGACATAACGCATTCCTGTATCGATAGAGCAAAATGATCTGTTACTCGTGTACAATTAAATAAACATTTCGTTAAAGGTTGTGAAACTAATTTGACTAGGAGATGTTGTCATAGGCAGCAACAACTTCCAGTTAAATAGTTTTAAAATATGCGGCATCATACCGGTAGAGTAACTTTGAAAATTAGATTGTGGGAATTCAGTCTTCAAATTTCAAACCGCGTTAAAAGTGCGATAAGTTTGACTAGAATGGGCGGGGAATATCTAGAAATAACAACCTCTATGTTTATGGATAAAGGCGCGTATGTGAGGTTGGGGTGGGCCGCGTGATGGTGGTGGGTTGGGGTAGGGGAGAGGCGGGGTGGTTAGGTTATGCATTACCCTTATGGCAGGGGTCTCAAAATAGCACTTGTTACTCGGTAAGCGAAAGTCATGTGCGCATTTAGGAGACCTTGCTGAAAGTCTCAGGTAATATCTCCAACTGAACATCACTTGTCATGAAAGGGAATTGAATTTTGGAATCCTAAATCGAGGTGATGTATGGGCTGAATGAATGGTACCTGTTGCTACTGTCCACTGCAGATTTAAACCTGTCTATAACAGACACCTGTACCTTGGGCTAAAAGATGGCGATTCCTTAAGACTGGTAGAGTCAAGAGTCCGCCAGTCTTAATGGACCCCCGTCATTGGACTCCGCAAGCTATATGATATAGTCAACAATAACTTGTATTAAATGACCACCTGTTGAGAGACACCACGTTTTTCTGATCCATGCGGTGTCTGGAATTGACTGATTGTAGAACATTTATTTCCATTATTTGTTTCACAGCAAACTAATATGGACTAATCCAGCGCGTGTGGTCAGAATGGCAGGTCTATTGTTTCTGATCTGAGCATAGAGCTGAGCATGACCTAGCGTCCAGTGACTATATACTATCGTCGCACCAGAAGTTCTATAAGAAGAAATATTCACAGGGCGTGTTATTTATTCAGGTACGTCTTATTTCAGGGGCAACAGCTGCAGCAGCAGCAGCACCACCACCACTACCACCACCACCACCACCGCCGCCACCGCCAACGCCACCGCCACCGCCACCACCACCACCACCACCACCACCACTACCACCACCACCACCACCACCACCAACACCAGCAGCAGCAACAACAACAACAACAACAACAACAACGGCAAATCAACAAAGTAGCGGAGGGGTCGAGCCAGGGCGGCAGTCGTAGATAGGACGGTGGCGGGCTCTGTCCCGGCAAACGAGCGGCGGCTGGCGTAGGCGATCGATCGGCTTTAGGCGTCGAGTTGTCGGCGTTGGCAACGGCGAAGTGGTCACGGCAGAGAGGATATACGTCAGTTCTCGGGTGGGCGTGCGTGTCGCTCGTCGCTTGCATCGCCCTAGTATGCTCTTTCTCTTGCCTCCCTACACACGTTTGCAGTCAAGAAGTGACTGCTGCATCCATACGTGGGCCCTGCTGCATGTGAAGAGGGCCAAGGGCCCCACCCACCCCCGGGTTGGACTCTATCTGGCTGTCTGGGACGTCTTGATGAGAAGCATACGGTGGACGAAGTACACTCATGTATGGGAGGGTGTGCCAAGTGCAGCAGTTAGGCCTCCCGGCTACTTAGTACCGCGTATGGCCACCCCTAGCACTGAACACAGTCTGGCACATTCCTTGCATGCTGCCAGTCAAAGATCAGAACCGAACTTCCGATATGATGGCCCACTCCTCTATCAAGGCCTGCCCAAGCTCCCGTAGGCTGGCGGGTTGGACTGGTCAAGCTGAAATCGCTGTCTGCAGAAGGTCCCAAGCATAATCAATGGGATTTAGGTCTGGGGTCTGAGCTGACCACTCAATTCGATTAATACCCTGGTTTTCAAGATAAAACGTAATCACATGCTCCATCAGAATGAACTCTTGCCCTATTGCAACAGCATAGGGCCGGACAGAGAGATGGAGAACTTCGTCCCTATACCTGGCACCAGCAAGAGAGCCATTCTGGATGCAGTAACGGTCTGCATGGTCACCAGCACTAATGCCACCCACACTATGACTGAATCTCTACTATAACGGTCACGTTCCACCACGTTGTCATCAGCAAATCATTTTTGACGTCGTCACACACGAACACTGCCATTATGAAATCCAATCAGAATCGCAACTCGTCTGTCAGCAAGACAATTTCCCATCGAGCAGAAGTCCAGTTTAGATGTTCTCAATTCCATTCTATTGATTTTGTCTCTCAATTAATGGTACCTTCAGATCAGATGTGGTCGTCCCAAAACCACTGGCAGTCTGAATGGATATCGTCCACCCCGTCACGACTCTAAAGTGGTTTCTCAATGCTCTCGTATTGGTTGGTCGGTTTTGGCAGCCAGAGATGACAAGGAGCCTGCTCTGTGGTTGTGTGGTAGCGTTCACATGTCCTCCACCACGACGTCTGTTCACTTTACAGGTCTGCTAATACCGGTTCTATGGCCTTGAGGTAACACTCTAACTGACTCCAAGGACAACAACTACTCTTTGCTGCGTCCAGCCGTCTTACAGCAGACTAATGCCACAAGAAAGTTCGTGATCAGTCAGATGACGTATATATGGAATTATTGCACAAAGGAATCAGCAAATTCCTTCAAATGCAATGAAAAAAAATGGAATTTTATTGTCTTATGTGGGAAAAACACGTGTTTCATTGAATGCCAGAAGACCGTATTTTTCAGACTAAATCCTGACAAGCCTGACTAGGCCACTGACGGTTGACTGCGCAATGTATATTTCTCACCAACACGATGTTCATTGCACCGACAGTTTCTTTAATCACATAAGATTAGATTAAGATTCCTTTGAGGTTTGGCAAAATATATAATTCATGAATCCATTTCCTCAGTCAATCATATGACGTCATAATCAACTAAGTGACGCTTAGGATGACGTCATAATCATTACGTCATCAATGACTCGCTTTAGTCCGTCTTATACGCCTAACATTCCGACACGTTGTACAAATTGTATGTCGTTACTATTTAATACATATTCTGTTGACTATTTTGAAACTAATTTGACTGGGTGGTGTTGCTGGCATAGGCAACAACAGCGCCTAGTTAAATTGGTTTCAAAATATTCAACAGCTTACCTGTATGGTTTTCTGGAAATTGATAGTCAGGGCATTCAGGGATCGCTCGATCCCAACGCACGCGAGGTGTGGGTGGAGCATAGCTAGAGATTGGCGGGACATATCTAAAATTGTAAAGGTCCATTAATTTCGACTGTATCATGAAGATAACTGTACGAAACCAAAAAAAATACCCTGAATAATTACTGTTGCAATTTGTCCTGGGCTGGACGATTTTCTCCTTACATTGACTATAACCTGATAGAATAATTGGAATTTAAGCTGACTGGAATCTGTTTGCAACTGCAATTCTCAATCAAATTAGTTTCAAACTGGTCAATATAGTATTCTTATATCGTATGCATTTATTACTTTTAGTCTCGGGACCTTCAGGTTCAAAAGGTTAACACGCGCAACATGACGTCATTAATGCGTCTTTGTCTTATCGCGTTATGAAGATGTGATTGTGAAAATATATCCACATGGGGAAACCTATCAGCTGAGCATATTTCTTCTGCAGCAATGCAATGTTAATAGCCCTCAGAATTAGTAAGAATCTTCGTATGCAATTCACCTTTCCAGAGTACCCACCCATCGTATGACGTCATAATGAACTGCGTGATGTGTAGAATGACATCATAGTGAATGACGTCATGAATGACGTCGATAAGTACGTCACGAACGCATATTTGAAGACGGGCTATGCGTTGTTGCACAAATTGTTTGCTTTTACTATTTATTAAATATTCATAGGCAGCAACAGCACCCAGTCAAATTAGTTACAAAATATTCAACAGCTTCCCTGTGTAGTTTTTCAGGAAATTGATGGCTAGGGCATTCGGGGATCGATCAATCCCAACACGGCGAAGTGTGGGTGGAGCTTAGCTAGTAATGGGCGGGGCATAGCTAAAATGGAAAGGTGCAATAAAGTTTTCCCAATGGAAATCAATTTCTACGAAGCTATCCCATAAAATATCCCATTTCGTCGCCCACGAAAGTGGAGCGAACGACCTCATTCTCCAATTTATCCTGGAGTTATCCGTCACTTCTTTATGAGTAAGTCTATATGATTAGACATAATTTACAAAATAGTTTTGAGATAAAATTACACGAATTACGCTCTGATATTATCTGGCAGCTTTTAGCGAGATTAAGCAAGCAGACCGTCTACAAAACTCGACCAGCAAATTAGCGCAATGCATGTGATACACAATCTCTTATAGAAATTGGCCAAACAGACTTAGGCCTATAGATGGCCTCCAGGTAAGTGATTTTGTCTACCGGAAAGGAAGAGCTTATGAAGAACCTAGGGGCAATCCGGTTATTCATTTCCGTGTCAAGATCACTAATTAAGATTCATGAACCGAGTGGGAAAACTGTTTGGAACGACGTTGAAATTATTGGAGCATAAGCGTTATTGTTGATTATTTTTTAGTTGCGATGTGCAACTAGTATATGTCTGTTTGCCTGCCTGCCTGCCTGCCTGCCTGCCTGCCTGCCTGCCTGCCTGCCTGTCTGCCTGTCTGTCTGTCTGTCTGTCTGTCTGTCTGTCTGTCTGTCTGTCTGTCTGTCTGTCTGTCTGTCTGTCGTTGTCGGTCGGTCATTCGGTTGGTCTGTCGGTCGGCCACTTTAATGGCACTTATCATGGCAAATTGTACTGAAAATGGTCACTACAAGGCATTTTAGCTAAGTATTAAAGTTAGTGTAAGAAATTGTTTATTTATCTATTTATACAAGTATTCGTAGCATTACCGCATATATCAGCATTTACGGGGAAATGAACCCGCAACTGGCGACAGCGCCTAGTTTTGCTGTGTTGACCTGGTGAAAGTGTTTGTATGCAATGGTGCTCGGCGCTGTTGACAGTTGTGTGCGTGACTTCCCGTCACTGTTTACCTATTGACCTAGTGGAAGCATTTGTAGGCTATGATACTAGGTGCTGTTGACAGTTGTGTGTGTGCGTGACTTCCCGTCACTGTTTACCTATTGACCTAGTGGAAGGTGCTGTTGACAGTTGTGTGTGTGTGTGTGATTTCACGTCACTGTTTGCCTATTGATCTAGTGGAAGCGTTTGTAGGCTATGATACTAGGTGCTGTTGACAGTTGTGTGTGTGTGTGTGTGTGTGTGTGTGTGTGTGTGTGTGTGTGTGTGTGTGTGTGTGTGTGTGTGTGTGTGTGTGTGTGTGTGTGTGTGTGTGTGTGTGTGTGTGTGTGTGTGTGTGTGTGTGTGTGTGTGTGTGTGTGTGTGTGTGATTTCACATCACTGTTTACCTATTGACCTAGTGGAAGCATTTGTAGGCTATGATGCTAGGTGCTGTTGACAGTTGTGTGTGGGTGTGTGTGATTTCACGTCACTGTTTACCTATTGACCCAGTGGAAGCATTTGTAGGGTATGATGCTAGGTGCTGTTGACAGTTGTGTGCGTGATTTCCCGTCACTGTTTACCTATTGACCTAGTGGAAGCATTTGTAGGCTATGATACTAGGTGCTGTTGACAGTTGTATGTGTGATTTCACGTCACTGTTTACCTATTGATCTAGTGGACGCGTTTGTAGGCTATGATACTAGGTGCTGTTGACAGTTGTGTGCGTGATTTCCCGTCACTGTTTACCTATTGACCTAGTGGAAGCATTTGAAGGCTATGATGCTAGGCGCTGTTGACAGTTGTGTGTGTGTGTGTGTGTGTGTGTGTGTGTGTGTGTGTGTGTGTGTGTGTGTGTGTGTGTGTGTGTGTGTGTGTGTGTGTGTGTGTGTGTGTGTGTGTGTGTGTGTGTGTGTGTGTGTGTGTGTGT